>JBBBDQ010000548.1:800000-1332500 GCA_037127315.1 Ascarosepion bandense | reverse complement strand
TAAGATTGAAGTGCTCAGAGAAGCACTTATGCAGGAGTCTTTTTCACAAAATAGTAATTCTTGAAGAAGCTATTTGAGTGGAAACTCTTTCTTACACTTGGAATACAGAGGAAATAAGTGAGTTGACTCTCTGGAATTAATAGGGTGAGTTCTAGCTGTGAAGGCCCAAAATAAAGAGTGGGACTTATCTGGATGTTTACTTTGAAAATAGTAATAGCAGCAGCTTTTCCTCTATGGGGAAGGCGGTTGTAGAATTGAAAATACCCCTTCACCATGGGCCATGTAATGGATTTTAAACTCTATCAGGGCTGGAATGTGAGGATTGAACTGTTCCAGTCTAGATATAATAATATTTTATTTTTGGTTTAATCTAACTCTTGTAAAGATAAAGCATAGAAGGAGGAGTCAGTATTTCTTGGAGTTATAGAATGAGTCAGATATTTTTCCAGCTTCTGGATTGTATATACAAGTTCCACTAGTAGTTTTAACTGCAGTAGCATCTGTACATCTACTGTTTTAAGATGCAAACAAAGTAGCCTAAAATTTCCATCTGTGTAATTATTCATTGTGAAAGTTATTTTTTAAAAAATGCATTTAGAAATATGTTTATATACTTACTATCAGTATAGCCCGGCGTTGCTCGGTTGTAATGAAAGCTTTAAAACTAATCCATAGTCCTGGAGCTCAGACTCTTTGGACCTTGGCACAAAAGACTAAAAAGCAATAGTTGTTTCCAGTTAAAGTGAAACTGTAGACTGAAAGAAAAATAAATGGATATAAGTCAAATTTTGATTTCCTGGTATCGATATCAATTTTTCTGCACTATTGCAAGAACTACAACCATGAAACTTCTGAATATAGTTTCTTATGTCTCTGTCTATGAGTGTATCAAATTTGATTAAAATTGGACCACTCCTTCTATAACCCAATTTTTTCGATTATCGATAATTATCGGGGATACTTCGACACAAAACCTAGCTAAGAACACTCACAGATGCTTATAGTACAAATGTGTAAATTTTCAAGAAAATCAGTTCAGCCATTTCGGAGTCTATAGGTAACAGATACACACACACACACACACACACAGTTCCATTTATAAATAAGTTTAGATATGTGTTAAAAAATTCTTTTTTTAATAGATAAAACTTTAGGTAAACAAAAACACTAGAAAGCAAAATAAATTATAAAATATTTGTACATAAATAAACAAATATTAAAATATAAATTTGGATTTTAAGCCTAAAATACTAAAATAAAATTGGAAAGCCATTATTTATAACAGACAATAAAATAATTTATATTACATTTTTCATGGCGTTTGGCCATTGTACACTACAGCCTGATTCAGGTGTAGGAATTTTGAACCATTGTACATTGTTCGAGTTCCATGAGCCATGACTCCTCCAGATGTCTCAGTATCAGTTATCTCCCTTTAAGTCAATTCTTGCAGTGTGTGTTCACCTCTGCTGTAGCCAGGTATTGAACTCAAAATTTTTGGGTCAATTCACTGGATTCAACAAAAGCTTTTATCCAGTGAGCCATGTGTCCTTGAGGTCATAGCCAAATACAGAAAAGGCTGTGAAAGTAAATTTAGACAGAAAAGCCAGAGTGGAGCCCTGAAGATGGTTGACTGTCAACACTGACAACTTTCTGGCAACTCTTGCAGCCAAGCTTGTAATAGCCTGTATTCCTTTGGATCTTGTTGGTATGGCCAAGTGTGGTGCCATATGTTCTGAATTTTATCTGTATCAACAAGCAACTGATGAAGACCAAGACATACAACAGCAAAAATGTGATAACAGCAATGAGGATAGTCATATATCTTTATCCCACTAATTCAGACAAATCACTAGAACTCTTTAGAGATATATTTACATTCATCATAATGAACACAAAAGATATCTATTGAAATTTCTGGGATGAGGAATTATCACTATTTACATTACTTACATTCAGACTATTATCACAAGGTTCCGACTGTTCTGCTTTCCAACCTTCTTCAGGTGTGTGTTGATCCTTCAGATAATTTTGATTTTTTTTACCTTAAACAAGGTGATAATGCTACTAGGACACAGGGGGTAAAAGAGAATGAGAATATTTTAGTGAGGTAATACAATAAACAGAATTCAAGAAGACAAAAGATGGTTGCATGTAGCTAGTTGAACAGTAAGATGGTGAGATTTAGTTGCTAACCTAATGAAATTAGTGGCATGTGGTAATTGTGATTTTAATCTCTGGGCTAAGTAGAGTGAAACAGGAGTTAGCTATAACTGTGCAGTATTAAAAGAAATAGATATCACTGGCCATGAACAACAGAATCAGAACATTCTGTAGGTTTGTAGTGAGTCCCAATATATATGAAAAATATATAAACAAACAAAAAAAAACATTCAAATTAAAATAAGGCATTTGCTTTCCTGTAAAACTGTTATCTCTTTCTCAACTAATGTGAAGACAACCCTCAAATAATAGAGGAAAAGACTGAGAATGGTAGAAGTTTTGCTGGTTCATGTATCGAGCCATTCTGACCATAATAATCTGCTGAAATATGAGCACTTCCATTATAAAAAAAAATCAATGAAAAAAAAAGAACTTTATAAAATAATTTTGGTTAATCAAAAAAAATTAACATAAAGAGACTTGATGTGAGCTGAAACTTCGCGCTAGCAGTCAGGGAGCCTTGATAAAAAGGATATAAGCAGAGAGTCAAAAGACAGAAGAGAAACCAGCCATATGGGTCACATGAAAAAGTTAAGTGGTTATCTGCTTAAGACATTTTTTTGCCCTTAAAGCTGAGAACAGACAGTAGATTGACACCCTCACCTATTTCCAAGATGACAATTACTACCATGGTCTAACTTCTAAACTATCAACTACTTAACTGAAACAAACGTTCTCCCTGCTGCTACCAAGATCCGACTTATAAACAAGCTTTTGCTATCCCAAATTACAAATTTAATCTAAATCAAATAAATAAATATTATTTATTTTATACCTTTGAGTCTGTTTATTCCAAAGTTTATGGAAAATACTAAGTTTCTCTGGTACCCTATCCCTGGAGATTAAGTAAAGGGTTTAGTTGGAAATTTCTTGGAAGGTTACCCTGATCAATAAATGCCTGAAGAAGTTGCAGAGTGCACAATGGATGAAACATTTTGATAACAACAAAAATAAGGACATTTGTCTGACTGTAAATAAGAAACATATCATTTAATACCTTCAGTGAAAATGCATAGAATATTGTATGTGTTCTAATATAAACTAGAATAATGAAGATTCTTCAGGCACTAAATTGCATTGCTTGGAGACCGTTGTTACTGACATCAAGATGCAATGGGGAAAAAAAATGAAAAGGTGTGAATTTCAAAAAGAGAATGTTACTTAATTAATGTTGTTTGGCACTTAGTTAAAAAATGTTTAATTAAAATTCTTTGGTGCTGGAATCGTTAAATAAAATTAAAAAACCTTTTTCAAAATTCTGAATTTAAATTTTGAATTATGTATTATACTCTAATTGATAATGTTACTGCTCTTGTTTTAAATTGTAATTATCATTCGCAATATGGAAAGTTTTCATTTTGCTATGGCATAATTTAATTATTTTGGCAAATAAAAATTTTTAAATAGAAAATGGAATGAGTAAACTTCTTGGAAAACAGTTATAAAAATGAATAAAAGTATTATTTTTTTTCTTTTTTTTTTGCATCACTATCTAGATCATTATTTTATAATCAAAATAATATCATTTATTCTTGGGAACATGTCTTACTACAGCAATACTTTACTTATTAGGCTACAAAGGCTTCAGTAGTAAACATCACTCAAAAAAGCTGTTCAGTTATGTTTTATTCTCTAATCTCCAAGATATAAATTGTAGCAAAAAAAAATAAGACTGCAGGAACAGGGCCTACAATGAACATTAAATAACTTTTAATAGCCACTAAATCTCTTTAGTTAACTTCATTCTTGTGTATAGTATGATATGGGCCTCAAGATTTAAATTAAAATCAGATGTATTATCAATCTATCAAGGGACACACTTTATGTCTTTGCTTTTATTTTGAACTTAATGTTCACGTCCATATATTACCAGTTCATAACAATGGGCACTGTGTAAATAGTTGCTTCAAAATGAAATATATTGTCATTTGATTAGTATTTCTTGCATCTTATTTCTATTGCTTTTGCACTCAGTAGTAATAGTCTTCAGTTGTCATTTATTAGGTTGGCTAATTAGGTTATTAGTCCTAACTCACTTAGTGGAAAGAAAACGACAAAATTTATTCTTTAAAATAAAGTCTATTATTCTTAATGATCTTCTGTCAGCATCTGAATCTGTCCCAGATACCAGTTCACTGGCTTTAAATAAAAAAACTGTACAGAATCTTCCTTCACTTCATTAAAAGTGTTGAGTTGCTAGTGGAATGAAGTGTGCCATTGAGCAGAATAGGTCATAGTTACCCAGAATAACATTGGGACTGAATGATGGATGTGGAAGAATCTCAACATTATCTGTCAATCTGCTAGTGTATAGCCTCACAGTGTCTTGCTGAAACAAAGCTTGACCTTGATTGATCAAAGCAGGATACTCCTTCCTTTGTTTGTTGTACACATGGTCTAGCTGTTGGTAATACAGTTTAGCATTAATGATGTGACTGTGTGGAACAAGTTCAAAATGTTAAATGTTTAAGTTAACTGAGTTTGGTGAAACCTTGTCAGTTATTAATAATTTGGGGCTAGTATTTTTTTCCATCTTCTTTCTCTTCCTTTTACATCTAATAGTAATAAGTTTTAAGTTTTTTTACAACTTGTTAAAGTTTTCATGTGATATGGGATTAAAAACAACTTAAGGTATCTGGTTTTATTGGATGAAACATTGTCAAATATTGTTAATTTTTTTTTTTTTACTGGTGTTTGTTTCGTTTTTATTCATCTTGCTTTTACACCTAAGAAACAAGGACAGAAGAGCAGAACATATAGTGAAGATGCCCTATAAATCACTTTGATAACCATGTACCCTTTGTAAATATTTGCTTCAAATTTCTTTGGTGTTTTGTCAGTTATTATTGATTTTTTTAATTGGTATATCCTCCATTCTAATTTCCTTACATTTACATCTAATATTAAGTTTTAAGATTTACTAAGTGTAAAAAAACTTAGAGCAAAATGATAGGAAATGGAGAAGAGCTATGATCACTCACAATCTGAATGCATATGAAACATGATGTACTAAATAGAAACTGACATTACTGCTGTCAGTAAAAGGGCATGTACAATCATTGTTCTCTACAACTTCATTGTTGTGCAAATTGTTTTTTTACCCTCTACTACCCCATTTTGTTCTGCACTCATTTCACATACACACATGCACACACATGTATATTACTCAGTTATTAAGGATACATAGATGATTCTAATAGAGATTTTATAATTTTACTAGTTTGATTGGGGTTCCTACATCCCCACATTTTGCTGTATGCATTAAAATCTCTCATTAGTAGAAAGGGAGTGGGAAGTTGGTCAATTAGCCTTTCTATTTCAGTCTTATTCAGTTTGTGTTTTCAAGGAATATAAATTGAACATATGGTTGTTTGATGGGTAAGCACCAAGTTACAAACAATACCCAAGTTTTCCTTTTCAACCATATACCAAATCAAAACCCTGGTTTACAGCAGAATGCAGAGAAGTGGTTAAAATCAGGAAAAAAATGCTAAAAATATTATTTCACAATCTAACTGCAGGCAAGCTTGAGCAAAAACATGCTGTATAATTCCAAAATACAAGAGAGAATCTTTGCAAAACTACATTTCTGGACTAAACAACAAAGCCTCAATAAATAAAAGCTGGGAAACAATTAGGAAAATTAATATAAAAACATCACAAACTGCAACGGTTCATTTTTATCTGTTTTACAAAACAAATGGAGATAAATGCACTGGAAGAAATCATCATCATCATCATCATCATTTTGCAGCCTCAGCCGAGATTCAAAATCTTGTCAGTAGCTGAATACTTGATGCTTCGCCAGAGCTACCAAGGGTGTTTTTATCATGACACCATCACTTGATGGGTTGCCTACCACAGCTTAAGAGAGGCCCATTCACCCTCATTGAGAGGATATCCAGAGCCAGTTTCTCAACCTGGTGTTTTTTACAACCTCATGGTAAAAAAAGATATACATAAACTACTGCTTGTAGAAATCAGTAAATTTTTTTTTTTAAACGTTGGTTGCAACGCCTGTTCATCTTTGGTCATAAAAGTTATTATACATAAACTACTGCTTGTAGAAAACAGTAATTTTCGAAAGGATTTTTTTTTTTTAAAGAAATAGCTAACCTAATAGCAACAAATCACTACACACCCAATTTTCAAAAATATTTTAAAAAAATTATGGAACAAGAAAAACATACATTCACCTCAAATAATATTCTCTTTTCTATGACAGAATTAGAGGATTTCATAAACTAAATTAAAAACTCTGCAACTAATCAAGATGAAATTAATTACCAAATTTTAAAACACCTGCCAGAATATTTTTTAATACATCTCCAGATCTTCAATAATATATGGTGTTCAAATTTCCAAAATTGTGACTTGAATTTGTCATTGTTCCAATTCCTAAACCCAGCAAAGACCATTCCAACCCAAGAACTATTGTATCGATCTATTGCACTAACAAATTGCATTTGCAAGATGGGGAGAATGGTAAATGCTTGACTAATGTGATACCTTAAGAGAAACAATCTCGATTAGCTACCAAAGTGGATCCTGGAAAAACCAAGCAATTTGCATGGCTAGAATCCTTTATTTTTGATGGCTTTGTTCAAAGTCATCATGAGGTATCAATATTCTTTGATCTTGAAAAGCCTATGATGCCACATGGAAGTAAGGTATCCCGAAAGACGTGGACAGGATAGGAATAAATGGAAGAATAGATATATTCACCCAAAACTTCCCATTAAACTGGACATTTAAAGTATGAAATGGAAACACACCAGACACACACAAGCAGGAGGCAAGAGCACCTGAAGGTAACATTTTTATCAGTTACATTATTTATTTTCAATATAAATAGTATTATTAAAACCATTAATACAGGAATTGAAAAATCCCTATATGTAGATCTCTCAATATCTAAACTTATTTATAAATGGAACTTTGTGTGTGTCTGTTACCTATAGACTCTGAAATGGCTGAACCGATTGTCTTAAAAATTCACACAGTTGTACTATAAGCATCTGCAAGTGTTCTTAGCTAGGTTTTGTGTCAAGGTACCCCCAATAAATATCGATAATCGAAAAAATTGGGTTATAGAAGGAGTGGTTTGATTTTAATCAAATTTGATACTCATAGACAAAGACATAAATGATATTCAGAAGTTTCAAGGTTGCAGTTCTTACAATAGTGCAGAAAATCGAATATATATATATAAAAGGCAAGATATTTGTGTGTGTGTGTCTGTTTATCTGCCTGTATGTCTATTTTTTTCAGCCCTTTTATTTTAGTTTTTGCTTCAGGTTTAGCTCTAAGTAGGTATAATTGCAGTTCTTAGTCTCGGCCATGATACCAATTACTCAGAGGACTTATTTAGCCTTCAAAATTAAGTTTATGATGAAAAAAACTTACTTGATATTGATACCAGAAAATCAAAATTTGACTTACATTCATTCATTTTTCTTTCAGTCTATGGTTTCGCTTTAACTGGAAACAACTATTGCTTTTTAGACTTTCATACCAACGTCCAAAGAGTCTGAGCTCCAGGACCATGGATTAGTTTTAAAGCTTTCATTACACCCGAGCAACACCGGGCGATACTGCTAGTAACTCTTAGCCAAACATACCTTCCCTTGAAATATATTTGCACTAGTTAGAAAAATGAGCGTGTGAAAATGGATTCTGTTTCTCCAAAACTAAAACTGTTTGTATGCATTTCTGCAAAAAAACTAGCCTACCACCTCAATCCAGAATTAAAATTAAATGGACATTTAATTTAATTTCTATAGTTTAATAAATAAAATGTGTAGGAATCATACTAGATAGCAAACCTAATTTAAGGAGCACATTGATTGAGAAAATACCAAAAGTTTTGGAAGTTTCTAAAAGTAATATCAATACTGATTTGTATGTATGGAGTATTAAGAAATAAATATTGTGACTATAAATCATTTTATACAGACTGATCAAAATCCTAGACAGAATAGGCACAGCAGCCACAAGCAGACAAATTTATAAACAAATCAGACTACCAAATAATGCATCCATCTATATAGCCGAACTACAAGCCATTAAAATTGCACTTAAAATGCTAGAAAATTCAAAAGTTTATAACATTCTCAAACTCCCTATCTAGTTTAACAGCAATTAAAAGAATACAACTCATCCCACTATTCAAAAAATCTTAAAAACTTATCACTTAATAAAGCACAAAACAATATTAGCTTGGATTCCTAGCCTTATATCCATCAAGGAAAATTATGAAGTTGAAACAGTGGCAAAAGAAGTAACTTAAATAAAATAACCAACATCATATATAGATTACAAAAACAAAATTACATAACACATCAAAAGAAAATGGCAAGCAATTTAAGTTGATTATTCACATAATTATATTGATCACTATAATCTTTCTCTTCAAGTCAAGGGTTAACCATTATCTTTCATACATAACCTCATAATCTACACTTCCTGCTTTCTTTCATGTTCATAAGCATTATACAGTAACTTTCTACCTGGGTTTGTATTAAAAGAATAATATGCTTTAAAATAATTCACAATAACTCTGCATCTTTTATGAGGAGTAAAGTTAAAAGAATGACAAAAGCATGAATAAAAAATGATACATACAAGAAGGATAAGATATTGAACAGGTGAAGAGGCTCATCCCTTGTTCCCTGTTTAGGATGTGGTTTCCGGTTTTCTCTTTTCCAATCTTTTCACTCCTTTTTCTTTTTTTTTTTTTTCAATTGGAGTAGGTAAACTAAACTATCGCCCGGTTCACACTCCACCCACATCTATTGAACAGGTGAAGAGGCTCATCCCTTGTTCCCGGTTTAGGATGTGGTTTCCGGTTTTCTCTTTTCCAATCTTTTCACTTTCTCGTAGCTCCCTGCACATCAGTGGCGTTATCGCCTTGCTTGGGGGGATATGATTTTTAAAAAAAAAATATTGGGTAGAAGAACTTTTGTAATAATAACAATGACACATAGAATTTCAAAGACAAACTACCCTATTTGATAGCATTTAAGTCACCCTTCAAACTGGTCTTTCAGCAGGGAATATTACGAAAAATGTTTCTAGTATATTGACAAGCAAGCATTTAACATTCACATTTTAAAAACAAAATTGATTCACCCCAAGCAAAGTGATAATGCCACTTAGACTGTGGGATAGGAAATTAAAAATTAAAATCAGCCTTCTCCTTCACTTTTACAAAAATTCACAATGACGTGTGAAATCTTGGTTTTTTTTTTTCAAAAAGAAAAAGGATTGATCATGCGATTAAAGAAAGTCGAAACTGGATTTCGCAAGTAGATGTTAAACTGATTTTCTAACCAATGGGAGCAATTGCAAGTAAAAGACTTTTGCGTTCCAGTGCGAAAAATCTAGATTACAATAAAAGGACTTCAGTCAGTCAGTCAGTCAGATAGGAGCAGCGAGGAAACAACTAAAATGTAAAGGAGAAACTTCAACCACGACCTGGACATAGGTCGCATCATACATTGTCCTCTTTCTCCTTCTTTCTCGTGTGCTGATTCATTTTACTTCTTCTCCATCCAAAGACATTCCTACAAAACAAATGCTCATACATACATACATACATACATATGCATATACTCTTTCAACAAATTACTACTACAAACATTTGTACAGATTCTTGACACCCAAAACTTTCTAATTGAACATTAATTTCTACTAATTCTTGTTATCCTTTTCATTAATAAATTTCTATTTTAACATGAAAAATATATTTTTATTCTTACACTATTCCACTATTCTACACTGATTCACACATTCCAACCTACAACCAACCTTCTGATAATTCTGATGATGATAATTCTGGATAAAACTTGTAAGCTGTCAGGAGATCAGTTATGTATGACACAAGGCCAAATTAAATAAACATTAACCATTATAGCTTCAAGATGCAAGGAAGTGAGATAGAAAAAAAGACTTTAAAAGGGACCAGAAACCCAATAATAGTATAAATTTAACTTTAGGCAGTGATGTTAGAAGTAGAGTTGAAGTAGAATTTAGAAGGAACTGGAAACCCAGTCTTAAACAAGAAACAACTGATAAACTTCTACTCCTGTTCAAAAAAACAGGAAGGAGTATAAACCAGAAGATAGGTGAACCTGTTCACACCCCTTATCAGTCTTTTATTTGAAAATTCTGCTTAAACTCTATACTTCTCACAGCTAGAATCCAGGGGAGAGTTTTCACTGTTTTTGAAGTAGAAAAAAATGGTCAGATGCTTTCAAATATAATATTGAAAGAATAAAGGATATTATAATTAGAATCAAAAAAAGATGGTTGAAATTTCTTGGACACCTAATTAGAGCTTTTGACATTCAAGGACACAGGGATAGAGAAAAGCAGTGTATAACCTACCTAACTAGCATGTGTAAATGGTTTGCAGGACGAATTGGAAGAGATAGCAAAGACAAATTTTACTGAAAGCTACAAAAGACAAGAAATTGTGGAGAGTTATGATCGCCCATGTCCTTAAGGACAAGAAGTTAAAAAAAATTGTTTATAGAAGATTAGACGTTGAAAAAAAAATTAGTTGAAGAGGGGGTGAAAATAAAACAGCAGCAGTTCTAAGAGGAGGAGAGATTAGTAGGAGCAGGATAGACATGGTTGAGGAATAGGGAGAAATAAAGCAAAAACCAAAAAAAAGTAATGAGTGGGGAAAGAAAGAGTGTGACAGCAATGTTGTAAAGGAACGTGGAGGAAGAAGAGGATGTGTTTGATTGAAAGAAAGAGAAAATGAAAGCAACTAGAGAAAGACATCATGTCACACGCATGAAAAATCAAAGATTAAGAAAGGAAGAAAAAATATTGATAAAGAAGAGGAGTAAAGTGAAGAAACACTGAATAAAGAATAAAAGAAAAATGAGAAAACTAATGAATGAAAAAGAGATGAAAAGAGTAAGTGAAAGTAGTGGGAAATAGGTGTGGAGGTGGAGAGAGTAAAAAGGAAAGAGAAAGAAATAGATATAGATAGATATTTAAAGAGGAAAAAAATTACAAAAAAAGAAATTTCTGTGATGGTGAATGAATGAATAAATGAAGGATGAGGAAAGAATAAGGAAAAAAAATATGCCCAATTTTAGAAAGCTTTTGTGACAATTCTTTCTTTTTTCTTTTAGTCTTAGAATATTAGAAATATCTTTCCTTTTCCTTTTTCCTTTTTTTCCTTTTCCTTTTTTTCCTTTTCCTTTTTTTCCTTTTCCTTTTTTTCCTTTTCCTTTTTTCCTTTTCCTTTTTTCCTTTTTTTTTTTTCAAAGTTTATTTGTAATTTCTTTCTGCCTCAGTTTCTCTGAAACTTCTCTATTTATTTTTTTATTTATTTTTTCCATTGTTTCAATAGACTCAACCTTCCTCTTTGCAATATTATCTTCTATATAGCAACCATATTTAATGGCATATAACAGGGCAAGGACAAACTTGCTTAATAAAAAAAAAAAAAGCCATATATAATAGTGTTATATGTACTTTTTTTTTTCTATACAAAAAAAAACAAACTTTTACAATAAATACTAACAAATGTGTGTACAATTAAATTTATTTGTTATTCATGTCAGTCAGTTAAGTGCCATATGTGATACATGCTTGGGTGATCATGTCTTGAAAGAGACATGACTGACTGGGCATATATATGACTATCCCACAGTAGGTTGCCATTGCTTTCTGCGGTAGACTGGTTGCCAGCTAAGGCTATAGAACATAATCTGTCCTGTTATTTAACCCATAACTGGAAGGAAGAAACCGATTAGTACCTTTTCCAAGGGTATTTGCATGTAAGTGAATGCAATGAATTCAACTGGAATTCGAACTCAGCTCTCTGATTTGTCGATTATTCATGTACTTTTTTTTTTTTTTTTTTTTTTTACCCCTATTAATTTGTATTCTTTTCAACCATCACAATTTGAAACCAAATTTTTTTTATAAATCTTGATTGATCATTGCAACTATCTTGTACACATTTAATATGATAATGAACTACACTACAGGAACATCAAATAAAATTATGCAAAATTTACATTTCAGTAACATAAAATTAGACCGAGAAAAATAACAATGATGATAAATTAATTATAAAGTTTGCATCTTTGTTGTTATTCATCTTCTATATTAACAATGAGATTGTAAATGGATCTCAGCCAACATATCTCCACAAACTGAATAATAAATGTCAAAGAGCTGTAAATGGTTTACAAGTCACAATTTCAGATGTCACATTTAATATTACAGTATAGCAAATAGAAGTTATATAAAAATCGTGTTAATTTATCATATCGAGATAAATATTTAGCCTAACAAATACCTCAAATTCACATATAAAACCCAAAAAATATTTTCTAAACCTTTTTTTTTTTTTAAAGTGGGAGGTAATGTTATGACATACTGTATTTATAAAGGTTAGCTATGTTTGGGGACGGGGTTCAAATTCATTATACAATTTTATGGTCTGCTAGACTGAAAAGCTATTACCCTATGATAAGGCACTCAATTCCTTCTCTATAATTATTTTTCCCTTTTTATTGTGTTGTCTATTTTACCCTTTTTTTCTTTCTTCATACAATTGCTTTCCTTCTTTGTTTTCTAGTTTTCCTTTTCTTCCTCTTTGTTATTTATTTCCTTTTTCAATATAAATTCTTTTTTCTTTTTCAAATTACTCCAATTACCTACTTTTTTTTTGCTTTTTTTTTTTTCCCCACCATCCTTTTTTCAGCTTCTTTTTCTTATTCTCCTTTACAGTTTATTGCTCCTCTTCTTTTTCTGCTCTTAACTTTTTAAAATTATCCCAATTTCCTTTTCCTTTTTCCTTTCTGCTATCATTTTTTTCTTTTCAAATTATTCCTCCTCTCTCTCTCTCTTTTTTTTTTTTTTTTTTTTACTAAAACCTTTTTCTTTATTTTCTCTAATTAAACCGGTTTCCTTTCTGCTACTTTTTTCCATTTCTTCTTCTCAGCTTATTTTTCTTTGTTTTACTTGTTTTTTCCAAATTTCTTCAATTGCCTTCCTTTTTTCTTTTTACTGTATTTTTCCTTTCTTTCATTCACATTTTTTTCTCTTTCATAACAAAAACTTTTTTTTTCCCCAAATTGCACCAATCTCATTATTTACTTTGATCTACTCTTTTTCTTTTTCTTCGATCCACCCTATAGCAGTTCTTTTTTCCTTGCTATCACTTGCCCCACTTTTTAAGAACTTTTGCGTCTACCCCACTACCATCACTGTTTGTTTCGATTTGTTCTTTTTCTTTCTTTTCTTTCATTTTTCTTTTTCTCCTTTTTCTTTCTTTTTCTCATTCTGTCAGTCACATTTACTCATACCCCTTTAAGTACTTAATGAAGGAAAAGTGGAAGGAATGCAAATATAAAAGAACCCTTCAACTACCCTTCGTTTTCTTTCAGTTTCATCAAACTGCATGATGTTGCGGTAGAGGGGAGTTTGGGATTTTCGCAGCACGTGCATCCAAGTGAATGCCACATATTTCTTCCTACCTTCAGCACATAGCAATACCTGTCTCTGGCAGGAATGTAGAATTTCTGTCAGATGTTCATTAGGTACACTAACCAGGGTGGCTGGGTGCAGTTGCACGGGTGTATGTGCACAATGCAGTGTGCATTTGCACAGAGGCATTCACACATAGTTTTGTGACATATTTAGCATATTTTGTTCCCAGTGGTTGTGTATATGCATGCATTTATCTCAGAATGTGGATGTGTTTCTGTAAGGGGTGCTGAAAAGTGTTTGGCCCAATTCATTTCCCCAAATCTGACTAAACTTCAGAATTTATTTGTGTGGGAGGTGGGGGTCTTGGTCCAGTAAAAAAAAAAATATTCACAATTATATGTATGCATGTGTAAAAGTACCCAGCACCTTTTTTTTTCTTTCTTTTTTTTTAAATATGTATTTTGTCTTGACAAATACTTTTTCCCCAGCTAAAATACATGGCCATAAAAAATCATTTCAATTAAAAGAAAATTGTTAAATCGTTTTTTGTTTTTTTTTTAATATATAAATGCATAAATAATTTATTAAATTGAAATAGAATATAAAAATTACATTAATAAATAATTTTTTTAAAATTTCTTCAATTGGAAAATAATTCCTTAAATTTTCCTTGTGGTAAGCAAACTTACCTTGTTAGAATCATTACAATTGAGTAGTGAGTTCTCTTTCGGCCTTGTGGCACATCTAAGCTGCACTTAAATCACCATTTGCCTTGATAAAGCCCATGAGAGGGCAAAATGTATCAGTAAAGAAGTTTTTATTTTACATGTATATATATATATATATATATATATATATATATGTGTGTGTGTGTGTACAATTGCATGCATATTGCAATATGCAGAATATGACATGTGAAATCATATCTATTTAGTGTATTTCAATGTGTGTTTTTATCTAAACTTATTTATAAATGGAACTTTGTGTGACTCCAAAACAGCTGAACCGATTTTCTTGAAAATTTACACAGTTGTACTATAAGCATCTGCAAGTGTTCTTAGCTAGTTTTTGTGTGGAGGTACCCCCAATAAATATCAAATTGATAATCGAAAAAATCAGGTTATAGAAGGAATGGTCCGATTTTAATTAAATTTGATACACTCATAGACAAAGACATAAGAAACGATATTCAGAAGTTTCAAGGTTGCAGTTCTTACAATAGTGCAGAAAATCGATAATATATATTTGTGTGTGTGTCTGTTTATCTGCCTGTATGTCTGTATTTTTTCAGCCCTTTTATTTTAGTTTTTGCTTCGGGTTTGGCTCTAAGTAGGTATAATTGCAGTTCTTAGTCTCAGCCATGATACCATTTACTCAGAAGACTTATTTAGCCTTCAAAATTCAGTTTATGACGAAAAAAAACTTATTTTATATCGATACCAGAAAATCAAAATTTGACTTACATCCATTCATTTTTCTTTCAGTCTACAGTTTCACTTTAACTGGAAACAACTATTGCTTTTTAATCTTTCATACCAACATCCAAAAAGTCTGAGCTCCAGGACCATGGATTAGTTTTAAAGCTTTAATTACACCCAAGTAACGCTGGGCTATACTGCTAGTATATATATATATATATATATATATATATATATATATAAAGAGAGAGCAAGATAAATAGGTACTGATTTGATTAACTGTAAGATAGAATATAGTCAATGCTGACTTTAAAAATTATCTAAATATGTAAAATAACCTGTCTACATTAAAGTGGGTGCTGAAAATGGCCAGAAATATGGTTGAAAGAAACATTTGGACAATAACTCCATGTGCTCATTGAACTCAAATATGTAGTGTCTTTATATAAATGAGAAAAGTGGAAATAATGTGGATTAAAAAAATCCATTGAAAAGAATATATACATACATGTGTGACAGTAGTGTTTGCTAATAATTCTCTATTTCTTAATATTGAACACTTACAAAGACCAATAAACTTGAAAATGATACCCTCCAGATAAATACTGTTTGCTTTTCTTTTCTTTTTTTTCCAAAACACAGTCTTTGTTACTTATAATGGCTGACTGTTCATATCAGAGGATGCCTCTCTACCAGAGTGGCTAGCCAATACTTGCTGCAGAGAACTGCTCAGGCACACTTGTGTTTGTTCCATATCCACACAGTCAACCTGAGGTTTATACTGCAACTATTCTGAGTGGACCTTAGTTACAGTTCTTTAAAGAGAGTGTCTAAGACCAGCACACTGAAACCCTCGGTCACAATGACTTATGACTCTCAAAAAGTTTCACCTGCACAATTTCACTCACAAGGCTTGAGTTAACCCATGGTTTGTATTTCAAGCACTTTCCAAAGGTGCCACACACTGAGATCACCTCCCCCAGACTGATATCAAGAAGTCACCTTCCTGATAAACTGACCATGGTGAGATTTGAACCTGGGCCTCATAGTCAGAAAGTGATCATTCTAACCACTCAGCCACTTTATCACACACACACACACACACACACACACATACACACACACACACACACACACACACACACACACACAAATTAGGTCAAACAGGTTTAAAAACTAACAGAATGATAAGGAATAAATAGGAAATGTTTATGAATTACGTTATATTTCACTTTTCAGAAAATAAAATATGGAAGGGAAAAGAAATTTCTGGTATTAAAATTTTTGTGGCGTTTTTCATTGGTTAAGTAGGCCTTGTGTATTTGTCTTGTCAAGCAGCATTCATGTGCATAATTCTTGTGTGTTTGAGTTTCATGATTTTAGTTGGTCTATGTGGGATTTGGTTGATAACGTGTGGGTGTTTGTCTAGTGAGCATTTTCATCTATTTCTGGTAGTCATCCATATGTTGATTGGGGGATGCGAGTGAAGGAATTTAGGTTATACCAGTCGTGGTTGTAGGCAGACAGATCTTAGACTCTTTAAGTATGGGTTTTATAAAAGTTTGTGATATAATAGTCTTTTATTGACAGAAAATATTTCTCAGGATTTTCTGTATAATAAATTATGTTCTTTTCTAATTAGGGTGATATTTATTACATCAAAATCATGGCATTTTATTTTTGTGTGTTACAAATGAGTTCAAAGGGTTTTTACCTCATATTCTAAATATGTAGCCCAAAATGTCTAGTTGAAGAGGATTACATTAAAAAAGGTTTAGACTTCTTTACTATCTATATCATTTCATGCTTAATGCTAGAAAACAAGCATACAAAATCCATAAGTAAAAAAAACAGTAGACACTACTGATAACACAGACATTTGACAAAAGAACCACTCAAAATTCATGATCCTGTGATATGACAGAAAAAAAATATATGCTATTAAGACACATCTAAAGTTTATAATCCAAACAATGTACAAGAAATGTTGACTGATCATTGCAATTCCCTGATAATAAAGAAAAGCAAACTATGTAGTCATAATAACTTTTGCCCTGAAGAGGTTGGGTATTTTTAAAAAAATAGAAAAGAAAATTGTATTAGTGATAAAGAACAATACTCGAGATAATCTTAATTGGTGGGGGGACTAGGAAAGGGAGAATATTTTTAGTTTGCATTTCCCCATTATAGGCATTAATATATCATTAAAACCATGAGAGAAAAAGAATGACAAGCATGCATTGTTCTCAGAAATTTCTTGATACCACTGTCATACAAAAATATATATAATCTGTTAGTATTTTTCTTATACAAAGAAATTATGGTATATGAATATAACAAGCAGTATAAATAGATAAAAAAAAGAGAGGGTCTTTCTTGTAATATTCCCTGTCTACAAAATGTTTCAGGTCAGTGGTGTTTTCTATCCCTAGTGAGGCCATATGGTTTCCTTTGCTCTTTTTCACTGCTGTGGCCAGTTATAGCTTGCTTTTTCATGGTCTACATAGAAACTGATGTTGCACTCACATGTATTTGTCTTGTCAAGTAACATTAGTGTGTATAATTCTTGTATGGTTGTGTATCATAATTTTAGTAGGTCTGTAGGAGGATTTAGTTGAATTTGTCGTAGAATGAGAATTAGGAAACGGATGTGCGTTGTAGTACAGTGGATATCGGCTCGGAACAAGAAGCCAGGGAGCCGAGTTCGAATTCCAGTTGAATCCATTGTATTCACTTACACGCAAATACCTCTGGGAAAGGTATTAATCCGTCTCTTCCTTCCAGCTATGGGTTAAATAGCAGGACAGATTGGGTTCTATAGCCTTGGTCGGCAACCAGTCTACCGCAGAAAGCAATGGCAACCTACTGCGGGATAATGTTCTGCCCAGTCAGTCATGTCTCTTTCGAGACATGATCGCCCAAGCGTGTATCACGTATGGCACTTAACTGACTGACTGATATAAAAAAAACTGTCACACACGGTGGTAATACACCTGAACGAATGAACGCCTTCTTGTGGACCTGAACGTATGCCTTCTTGCGGTCCTAACTGACCAAACAAACGACTCTTCTGAATAAACACTTTTTGACAGTGAATGAGCAAACGGCATTCACAGATGCTGTCGACGAACAAACTGCAAATGACTCGAACGTCCTCTTTTTATAGTTCTCGGTTGAGTCCGTTATGGTACTCCAAGGTGTGCCCAGCGAAAGCATGCGCATGCATTTCAAAGACACGTCTGTGCATGCTTGTCACAGAATTCATCTTTCTCAAAGGGAGGTTTTGCAACCCTACAATCTCTTACTGAATATCCAAGATAGTTCTTAACAGGCCTAAACCTTTGAACAGCTCTATTTCAGGGTTATTCAGTTAAGTCAAACTTTTTTTTTTAAATTACCAATTTAGTGATCTATTTTAAAGCAAATATTTAGAAATAAAACTATTTTTTTTTTGTTTTCCTATAATTTCATGAAAGAAGAAAAGTGTAAGAACCTTGAATCAGATGAATATATATATATATATTTTATTATAAAATAAAATTTCAAGCACAATAAATTTTGAAATTCAACATGAGACACATTTGCATTAAATAGAAAGACCAGTCATGCTGTTTTGTATGCACCAAAATATTTTCTCATTTTTGGAATACAGCAGTCCATAAAACGAGAAGGATGAAAAAAATTATTTATCGCCAGAAGATGGGGCTACTGCTGACAGGCGTTGCTTAAGTATATCACTGGTCAATACACTTTCAAATTTCAAAGGTAAAAAAACAACACAGATAGGAATTGAAAACCCAGATCTAGATTTAAAAAAAAAAAAATACTGGCTGGTTGCTAACAAATTACTCCTAAAATACCATGATTGATTTATGTACAAATCAATCATAAATAACTGATCACCATGTCAATGTGTTACTTTAAAATTCTGTAAGAGTAAAATTGTTGTGTGACCTTATCTGAAAGAAAAAAAACCCAGCTAAACCATAACTTTAAGTTGAATGTAGATGTACCCAAAACCTTAAAAAAATGTAGAGGATTATCAACTAAATTAGGAAAAAGTCAACTAGATATAACCAAAACTTGTTAATTTAGCAATCATAAATTATCCTTCTGTTTATCTTAATCTCTTGAGCTATTTGTATCAGCTCTGCTTATTCTTTATCTTTCTTTATATGCAAAAATGAAAAGAAAAAAATCAAGAATCTGATTTAGATGCAAAAACTCAACAGCCCTGCGCTATTTACTCATTGCTAAAGGGAAAAGTGGCTTCATACCCTTCCTAATGGTACTGGTGTAAGGTGAACACAAACTACACCAGCTAGAGTTTGAACTCATTTTGCTGATTTCCTTCTCGATACCATTAATGGATCAGATACATGCATCACTCCAAAAATGTTTAAGATACTCAGGATGTCAAAAAAAAACTTGAGAGTATTTTTGTTTTAGTTTGTCATTATTGGGAAAAGATGACTCAGTTTTGTGAAAATATGATTGTCAGATGAATTTAAATATAAACGCTGCCTTCCCTTAATAACACATGAATCTTTTGAAACATTTCTTTGTAGTGGCTTGGGCGTTTTGAGTCTCTTGGAAACAAGGAAATCCTCCAAAAATACAGAAATTTATGAAAATGTAGGTGGCTAGTTACAATATACTGAAGAAAAAAGATTTTCTTGGGTTATTCAAAAGATGATGGTTTGTGTCATTTGCTCTCTTTACTTTCATGTCAGTCTCTTTGTCTTTTCATTTATGAATCCCTTTCACTTGCTCCCCAAAATTTCTTTCCCTCTCCAGTTTACAACCTCTAATTTCACATCTCTAATTTTCTTTCCCTCTTTTTCTCATCTCTTTTTACACTTTCTCTCTCATCTCCTTTTCTGCTCTCTCTCTCCCCCCTCATTTCCTAATTTCCTTTTCTACTCATTGTTATTTCCTGTTCTCTCTCACTTTTACCCTTTCCCACCCTTGTTTTTAATTTTATCTATTGCATTTATGTCTCTCTCTCTCTCTCTCTCTCTCTCTCTCTCCTTCCCTTCTCTTAATCTTCCTTAAAATTCATCCTGTTTGTGTCTTTCTCTTTCACTTTAAAAATTTTTTGTAGAAACCAGACCTCCTCTTGTTGACAGAAGATAATATTTTCTCTTATCACTTGGGGTTATTTGCAAACCAGTTTTAAAATTTTCATCAAAGTTGCTTAGGTGCTAAAAAAATGAAAAGTCATTTTTATTGGCTTCTCCCTCCCCCTAATGAAACAAAAGAAAAATCCATTTAGCTGAGAAAATTTCACCAAAGTTTTTCCTTTTTTTTTTTTCTCTCTCTCTAAGAAGTTAAATTCTTTTTTCAATCATTCAACTGAATTAGTGATTTTTTTTTTTTTCTCAAACCTCAATTAAGAAGAAAAGCTAATTTGTTTTCCTTATTAATTACTCAAACTGATTAATACTTAGGGATAAATTATAGGGGTGAAAAAAAAAAAATTAAAACATTTTCTGATGTCTATAATTTTATATTAGGATCTTGAATAAGTTCTCACTGACTTTTCATGATAACTAATGTTTTATTTACAAAAATTAGTAAGAAACATGTTACTGAAACTACTATCCATCACTAGGCACTACTTTTCCTGTCTTTCTGGCAGCATTTGAAACCATGGTTATTCAGTTTTGCCAACAGTGTTGATGCATGGCTAGGCTTGCCCCACGATCTTCTATGCCTAGGGTTATCATAGTGTATCCACTTTTCATTGCTGGTCACAATGATACAAAAACCTTTCTTTTTCAGCCATTGAAACCACTGTTAACATGTGACAAGATGCTGTTTGATATCTCTTGGCTTCAAGTCATAATATGGCACCCAATGTCCTTGCTTTTGATTCATTCCTAATGCTTTCAAATGTTTTAAAATTGTTGTGATAAACTCCAAATTATTCTGTAAGTTCAGCTTGCACTTGACATGAGTCTTCATGAAGTAATGCCTCCGGTTCTTTGTTTTCAATCTTTTTCGGTGTGTCAGAGCATTCTTTATCTTCACCATCAAGATCATTATTTTTTAACCATTTAAAACAATCTCTGCATGTTGTTTCTAATAGAGCATGGTCATTATAAATCTCAACAAGAATTCTGTATGCTCCAGCTGCAGATTTCTTTTGAATAAAGTAGTGCAGTAAAATTCACACAAATACGCTTTCTTTGACACAAAATCTGACATGTTTCACAATAAAAAAACAAAGTTGTTTACACTTTGGTTAAATGACATGCACTGAATTGTAACATTTCTTGGTCAGGTGAAAAATACATTTTACTTCCTTATTATAAAATTAGAATTTTAATTTCCAAACATGGTCAGCATGTTGTGGCTGTGTTCACAGGAAGAAAACATTTCCATCGCTATAGATATACATATATAAAAAGAAATCTTCATATTAACTTTAAAAAAATAAAAATAAATAAAAATCCTTGATGATGGCTAATAGAATAGCTAAAAGTGCTTGCATATATAAAGCATTAAAACAGCTTCTACACACTCTCTGTTCAGTCAAGAAAAACACTTATATAGACACAAGAAAAATTGAATAAAAGGCTTAATCACAGTATCTTATCAGTCATCTTTAAGGAAATGTATAAAAGAAAGATTGCTGGCTAAATATACACACATATACACACACACGTGTGTCTGTGCATATGGGAATAATACCACTAAGACACAAGCAGTTACTTGGGAAAATAAGACATTAAGTGAAAAAAGACCCAAAATACAATTCTAACATGAAACCTTTACTCTGTTCAAAAGATGGGGAAGGCTGTGTATATATATATATATATATATATATAGTCATCGACAGACAGATCTGTTTCACTGTATCACAGCCCATCAGTACGGTTAGACTCTGATTGCCTTTAACCCAGGATTGAAACCTGACCGAATTGGCGTCAGTCGGCAATTTTTACCTCTGAGCTATGGGTGTTCGGTAGAAGAAGGCAGACTTTTTAGTGTGTATATTGTCATTATACCCGCCCAATAGCCAGAGTGCTCTAATCCATTACTGAATGAGCGATGCGTGCATGCCAGAGTAGTTACTGTTTTTCAAAGTTTACCATTCTTCCAGAGTGCTCAATCAGGGTGTGAGAGCACATATATATATATATATATATATATATATATATATGTATTTGTTTATCTTTAATCTGAAGTGGAAGAGTAGGAAGGTAAATTCCAAGAACCTGATCCTGATCAATATTAAAAAAAATTTTAGCATTAAAAAGTGATGCAGAAAGAGAGCTCAATGTATTAAGAATACAGAGGCAATATAAATTAGAGAAAATTTTCAAAATTCAAAGGTGTCGGATGTACATTTCAACATAGGATCTCTAATAGAGATTCTACGTCATGTCAGCAACATTGTTTTTTTCCAAATGGCGAAGGCCCTGGTGTAGAGTGTGGAGGGGTTTTAGGTTAACAACGGTCACAAAGTAGAACAGGACAGAGCTGGTAGTCGCGGGGTTACAGGGTGTTGAAACGGTATATTTAGGAAGAGGAGGAATAGGAGTTCATATTTTATAAAGATAGACAACTAAATGAGTTAAATTACTTTAAGGTTTAGGGGAAAAAAAATTATTAGAGAAAAAAATAATAGAGAAAAAAAAATATATATATATATATATATACATACATACATATATGTGTTAACCAAGGAAAAAGAGGTTTAATAAAAGAATCCATATTTTCTAAAGATAGGCAATTAAAGGAGCTTGGGATAGGAAGGTAGGGGGGTTAAAATACTTTTTACGGTTAACATTAGGGTAAAATTAAGATTAAAACTTAAATTGAATCCTTTTAATTTATATTCTAACATCTAGTCATAGGGGATTTAAATTCTAAATTTAAGTATTCGAAAAATTTGCCTTGTGGTGGCACTTACTGATGAATTCCTTCCTAAGATTCAGTAGCCAGTGTTGGTGGGGGTATTTTAATATTGAAATTTTTTCCAGTAAACATAGACAGCACCTATCACAAAAATTCCTCGGAATACGGGCTGAACCTATCAGTTTCCAGCTAATTTCAGGATCCAGCCCTTCCTCTTTCATTTTCCAGAATGCCCGCGAAAGGGCTGTCTGGTACCTCTGACTGGGGGTTCGAAAAGGAGTACCTGTGGTCATACAGTCTTTGTTTGAAAGGACCGGCGGACATACTGATTTAGGTCCGGAAGTCTTTTTTTTTTTTTTTTTTTTTTTTTTTTGTTAGATGGAGAAATGCGGGCTTCATAAATCACCTGGGTGGATTTACATTTTCCCTCCACCGGGCAGGCATCCACAGAATTACAGCTGCATTCGTTTAGAATTCCGGACCTGGATTCAGCATTGCGCAAGTTCACCAGAATACTCCTATTATGGGAACTAATAAGGCTGTCCATATTCAGGGTGCAAGAATAACTAATTTTAAGGGTATACCTATTAAAAATCTTCCGTAGAGGGTTACTGTTATTAAAATTTTTATCTATTAACTTGAGAAAATATTTACCAATATTGATGTTAGTTAGTTTACAATAAGGAGGGTTAAACAAAATTATCTTTTTTTTTCTACAGTTTCCTTTATTTTTATTTTTGGATGATTCGGAGTCTATTGTAGGTTTATTATATATTAACTTGTTCTTATATCCACTTTTTTGAAGGGCCTTATTGTAAATATTTTTACTTGCGTTGAAAGTTTTAATGTTGGATGATAATTAGTTGATTCTATTATTTACTATATTGGGTATCTGTTTTATAATATTTTTGGGGTGGTTGGATGAAATATTAATATAAGTGGGGGAACTATTTTCTTTGAGAAATTGTTTCTCAATATATATTATATTCGCTATTGATGGTTCTTCGTTTCTGAAGGTAATCAATGAACAAAATACCTTGTGCATCCTAAAATACAGAGGCCAAAACCTTGCTTGCTGATGTTTGCATCTTTGGTCACTTTGGATGTCTTTCACCTGCTGCTGTCCACTCAGCTAACTGCTGATTTGATTCTGGAGTGAAGTCATCCGTTGTCACATATTTAAGCAAAAATTCCTTGTGTTCAAATAGTTGCAAACAACATTTTGAATTGTTGACGCTTTGTTTTTGATTTGACTGTGAGCAAACGCAGCATCTACTTTTAACAAAGCTTTCTCATTACAAATGTTCATACAAAATGGTGAATACACTGCCTTCTGATTTGTTCAACTCCACTGCTATCTAACCAAACTTCAATTTACAATTGGCCAAAAGGAGTTTGTGGATTTTTTTAGTTTTTTCTGGGACAACTGCCGATTTTGGGCAACCTGAGCATTCAGCATCATTTGTGTCTGTATGACTGTGTTTAAAGTCAGCATGCCGCCTCTTAACTGTTGTTTCCGATGGAGCAGAGCCTGAATGACACATATCAAGCTATTGTTTTGCTTGAACAGTATTTTTGCAACAGTAACTTCATTTAAATAACTATAATTTGTAAGCTAATAATCGGATAATTAAGATGAAACTCAAAAAATTGAAATTGAAAATAATGAGCATTAGAAATTGAGATTTTATTTACAGTGGAAATATTCAAGTGAATAAAATAATAAAATTTCAATCTTCTGCTTTGAAATGAAACCAACATGTTCAGCTGAAACACTGACAAACTGACTTCATTAAAATAATAATCTAATGGTCCCATTTTAATTGAAGTTTCCTCAAACAATCCAATAAATATGAAGCTTGTCTCATCCCTTCCCAAGGACATTGTTGCTGAATGATATAATAGGACACTCATGTGTATAATATAAATGTGTTGTTAATAATTCTACTACAAAAAGGCATTCAAACTCAAAAAGAAAAGGTAGTGTCATTAGACATGAATTAATGCAAATATTACTGATATAATAGACATCTTTTTTAAATTTTAAAAATTTAAATTCATGGCTAATGGGTTTTACTGTAGAAATGCGTTGACAATGGGTTTTACTGTAGAAATGCGTTGACAATGGGTTTTACTGTAGAAATGCGTTGACAATGGGTTTTACTGTAGAAATGCGTTGACAATGGGTTTTAACTGTATGGGTTTTACTGGGTTTTAGAAATGCATTGACAATGGGTTTTACTGTAGAAATGCATTGACAATGGGTTTTACTGTAGAAATGCATTGACAATGGGTTTTACTGTAGAAATGCATTGACAATGGGTTTTACTCTAGAAATGCATTGACAATGGGTTTTACTCTAGAAATGCATTGACAATGGGTTTTACTCTAGAAATGCATTGACAATGGGTTTTACTCTAGAAATGCATTGACAATGGGTTTTACTCTAGAAATGCATTGACAATGGGTTTTACTCTAGAAATGCATTGACAATGGGTTTTACTCTAGAAATATATTGTAAATTAGGAAGAAAGATTGTTGATAACCAAGAATTACTGAATTGGTATCAACTTTTGCCAGTGATACATTCAAGTACAAATTTTAAATTTTTATTAAATCATAAAACAAAAATTAGTCATGCATTTGAAAAATTAAACAGAATTGTTTTTCTTTCTTTTTCAGAAAATGTTGGAGAATCCCAAACAACCTCCAGATGTTGTGGAAGTAAGTAGAATAATAAAATTATTTTTATGTATAGATTTTTATAATTTCCTCTTTTTTCTTTTTTCTTTTATATATATATATATATATATTGTTGTCATATTTGGTTTTGTGCTGCTGCTATTCATCTCAAGGTTTTCAACAAAATCCAGAGAAGGATCTACAATCAGTCCTTGATATGTAATTGGCATCATATCTTCAATCACTTTCTGACCAACGTGACATAGCTTCTGTTTACCTTTTCTACAAATATTTTCATGTCAACTGTCCTGACAATTTTTTTTTTCCCTGGTGCCCCAATCACATAAATTTAAACATGCTACTAAGTTTGTATCTAGATCCCACCCTTTTACCATTGAAATAGTTATATGTAGCCACTACTTCTAATCTAATAGTTTCTTATCTCACACTTCCTTCTGTTTACTTGCTTCCCTTATAGCTGCAATCTCACAAAATTTAAATGCAACATCAGTTGCCATTTATCTTCTTGAATCCCATTCATCCTCTTGAATCCCATTCATCCTTTATTCTTTCTTCAATACCCCCTGTACCCAGTCTTTTCTCTCACTGTAAGCCCCTACACATGAGTGGTAGTTCCACCTTGCTTGGTGTGAAATGATTAAAAATAAGTAAATTGAGTCTGAGTCACTGGATAATGGATGTTTTTTTTTTGCATCTCCTCTAAAGTCAGTACAGTATCCATCATCTCATCAATAAGAACCTATAGCAAGCTGCTATATACCTTTGATAAAACTTAGTACCTTTGTTAACAGACTGGACCCTAGAGCCTTTTTTTGGCAACCAGTTTAAGAGAAGGAAAATGCTAAATTCAAACCGGCTGCTGCATTGTTGATTCTGACTCTTTTGGCAAAGGCTAAAAGAAACTTAACTTGAAAAAAAAAATCCTGTCATCCTGAAAAAAGAAACTATTTCCCACACACACTTTGAGGCATGACAAAAAATAATGGACTCTTCAGACTTAGTTTTGAACTAGCATCATGGACCTCTCTCATTTGGAACCATTTGCTTGTAGATACATCACCTACTTTAGACGACAACCCTTGTTAAGGATGTGGTTCTACAGACAAAATGCTAAAAAATACTATGGACTGAATATGTGAACACAAGGAAGTTTTTGAAAAAAATAGGAACTACAAGGATGCTTGTGTTTGAAAGTTGAAATTTATAGGAAATAAAAATTTATAGGACACAGTTAAAAAAAACAGGGGCTTGGAAAAATTAACACTCACAAAACATGGAAGGAGTCAGTGGGAAACAGCAAATAATCTACCTCACAAGTTTGTGTAAACAAGTGATAGAGTAGTGGACAAAGAAGAATGCTTAGAGCTACAATAGCCAGAATGTTGTGGCAAGCCATGTTCATCAATGTTCTGAAGGAACATTGCACATAAGAGAATTAGTTTTGGGAAACTACTAGATGCAGCACTGCTTCTGTCTGCATTGAAACTCAAAAAGAAAAGGTATTGTTATTAGACATGAAGAATTTATCTGCCAAAATATATTAAAATAAGACAGACATGTTGAATACTGCAGTTTTTATATTGGGTAATTTGAGAATTGCTGTTGTGCAAGGGTCAAATATTTTGAGTCTATGTATTTCTGATTTTCCTTGGATTAATTTTTGGTAGGTGGATCTGCATTTAAAACAAAGCTACACATGAAAGGTTGTTCATCTAATTTAACCTGCCCTGTTGGTAGTGCTTCAGAATACATCAAATGCTCTCCTGTAAAGTGGGTAATAGTCCCCAAAGGTGGCAACCCATGATGCTTGATAGGATAGGATCCTGGTGGATGTGGGTTTTAGGAGCAAGACTATACATATACTCCTAATGTCCAACACGCCACTTTGGTCCCTACTTGAGCCAGACGTGTGGTTGTAGATATCTAATCCAATCAACCAGCTGGTCATGTCAATCTTTAAGTTTGACTAACAGACAAAATGCACTCACATTTACCATATCAAACATTAAACTGACTTAGAAAGCAGTAGCTTTAGGATCAATCAGACTAGGAACAAAGGAATCTGACATGATTGTTTCAACCTCTGAGGAAAGCCTATACTTGGGTGGACAATCCTGAATATAACAGGTGCTTGGAACCCGCCCCACTTTTGAGCATGTCAATCATGTAGCCCCGGAGGAATGAGGCAAATGGGATTTTCCCTCTTATAATCTCCCTCATATGTGGCTCTAAGGTGCGTTGGGAGCATGGCTTATAAATAATATTAATAAAGTATAAGCACAAAAAACAAGAGACTACACATTGATATAGGCAGAAAATGACAAGGAAAACATTTTAAATTTATAGTAATAGAATCAATGCAAGACAAACTAATAATGAAGTTGTCACCTTCCCTAATAGAAAAGGTTTCGGAATCTCGGATAACTCCAAAAACACTTCTAAAAATCTAGAAATAATATGGTACTGATTGTAGTCAAAGAAAAACATGATGATGAATCTCTACTAAGGATGACCAAATTTCATGATATAATGGTAAATTTTTAAACTCCTTCAAAGGTGTGGTGAGAAGCACTGAATTCTGTGTACACAGGAGGAAATTAAGAACAATAATTCCATCAAAAAGTAAAACATTACAAACATAAAAAGAATATCCCTTAAACAAAATGATAGATTTATAGATATCATGATAGATTTATAGATATCATGATAGAATTATAAATACCAACACACTTATATTATTACTTTTGATACACCAGAATGACCACAGGAAATAAAAGTTAGCCATACAGTTTCCAAACATATTCCAAACCCATTAAGATATTTCAACTGCCAAAGATCTGGATATGGACATGGTCAGAATAAATGTACAAGGAAGTTGGCGTGTGGAAAAATGGGGGAAGAATGATCCTAACCACACAGACCACATGTTCAAATGAAACCAAACACGCTAATTGTGTAAAAAAAAAAAAAATTATAGAGAATTGAGATACTAGATTAGCATTTAGATCCCACCCTTTTACAGTGAAATCAATAAAAGGTAACCACAATTTCTACTCCAACAGCTTCTTTTCTCGCACTTCCCGACTGTGGAATTCCCTTCCACATGATTGCTTCCCTGACAGCTACAATCTCCAGGAGTTTAAATGTAAGGTCAATAGACACCTCCTAACACACTAACTCGCATCAATTCTCTCAAACACTCTTCCCATCTACCCAACCCTCATCCTCGGTATTCTTACCCGTCTGTCACCCTCCTTATGACATTTCCTATATCTAACCAATCTTTCTCTTTACCTTCTCCTATATAATCCCTTGTGCAATAGTGGCAGTGGAATGCCTTGCTTGAGGTGAAATGATTAAAAAAAAATCTTCAAGGGATTGTGAAATCTGGAAAAAAGAAAAAGATATATTAAAAATCTCAAACAAATTAAATGCAACACAAAAATAGAATTTTTAATTCAAGAATTAAAAAGTATACTGAAAACATTAAAACAAATTGTAAACAATCCATACCACTGAACCAAAACTAGCCACAAATGATATAAATCCAATACAAAATTCACTAACAGCCTCTCAACTATAAAACACTCAAAACTTCTCAACCCACATAAAGATTAAAAAAAAAACATGAAGAGAAATAATTGGTGAAAAACAAGTTCACAAATCAAGAAAAAAAACAAACAGTATGGAATATATGGAAATAGATAACTAAAACTTAGTCATACTTAAGTTTCATTCACTAAAATAAAATAATTACCACTCAATTGGAACAAGGATCATAAAAGAAAACTATAGAGGTGTTAAACAAAACTATAAAGAAATCAAACAATTCCTTATAGATTACAATTAAAATATTCTGCTTATAGACCTTTCTAAAAAAAAAAAAAAAAAAAAACTGACATCCCCTTTAAAGGATATGAAACTTATTACAAAACAAATGTATCAAGAATAGAGAATAAATCAAGTGGCGGTACTTTAATATTGGTTAAAAAAATCAGTACCCATGAAAAACAACAATTAAACACAAATCATCTGTAGATTGCTATTGTGGCAGTAAGTTTCAATTCAAGGTGGAAGGTATGCAGGCAGGCAAAACACTTCTTTGTTGAATTCTAATGTAGAAGATAGATTGGCATGTATCTGCAGAGGTAACTAGAATTCAATGAAATTAAAATCAAATAGATAAATTTAAGTATGACCCTTAAAGGGTGTGCAAATGAGCAGGCACACCATTGGATCTTTTTATTTTTAACCATTTTACTCCAAAAAAAGTTGATAAAGCCACTCACTTTATTAATGAGAGAGAACAATAAAAGAATAAAAATTAAGAAGACAAAAGATATTGATTGACATTGCATTTAAATTTAGCTGGAAATATAGAAGTTGGAAGAGAATTCCATAAGGGAAAAGTGTGAGAGAAGAAACTGTTATCATAGAACTTATGGATTAATCTTGAAATTTCAACTATAAAATGATGAGACCTAGCTGCCAATCTAGTCAGTCAGTTAAGTGCCATACGTGAAACACACTTGGGCAATCATGTCTTGAAAGAGACATGACTGACTGGGCAGAAGATTATCCCGCAGTAGGTTGCTATTGCTTTCTGCAGTAGACTGGTTGCCAGCCAAGGCTATAGAACCCAATCTGTCCTGTTATTTAACCCATAACTGGGAGGAAGAGATGGATTAATACCTTTCCTAAGGGTATTTGCGCGTAAGTGAATGCAATGAATTAAACTGGAATTCGAACTCGGCTCCCTGATTTTTCGTTCCAAGCCGATATCCACTGCTCCACAACGCCAATCTAGTACTGAGCTTAATTCTTAAAGTCAAAGTACCAAAGAGGAAAGTTTGTCAGGACAATTACTATGAAAATATTTATAGAAGAGAAATAGGGATGCTATGTTACAGTAAGAGGAAAGTGACTGAAGCCAAGATGCTATAGATTCTTCTTTGGATTTTGTCAAGAATCTCTAAATATATAGCAGAAGCACCAGATCATATGAGATAGCAATGTTCCATGCATGTACAAAAAGTCTGAAATATATTTGACATTTTATTTAAAAGAATGAAGTGATTGAGTTCTCATTGTTGCCTGAAGTTAAATTTCAGACTGTTTGAAAAAGTGATCTTTTAACTTTTTGTATTAATATAAGAGCGTATCTGAAAATGTTTCTTCTGAAAAGTTTAACATCTTGTCAATCGAGACGCACTTGAATGGGAGTTGAGATGGACTTTCTTTTACACTTCTTCATTTGTAGATTGTAGATACTAAAATATATATGAAAAACTTTTACAAAGTATACTGGTATATGGTAAATTACAATATCCCAGTATACCATATCTTTGTAAGAGGTGAAACATGTTAGATTGAGACATATTTCCTACTTTGTTCTTTACTTACTTTGATCATCTTGTCAGATTTCGATCCATATATTTTACTCATATATATAAGTGACAGAAAGCTCTTGGAAAGTTAATAATTATGGAACATTTTTACATTCCTTTTTTTCCAGTAAAAAGAAAAATAATGTAAGAAGAGTGGAAAAATTAGATCAGAAATTAATAAAATCTTGCTTGTTGGTCGTTTTTTAATGAAACATGTTTAAAAGAAACTTTGCTATCCAAATATACAATTATATATATATATATATATATATATATATAGTCATCCACAGACAGATCTGTTTCGCCATATCACAGCTCATCAGTACGGTTAGACTCCGATTGCTTTTTTACCCAGGATTGAAACCCAACTGAAATGGCGTCAATTGGCGACTCTACCCCTGGGCTATGGTTGTTTGGTGGAAGTAGGCAGACGTTTTAGTGCATATCATTATACGTGCCCAATAGCTAGAGGGCTCTAATTCATTTCATTGAATGAGCGATGCGTACATGCCAGAGTAGCTACTGTTTATCAAAGTCTACTATTCAATCAGGGTGTGAGAGCGTAAATATTGTCATCCGCAGGCTTATCTGTTTCGCCGTATCACAGCTCATCAGTACGGTTAGACTCCGATTGCTTTTTTACCCAGGATTGAAACCCGACCGAAATGGTGTCAGTCGGCGACTCTACCCCTGGGCTATGGTCATTTGGTGGAAGTAGGCAGACTTTTTAGTGCATATCATTATACGCGCCCAATAGCTAGAGGGTTCTAATTAATTTCATTGAATGAGCGATATATATATTATGTTATTACAATGCTTTATAAAAGCATTATATCACTACACAAAAATTTTCATGTTTCTAAACAATATTGTTCTTTTTCAGGTGATATTTTAAAAATGGTGAAAATGATTTATTTAAAAAATATAAGATGAATTCATGGTTATTTAGAAAATTAAGATGTGATGGTTGGAGGAAATAAAGCAATATGCTTGTAGGTGTATCAATATTGTTCAATCAAAAGTGAGAATTAGGTTGAACTATGGAGTGGAAAATTTGGTTCACGAAAGAGAACAATGTAGCTTGATGTCAAAACATGACACTTAATTTTCTCTGGGTAAGATACATACTAGGAGCATACATTACTTAAGTGGGTAGACAATGACTTTTTAACAGCAGGTTGGATTTTAGGTTTGTTTTTAATTTGATTTTGTATTACCTCATCTGTTAAAGAGGCTGGATTGTTTGGGTTAGAATTAAGTAATTACTGTATACTAAAGTATATTGTAGTTATGAAAAACAAATAAGTATTTTGTGGGTCATTAATTTTAGTAGAATAATTTTTAAGTAATAATAGAGCATAAGTTATAAATGAACAATTATTTCAATTTTAAAGAGAAATATTTGGGGTGTTTACATAAAATCGTCAATTCATTTCTACAATTTAGCAGTACTTTATTTTTATGGAACCTTATAATCTGTAGCTTTTCATTCAGACACAGAGGGCTGATGTCATAGAATAATTTACAGAATCTTGTTTTTTTTTTTTTTGTTTTTTTTTCTTTTTTTTTTCAGAATTTTCCATTTTACTTTGAGGGTTTTATTTGTCTCTTTTAACTGCCAAAAATATACAGAAAGGGATATTTAGTTTCGATACACATTATTTTTTAAGGAAGTTAAATGTAACTACCACCTCTGCTTAAAAGTGTTCTTAGTCAATCCAGTGTAAACTTTTTGATTAGTTAGGTTTTCATTTGATGGTATAGTACATTGGTAAACAATAGAATTTGTTAGATACCTATTTTCTAGTGGGTAATTTTAGGATTTCTTTGACACCTTACCTCGCCTGGTTCGCTGCCCCTGGTTTGGAATCTGTTGTGATGATGATGTCTGGAACCTGAGTGGGTTGATGCTATCAAAATGGCACTAGTTGTGATGGTCTCCTCACAGTAGCTGGTCCTCAAGACATCTATTACATTGGCAAACTTTTCTGCCCACACTGTGTTCTTTGATCTCAGAAAAGTCACGTTGAAAACTTGGTAGCCATCTCTCTACCACATCAAACCAGACTGGACACACATGTACACTTGTGTTAAAAAAAATAAATATGGCACCAAAAAAAAAATATGCCTGGATGAGTTACGAAAAAAAAGGCTTTATATATAAAAAAAAAAATATTAATTATAAAATCAGAATATACAATTGCTGAATTTCAAAGTTTGCAACGGAGAGAAGGATTTGTTTAAGTAATCAGTTTTTGATTTTCCAAATAAAAATTTCTTTTCATAACAGTGCAAAGTTTTCGTTAAGAATATATCAGAGCTTTCAATTTTCCAAATAGAAAAAAAATCTTTTCATGGCTCTTTACTGAAGCTTTTACGGAAACGGTCGAAGTTGAGCATTCTGGTGATAATAGTAGATTTGTCTTGTCGCCTTTGCTCAGCAATAAAAAATCTCTTTTCGGCTAGTTTAGCACTTTCTCGGTTCATTCTGTCTCTATACATCCTTAACTAGGACTCTATTGGAGACGCAGTATTCGACTTTAACTTTTTTAAGTTGATCGGCGGCAAGCTTTTTTACATTTCTTTATATCTTCAGCCATGAATTCTATGGGAGGCAACCAGTCTCTGGGTCGTGGCTTTTAGTTGGGAACACTTTTCCCTCAGTCATTACATCTTGACTGCAATTTCAAAAACTACTCAACCAACTGAATTTTCTCACTGGATCTCAATTTTTATAGCTGTCCTCAATTCTCTTGGGGGAGGGACCAAATATCTATGCAACTCAAAACTTTAACCAATGAGAATATTTTCCACTTACACAATTTAAGGGGAAGTTATGGCTCAATGAATGAAATATCAACACCTCACATGACGTAATGTCTTTTTGTCTTCTCAATTACATCTATTTTTCTGACTTTAGAATCTGTTCTCAGGAATAATTTTGAGGATTTAACCTTACCTGACCTCATCAAAATTTTGACAAGCCTGAAACAATATTCTAGTTAAATTTTATTTTTTGATTTTACTAACTGCAAAAGCTTCCGCTTTATATCACACAATGGCCAACAATATGATGACCCCCATCTGACCTGTAGCTTTACATCTGCAAAAATGTTTTGATCAATTCACTTTCCAGTGAGTTTTCAAGATTTTAAAAATTTTCAACATTTTTTTTTCACATTTTCTTAGCTGCGTTCATATTGTGATCAACAATAAACAATTTTATCATCTATTATGCTTATTTTTCTCTCCATTCATATTGTAATCTGCAAAATTAGCAATACCACTAGTAACAATTTCCTTCACTCTGTTGTACTAAACCAAAGTATATTTATGTGGAAATAGGGTTACATTTCGACAATTCCATAAATTTGTATTATTGTTATTTTCATTATTTGGATAATTGTTATGTTGGTTTATGTACTGACTTAAGATTTTATTGTTGTGATTTTTAATATTTTTTTCTAGATTATTTGTACAACTATAACTTAATATAAGGGTATTCCATTAAAAATTTTCCTTGGAGTTATTGTTAAGGAAATGTTTCTTAATTAAATTGAGGAACTTCAGCCCTAACTTAGTGCTAACCATTTGGCTAAATGGGGGTGTATACCAAATAATTTTTCTATTTTTCCTGTTATAGTCATGTTTTCTTATGTATTTGATATCATGGTTTTTATAGCCACTATTCTTTAAGGCATTATTATAAAAATTGTTAGGGTTATATAATGTGTCTTCACTTGAGTTTGTACTAATTCTATGTTCTATGGAGGAGGATACATATTTAAATATACTGAGGAGGGGGGTAAGGTGATTAAACTCTAGGTGAATGTATAATGAATATTTGTTAAGTTTTATATATGGTTGGTAAGTATTATTTACTCAGTCCAGTGTTACATCAAGGAAGTTTACTAATTTTAAGTTATTACTTTTACTGATTATTACTTTTAGGTTTAGGCTTTTGAATTCTCTATGGATTAATTTCCTAATTTTATTGTTTTAAAAATGTGTGGAATTATGTACTACCATAAAACCATCATCTCTATATAATCCTATGTCATGCGTTAATGTCATAGTGTGCGGTGAGGTTATATAAAGCAAATAAACCAATGAGGTTGGAAGACTCTGCAGAGTCTGACACACCCATTGGTCACCAGAATTATTTTTTATCCATTGTTCTTGCTTGTGGATAAGAACAGATGTCTTAGTGGTCATCATAATATCTTATCCTCAGTTAATTCTGAATAATGTGTGGCTTTTACTCAAGTGGAGACCTCAGAAGCACAATGTGAAATCTAAACAATTTTCCCAAGGGACGTCACCTAGGAAATCACAGAACGAATCCCAGTCTGATCTTCGGTAGCAGTAAGAAATTCTGTTGGTAGGAGGTTCCTTGTGGGAGTGGAGAGAAATATTAATGGAAATGACAGCATGATTAGAGTTTCCAAGAAGGCAAAGCTGCAAGACTTGGCAGAAGTCAGGGACAGAGGTGAAGCAGATCTAGCAGAGAAGCATGTCCTGTAGGGATACTGGGAGAAGTGAATAGGGAAATCCACTACTTGCGTAAGAGATTGAGTAATTGCAAAGTCCATGGCATGAATGCAAGCAGGATCGGCGACAATTTTTCAACCACTTGACATCATGGGCATTAAAATCACTGAACACAAATGTTGGTGAAAGGATAGAAGGAAGCAGCCTTATCTATATTGTCAGAGATATTGTCAGAGATACTGTCTATCAGGGAGTTGTGGGGGGGGGGAACAATACAGAAAGAAAAGATAGCTAATTGATTTTAAAAGTAAAAAACAGATACACGTGTATGAGTGGTCGAGAGATTCGAAAGAAGTTACCCTAGCTAGAGGGAGGTGTTCATTGACACCTCAGATCATACATATGAACAGTGGAGTCCTTTGTTAAGGAAGGTAGCCAGGAATCAAGAAGTAAGAGGGAGGGGTTGAGGGGTTAAGATTAGTTTTGCAATGTGCAAGGATGTTAGGGGACTTATCATGGAGGAAAGATTCCATGCTATAGAAGTTGGTATCCATACAACAGATGTTTATGAAGGAAATGTTGAGTGGTTTAGATGATTTTGGTTTTACTGGTTTAGCTATGTTTTCTGAGATGCTATTGTTCCTTTTTGTGTTGTTGGTGAGTAGAGACCTCAAGTAGAGGTGGCAGATTGTCATTGACTACAACATGCAAGAAGGGAGCTGGTGTTGACTGCTACATAGTAGTGCCTTGTGGTTGTCCACTGGAAACACTCACAGGGACACCTATCCATGCACACCATAGCACTGCAAGAACTGCAATATTATGCAACTGTTGATCAGAGCAGCTGCAAGAGTTTGGGCTCCTAACTACCAATTGGAAGCAGAAAACTGCCAACCCAGTACACTCACAATGAAGAGATGTTACCACCGACCACACATCAAAGAAAAATTGCGGGAGCACCAATATTGAGGTCTGAGAATATAAAGAGAATCAGGAACCACTTCCTAAACAGGGAACAAGGAATGAGCCTCTACTCCTGTTTAATAAAAGTGGGAGGAGTATGAACTGAGTGATAGTAGGGTCTATCTACTCTAATTTGAAAAAGATTTTTTAAATTTTAAAGTTAAATTTACTAAGTTTTAGGTTAGTAAAGTCAGAAGATCACTCTACTGGTTCAGTAGAGAACTTGGACCAGCAGTTGCTAACAAAACAAAGAAAAAACCCAAACACAGCCCAGATTTGGAAAGACTGAACAATGAGAGGGTCTTAGAAAAAATGAAAGAAAAAATATCACAGCCCAGAATTGGAGAAGCCAGTTCAGTGAAATTGATAATTCCTTTCGAAGGACAAGTTCCCATTTTTTTTTTTTTTTTTTTTGCAAGATACCAAATCAAGTGGAGTGATTCAATTTCGTCCTAATTACCCTATATATACCACACTGGCTGGAGAGGTTAAGGGTTGGAGGTCATTGATTTTGGAAAGGGAATGCCAGCTACATATTGAAACACACACAAAAAAAAAAATTATTTCCTCATGAAAGTTATTTTTTTAACAAGTCAGAAAATCCACATGAGACTGAACATTCATTTAAGAATGGGTATACCAATCATTTGGCTACTGCAGAAAGCAATAGCACCCTACTGCGGGATAATCTTCTGCCCAGTCAGTCATGTCTCTTTTGAGACATGATCACCCAAGCGTGTATCACGTATGGCACTTAACTGACTGAATACCAATCATAGTCCCATATCTGGGTGCTTCGACATGATGTAATGGTTAGCAAGCTTGTCTTGATAGATCAATTATGACTGAATAGTGAGTTCGATCCTCACTGTGTACCCCAAACTTTTGGCCTTGTGCCACATCTAAGCTACTCTTAGAAAAACACCATGTCCAGATAGAAATCGTGTGTAAGCTTTACAAAAATCATGTTTTTATTTCAGTACTTATGATTATTTTGGACATCATCATGAATGTTGCCCGTATTATAGACAACAGATTGTTTTCTATATCCTGTCGTTTATTGTAATGTATCATTTCACCCCAAGCAAGGCAATAACACTACTAAGATGCCAGTTGTTACTGAGATTGAAAGAGAATGAGAAAACCTTAGTGTAGAGAAAGAGAACTAAAAGAGCAGGTTTCAGGAAGACAGAAGGTAGTGACTAACATTGCATTTAAAGTTTTGAGTATCATTGGTAGCAGGGAAACAAGAAAGCAGAAGAGAGTTCCACTGATGAGAAAAGAAACTGTTAGAATAGAATTTACTGTTACATCTAGTTATTTCAAAAGTTTAACAATGAGACCTATTTGCCAATCTAGTACTATGCTCAACTTCATTCAGTTGAGATACCAAAGAGACCCCAGTAGAATAATTACCATTGAAATATTTATAGAAAAGACATAAGAAAAGTGTCAAGTTGTGATGCAAGGTCAACTATTAATGTAGAAGGAGCTGCATCATATAAGTGAGATCATGTGAAAAAGGGTTTCACAACATTTTGCTAAACTGAAAACACATGTAAAAAAAAATTATGTGCATCATAATTATTTTTCACTCATTTTATTTTTCTTTTGTTTGCTCTTTTGTACTCTCCCTCTGCTTGCTGACTTGTACTCTCCCTCTGCTTGCTGACTTGTACTCTCCCTCTGCTTGCTGACTTGTACTCTCCCTCTGCTTGCTCACTTGTACTCTCCCTCTGCTTGCTGACTTGTACTCTCCCTGCTTGCTGACTTGTACTCTCCCTCTGCTTGCTGACTTGTACTCTCCCTCTGCTTGCTGACTTACTCTCCCTCTGCTTGCTGACTTGTACTCTCCCTCTGCTTGCTGACTTGTACTCTCCCTCTGCTTGCTGACTTGTACTCTCCCTCTGCTTGCTGACTTGTACTCTCCCTCTGCTTGCTGACTTGTACTCTCCCTCTGCTTGCTGACTTGTACTCTCCCTCTGCTTGCTGACTTGTACTCTCCCTCTGCTTGCTGACTTGTACTCTCCCTCTGCTTGCTGACTTGTACTCTCCCTCTGCTTGCTGACTTGTACTCTCCCTCTGCTTGCTGACTTGTACTCTCCCTCTTGTTGTTCTTTTATACTTTCCCACTCTGCCTGTCTTTGCTCCTTCTTACTATGCCTACTCCTTTTCTCCAATTTCTTTTCTCACTGATCAAAGGTCACTCCATTAATAGTGTTTGACAATTTCTGAAAAGTACTCTGTGTGTGTGTGTGTGTGTGTGTGTGTGTGTGTGTGTGTGTAAGGAAGTAAATATTGTATTTTAAGTGACCCTTGTCAGGATTTAATATCTTGCTGTGGTAGTGGGGAGTGAACAGATGGAAATTTAACTCCTGTTTCTCCTACCATTTTCATCTCTCCCATTACAATTTCTGTTCAAATGCACCTTCCTTTTAAAAAACTCAGTTTTTCTGATAAAACAAGGAGAAAAGGAATTATGTAAATGAGGACTGCAGTTAGCCATTTTGCAATAACTACCTAGCTTACCACATAGATAATTTTTTTTAAATTGTTTCACCCCAATTAAGGTAAAGGTATTAAAATCTTACCTTATGTTTTCATTTAATTCTGAAAGAGCAGAAAAGTGGTTCTACTGAAGGATGTTGAGAATACCATGGACCACACATGAGAGATGTAAGGAGCATCAGCTAGGCTTGTGAAATGGCTTGTATTAAACATAATCAAGTCCACCACATTTGAAAGACTCAGAAGGTTGAACAAAAGATAAAAGGTCTCGTTTGTATCAATAAGTGTAGATTTATTTAATGAGAAGAATGACATTAATTTTGTTGTTTTGAAAGAATATTTATGTTTGAAAGTTCTGCATAATTTTTTCTTTTGAATATGAATTGAAGAGTTCAGTTTTTGTAAAGTCAGACAAAATGGATTTGTGAAGAAAAGAAAAATCTGATGTAGCTATGAGTGTGTACTATTGTAGTAGGCAAATGGAAATGACATCTTTGTTCCTCTTTCTTTTTTGTTGCTGGCAAGGAAATGAGGAAAGAGGAGAATCAATTAGTGCAGTGTGAAAGAGTGAGATAAATGCTGGTCATCTGGACTTGGCATCAGTCAGATAATTAATAGTTCTCTGTAATGTTCTTTCTTTCCTTGTTGTTAGTACATGAGGAAGGAGGAGAATCAATGAATGCAGCATGAGATGGTGAGAGAGTGAGAAAATGCAGGTTTCCTGGAATTGGCATGACTGTGACTCTTTGATGAGAAAAGAAAAAAATCACACGTATTTATACGTTTTTGCAGAATAGGATCAGATCAACTTTTAGATTTTTTTTTCTTGCTCCTGATTGGTCAATAAATAAGAGGTTGTATTTATTTTGTTTTTGCAGACATCAGCACGTAAAATTTAGTGAACCAACTGTCTTATAAAAGGAGCTTTTTTTGTTGGTCACTGTATAAATGTATATGCTTTTTTATTGGCTCATGAAAAGGTATAGGTGTGTGTGTGTAATCTCTGAGTTTCTTTGCAATCAAATCTTATAAAAATCTGACAGAACAACAGTAAGGTTTTAGAGAAAATGGAAACAAAAAGGAAATTTATACTTAACATCAAGAAGGGATAGTTGAAATTTCTGGGGGAAATAATAAGGAAGTAGGGCTTGGAAAATTTGATACTCACAGGACAGATTGCAGGCATGAAGAACAGAAGAAAACAACACATAACATACTTGACATGCTTGAGTAAATGAATGGCGGAACAGGATTCAGGAGAAATTACAAAAAGACAAAAGTTATTAAGAGCTACAAAAGACAGGAAATTGTGGACACAGCACATAAAGGAGGTAAAGATGATAAAGCCACTAAGATGCAATGGGTTACTGAGAGTGAAGGAAACTGAAGTTATTGAGGAGAGAGGACAATAAAAGAACAGGATTCAAGGGTACAGATGGCTATCGACATTTAAACTCTTGACGATCAAAGTTGTAGAAGATGCTTCTATCCGTAAAAAGTAATGAAATATTAATTGATTAATTTACATGTCTTTGAGAAGGGTTTCTGGGTTAATTTTATTCACCTTTGACATTAATTAAGGAAGAAAAAATAGAAATTTAGTCCCCTCAGATCTGATAAAAATAAACATGTAACAAAAACATACACATATTTATGCATTTTATTACTGTAAATATTATATTTAGTGGGTATATATCCTTGTTTTTTTACCATGAAATGTTTACCAGCCCAAAGATTGAGAGACCATTTAAAAAAAAAAAAAGTGGCCCTGATTAAAAAAAAAAAAAAGAAAAGGGGAATACAGATTTGGCCTAAAGATTAAGAAATCATTTTTAAGCTAAATTTGCTAATGTATTCATTTCTGTTGTTACGCTCACAATGTTTTGGCCATTGCTTCCTCTGGTCTTCATTGTGTGCCTGTCAATTCAGGTAACTTTCAGGGAATTTGAAACCTAAACCTTCATTCTTGTTTCATTGTCCATATCTAGAAATATATCATCTTGTTCTTTTGTAGTACTTCTCAGTTATCACTTCCTTGATTTAATCCGGGGGGGTGGGTAGATTGTCCCCATTTCACTGTCCATGTCTTGGAACGTTATTGCTTGCTTGATCTAATTTATGAGGGTAGATTGTCCTCATTCTGCTGTCCATATCTAAGGATATCTTGTCTTGTTCTTTTGTAGTACTTCTCAGTTATTTCATTCTGTCGCTCCAATTAGCAAGCATAAACAATTGTATTGCAATAGATCTGTGAAGAATTTAATAACTCCTGGAGGGACATGCAAATGTCAATGTTAGCAGCTAAACTGGTAACCCAGTCAATGACCTTGACTCTTAAGTTTTCTTTCCCAGGATACTTAAACCTGCTTCTCACTTAGCTGGAAAGAAAGAAAAAATAAAAAATAGATGGATAAGACTGCAATTTTAGTATAGCCAGGATACAAACTGTTTCCTTGATTTCAACAAAGTAGATTCCAGTGTTTAAAACAGTGGTTCTTGAATACTTTTATAAACAGTCTGAATAGGAATCTGGTATTGTATGTGCTGACATAATTTAAAAAACAGGGTTGTACAATTTTAAAATTTTGAAGAATGAAAAAAAAAATCTATATTATTCTTTAAAAACAATATTGCTTTATATATTTATTGATCGTACAATCTGATCTTCCCTTCTGAGTAATAAAATATTCTGTTGCTATGGTAACAGAAGCTATGGTTATATACCAGTAAGCAAATATCTTAATAAATAGGGGTGATCAGACTGCTAATACATCGCTTATCTATCTTTGGATATTTTTATTTGAATATAGTTAAGCTGCAGAATTCTTTCTTACCTTGTGTAGATGAAAGTTTAAGGTTCATCAGAGTAGCAAAGAAATTAATGGTTTACCTTGATGAATAAAACACCTACAAATTGCATGTATTATCTGCTGGGCAAGCAGGTAACCTTTCTTTTTTGTAGAGCCCAATAGCTCATTTCCAGAATTTTTTAGAAGGGGTGCAGTGGGGTGTCTCTTGTGCCTGATTTTGTAATCTACTGTTTCATTTTATTTTTATTTTTCTATTTTTGCTCCCATGGACCATTTTTCTAACACACTCAAACATGACTAAACCAATTATAAAATTTATTAAAAGTTATGTTTTTTCTTTTCACTTTCTTTCTTCTTTTTTTTGTCTTTTTCTTTCCTTTCACCAACAAACTGACACAGTATATTTTTCAGGTCCATTATACCCCACTTAAGTTAATCTGTACTAGTGGATTTTGGATTATCCTAATTTTTAAAGCTAAGTACCTTGAAGGTGTTAGAAAATTAATATTGACATAAAAAAATATGGCCCAAAATTTTGAGAAAAGAATTCAATGAAACTCAATTTTTTTTTCTGCAAGCTTGCTAATTCTGAATTTTTATTAAATATTTATAAAAATATAGGTAAAAATATATTAAAATTTCAAAAAATAGATTTATTGCAAAAAAGTAAAATTTTACTAAAAGTTGCCTAAAAAAAATCTGAGCTTTCCTGCATGCTTAATTTGGAGGCTAATCTGTGTCGTTGCATATATTAAACTTTGTGTTCATAAGAACCAAAAAAAGGTGGGGAGGTCCACTTACAGGCAAATTTATTAATTGTGAATTGACATTAAAAGTACCCAAGTAATACTATTAAGGCATTGATGCATGGTTTTTTTTTTTTTAAATATTTTCAATTATTAATTAATAGTAATTCATGGTTGAGTTTATTCTGGGTTTCTGTATAGAAACTGAAAATGCAGTCTCGTATCAAAATGGTTATTTTATAATTGAGTGAAAGAACAATACTAGATTGAATCGTTAAAGATGAAATTTAAATTTTCAGGATAAGTGTCGTGTTCTCCTTTATGTATGTGTGTGTGTGTGTCAAGGAAAGTGGCTTTAGTAAAAGACAAAAGTTTTAGAAAAGTTGTGCTAGATTCTTGTTACAATTAACAGATCTTTTTCTTTTCTTGTGCTTGGGTAAAGGGAGTGGATGTACATGCTTGGCTTATAACAGTGACTTGTAAATGCTAGCTTATTGCCAGTAACTGCTACCCATCACTACCATTTTGAACCCAGGGAATGGTGGGGTGACGTTGTCGTAGCAATATTGATTATGTCACTCTTCATCTCTAATTTCCCATGTTTAAGTTTTGTGATGACAACACTCCCCTACCATGAACACATGAAAACAAATCAGCCATAAGAGTCTCTAACTCCTGCCCACCCCAGCAATTAATGTCTTTTCTTTCATCCAACTTTAAGATCCTCATTTAATATGAGCCATTTTTTTCTTTTTCTTATATTTAACTAGTGTATCAAAGAATTTTTTCCATTTGGCTCATTGTCTTTTAAAATAACTTATTTTTGTTTTTTCTTCAAATATAACTTTTTTTTATTATGCAACCCTCATCCCGCCAACTCACTTTTCCCCTTAGTTGTCTCATCATCAATCATCATCTTTGTTTTCCTTCACTTCTTTTCTTTTCATAGAATCTATTAATTCAACCTGCATCTCTCATCTTAAATCTTTTCCTCCTCCCTATGTCTTTCTTCTCTTTGCTTCCCCCTCCTCCTCCTTCTCTTTGCTTCCCCCTCCTCCTCCTTCTCTTTGCTTCCCCCTCCTCCTCCTTCTCTTTGCTTCCCCCTCCTCCTCCTTCTCTTTGCTTCCTCTTTTTTCGCCGCCTTCTCTTTGCTTCCCCTTTTTTCGCCGCCTTCTCTTTGCTTCCCCTTTTTTCGCCGCCTTCTCTTTGCTTCCCCTTTTTTCGCCGCCTTCTCTTTGCTTCCCTTTTTTCGCCGCCTTCTCTTTGCTTCCCCTTTTTTCGCCGCCTTCTCTTTGCTTCCCCTTTTTTCGCCGCCTTCTCTTTGCTTCCCCTTTTTTCGCCGCCTTCTCTTTGCTTCCCCTTTTTTCGCCGCCTTCTCTTTGCTTCCCCTTTTTTCGCCGCCTTCTCTTTGCTTCCCCTTTTTTCGCCGCCTTCTCTTTGCTTCCCCTTTTTTCGCCGCCTTCTCTTTGCTTCCCCTTTTTTCGCCGCCTTCTCTTTGCTTCCCCTTTTTTCGCCGCCTTCTCTTTGCTTCCCCTTTTTTCGCCGCCTTCTCTTTGCTTCCCCTTTTTTCGCCGCCTTCTCTTTGCTTCCCCTTTTTTCGCCGCCTTCTCTTTGCTTCCCCTTTTTTCGCCGCCTTCTCTTTGCTTCCCCTTTTTTCGCCGCCTTCTCTTTGCTTCCCCTTTTTTCGCCGCCTTCTCTTTGCTTCCCCTTTTTTCGCCGCCTTCTCTTTGCTTCCCCTTTTTTCGCCGCCTTCTCTTTGCTTCCCCTTTTTTCGCCGCCTTCTCTTTGCTTCCCCTTTTTTCGCCGCCTTCTCTTTGCTTCCCCTTTTCCCCCTTCTTCTCTCTCTCTCACTCTCTCATATACTTCATTCTTTCTCTTTCCTTGTAGTCCTTTCTACAACTTTTCTGTTCTCTTCATATTCCATTTTTTCTCTTTCCTCTTTTCTTCAAGCTCCTTAATGAGCTATCATCAACTTTTAAAGCTTGTGTAATTTACTAATTCATTTATACAGTATGAAAAACTGCTTTAGATTTTATGAATTTTAAACTATTAAAAAATATACTCTGGCATGACCAAAGTGGCAGTTGTACACTTTGACAAATATATATATATATATATATATATATATATAAAATGAGTCTAAAATTATATTATACTTATATATGAAAATTAATATATATGAGCAGACACTATACTCATAAGTTAGGTAGGCCAGGCAGTAACAGTTTAACTTAGGCAGCATGCACAGATACTCTGATCTTGGATAGAAGTGTTGATCCCTACATCACTAAAACATTAATTACCCAATTTGGATGTGTGTTGTGGTGCAGTGGATATTGGCTCGGAACGAGAAATTGGAGAGCTGAGTTCAAATTACAGTTAAATTTGTTGTATTCACTTACGTGCAAATACCCTTGGGAGAAGTATTAATCTCTCTCTTCTCTCCAGTTATGGGTTAAATAGCAGGACAGATTGGGTTCTCTAGGCTTAGTTGAGAACCAGTCTACCACAAAAAGTATTGGCAACCTACTGTGGGAAAACATTCTGCTCAGTCAGTCATGTCTCTTTCGAGACATGATCACCCAAGCATGTATCACGTATGGCACTTAACTGACTGATTACTAAATTTACATAGAATTTTTAAAATATATGCAATAATAGACATATATTTTTAGTGTGGTGTGGACTGAATTATTTTAGTCCAGATATAAAGGAGTTATCAATTCAAGGCATTGAACGTGTTTGGGTTAATTTTTCATATGAAGTCATTCTACTTGGGTAAATTTTAAGTGATCATCTTTTTGCATGAAAATAAATCTACTTGATTGTTATGTGATGTCTATCCTTCAATATGGCAGCGAATGCTGGACAATCTCATCAAAGATGAAGGAAAGACTTGAAGCAACCAAAATGTAGTTCTACAGAAAGATGCTGAGGATAACATGGACAGAACATGAAAACAATGATGTGGTTTTAAATAGGATGGACATGAAAAGGAAACTGATACTTAACATCAGGAAAAGACGGCTGAAGTTTCCGAGTCATGTAATGAGGAAGGAGGGCTTGGAGAATCTGATACTCATGGGATAGCTGGAGGGAAATAGACAGGGGAAAGCAATGCATGGCATACTTGATGAGCTTGAGCAAATGGATGGCAGAGCAGGGTTTAGGAGAGGTAACAGGAAAAAGGCTGTTAAAGGCTACAAGGGATAAGGAGATGTGGAAAGCCATGATTGTCTATGTCCTGAAGGGATATGGCACATAGAAGATAAATCTACTTGAAACGCCATCACTTTAAGACTATCAGCAGCAGCAACAATTAAAATAGATAGCACATGTAAATTGGAATGAAACTAATGACATCATCATGATGTTAGTATTCCATGCTACTCCAAATAAAAAGTTAGGAAAGAAACCTTCATCAATACTCTTGCTATCAAGAATAATAACAACTACTAAACTTGAAAAATTTATTTTCCTAACAAACTGTTTTAAGAAAAAAGATTTTATAAATTTCAACTGAAAACACTACTGGCTGCTTGGTCAATGAACGCCAGATATTTCCTTGTAGGGAAACAGCTAATAATTACCATTCAGTCAGCCAGTTTAGTGCTTTATATGATGCGCACTTGAGTAATCATGTCTCTTTCTATTCATGATTGAATAGGCAGATTTTCCTGCAGTAAGTTGCCATTTCTTTCTGAGATAAACTGGTTGCTAAGTTTTTGGTGCTATTCAACCCATAACTGGGGTGAGAAGAAAAGGATTCGTACCTTTCCCAGGGGTATTTGCGCATAAGTGAATGTATGAACCCAACTTATAGTTCTTAACAATCAAATATTATAATTACCACATTATAAAATCTAGTTTAAAAAACAAAACAAAATGGTAATAAATCAAATAAAAAAAAATATATATATTTACATGCTCATTTGTCTTATTAAATATAAACAATTGGAGTTTTGGTGAAGCTTTGTTCTCCTCACTTAGATCGAAGAATTGTTTGAATTGATGTTGAAAGTTGATAATATAAAAATGATCAAATAAAAGTTTCTGTTTAAAGATTATTTGTTGGAAGAAAATTGAAAGAATGTATTTGTTGAAACTTTGTGGGGAAAATGACATTGAAGAAAATGCTAGTCAGAGTAATTCATCAAATAATGACTTCTTTCCTTCTCTGCTGTTGAAATGTCTTTTGATCTCTCAATCATTTAAGGCCATTTTCATCAATCAATGATGCAACAACACTAATTAATGTAAGTATCCAATGATCAAATGATTTCGGCTTAGACAAAGAAATTAAAATTTTTGGAATGAGAAATCATTAAAATTCCAACATGAGTCATTTTTAGTGTTCACTGAGTTATCTGAGCAGGTATCTTTATTCTTATTGTTTTTATCATTTTATTTATTTATTTACTAATTTATTTATTTATTTATTTTTTTATTTTTTTTTTTTTTTGCCTTCCTTGGGGTTAGTTCATTTGATAATCATTTGAAATTTTTCTTTTATAGAAAAATAAATGTAATTTTTATATATTTTAGCCACCTCCCCAAAAAAAAAAAAAAGCCCATGTTCCCCCTGTGTGTATGTGGCAGATTTCAGATATTTTACAAAGTTATCTTTATCATTATATGTGTGTGTGTGTGTGTGTGTGTGTGTGTAAATTGTTTTCAGATTGTGTATCTGTAAAAGAAGAATAAGACAAGAGGAAAAATTATCCCCTCATGTTTTTGAAAATGTACAGCAGATACATCCATCCCAAACCATAACAATCTTATCATAATCTAAACTATTCATTTATTTAAAAAAATATTTCTTGAATATTACTTGCTTGCTTTTGTTTTACCAGACTTTGAATTATGGCATTTGTGTCCTCCATATGTTTTGACTGACCTTTCAACCATTTGATGAATGTTCCCAAATTTAAGAGCTTTGATAAACCAATGTCATCTTTGCTCTTGTATATAAACATGTACAGTAAAATAAATCCTACATATGCCTTGAGAAAGTCTTTCATCAGCTAAGAATAGTTTCTCCTCTTGTCTTTTTATTCACAGGTGTGTGTGTGTGTGTGTGATGTTTTTTTTATACACAATTTAGTATTTTGACAGATATTCAGGTTGCTTCATTTTTGCACAAAAAATAATTCTCAAGTTGATTAAAAGGCTGCTTAATCTTTTTTTAAACTTGAGTCTAATCTATTGAAATGTCTTTTCTTTCTATTTTTTTTTTTTTAATCATATCACCCCGAGCAAGGTGGTAATGCCACTGATGTGCAGGGGGCTACGTAAGAGTAAGATTGGAAAAGAGAAAACCGGAAACCACATCCTAAACAGGGAACAAGGGATGAGCCTCTCTAAATTTGTAGAATTGAGAGAATTCTACTAGTTTCTAAGTATAAGCATCCTTTTTTGATCTTTATACTTAGAATTAGAAAGAGATGGTTGAAATTTTTTAGGATCCATAATAAGAAATGGCGGCTTGGAGAATTTGAGGGAAAGAGTAACCTACGTAACAAACTTGTGTAAATGGGTGGCAGAACATTGATTGGGAAGAATATTAAAAAGATAAATAGCAATTCTCTATTTATATTTAAAACTTATTTTTTATGATACATAATCCCTTGTGACTATTTTATTTTTGGTTTTACTATATAGTTTCTTTTGTCTGAATTCTTTTTCCTTTTTGTCTTTTGATTTTTTTATGAATTTTTAAATATTTTTATTTTTTGTGATGCTAATTATTTGTGACTGTAATTATACCATATAGACCCTTTTATTATTTTCTTTTTATAATTTTATTTATATTTCTTCAGTTTGGTTATTTTTAGTTTTGCATTGTTGTGTGTATATTATTGTGCATATATGGTCTCTTATAGTTTTGTGTGTGTTTATTTTGTGTATGATTATATCGATTTTCTTGTTCTTGTATATTATTTTTCCTTTAAAATTGTGTATGTGTTTTTTATTTTTGTGACATTTCCATTATCTGTTGCCTCAATTTTTAACTGTATACGTGTCTCCTCTTCACCTAACCTTATTTTCTTTCTGTGTCAACCTTAATTTTTAAAAAATATTCTGAGTTAAATTTATTATTTGATTTTTTTGTGGGGGCATGGTTGAATGAGCAGTTTGTAATTTTTACAACTGCTGAAATAAATTCTGAATTTATGTTTTAATTATATGTTTAGTTTTCTTCTGGATAACTTCCATTGAGCTCTATTTTTATCTATTTAATATTTTATATTAGATAAATTTTGGGGATTTATCCTCTCATTTTTATGGGTTTTGTCATTTTTTTACTATATATTATTTTAAACAATATTTTTAGTAGATATGCACATTTGAACAGTCACTTTATGGGTTTCCACTAAAAATAATGCTTAAAGTAATAAAAATATGTTGGATTAATAAATAAAAAATCCATTTACACTATTTACATTGTTCTAACTATTCTCTTCACCTTTATTGTCATATTCACAATGTTTCAGCTGTTGTATGCTCTGGCCTTCTTCAGGTGATATACATTGGAATTTTTCCTTTAAGGGAGATAACTGAAACTGAAATATCTGAAATGTCTTTATAACAATAAAGATGACAATAGTCTAAACAATATATATATATATATATATAGAGAGAGAGAGAGAGAGAGTGAGAAAGAAAATCTTAGCTGGTCTGAGAGTTATTTGTGGCTGCTTCACTTAATTTATGACGGTGGGGTCACTTGTCAAAAGGTTGAAGAATTTTAACAACACCTGTAGCTGTCATTTACAAAAAGTCCTTTCATCCATCTGGAAAGTCCTGGTTTTTGGTATATGATGTGCCAATAAAAAGGGTTGCAGTAAAACTTGGCTGAGAGAGTTGGAAAATTTGTTTCTTAAAAATTTGCATCAGATTTGTACAGGTTTAAATTAATGTATTTAACTGGTTGTAATTCTTAGAATTAGCCTACCTTGTATACATTCTACAAGGTGTGTAAAATTGAGTTGTATTGAGGAGAATAAGCTTATTTTATTTGTTTTAAATTAGGCCTACCTCTTCACACTCTTCAGTGCACTTGGTACATTAATTTCCAATTTGTTTTAACCCTTCCAAAAAATTAATTCATTAAAATAAAATTCTTTTTTTTTTTTCTTTTTTTTTAAATGGGAAGTGGGAAGCAGGTCAGATTAAAAAATTTCCAGCGCCTTCTCATATAAATGGTGGAAAGGTTGTTTATAGTTGACTCTTAATCAGGTTTTTGTTTGGCAAATATTAGAACGTTAACATTTTTTGTTTTAAATTTTCAGTAGAGTGATGTTCTGAGAATAGAATGATGATTCATTCTATTGGTTGTGTGTGTGTGGGGGGGGGGACTGGAATTTTTTATAATTTGATAATTTTTTTTAACTTTCATTTTGTCAGTTCAATAATGAAATTTCCAATTTTCTCTTTCTCATTATTTTTTATTTGAATGCAAAACTTTGAATTCTTGTCAACTACCCAGTTATTTTCCAGCAGGTTTTATCTGATTAAATCTTGGAACACACACACACACACACACAAATATACACACAAACAAGTTTAATTAAAAATGACTGACAAGATACTGCAGTTAAGTTTTTTTTTATTTAACTTTTCTTGTGTTCTTATAATTTTTTTTTTTTGGGGGGGGGGGGCAAAAATTAAGTAAAAATTATCCAAATGCTATGTATAGTCGAGCGCTTTTGGCTGTACTTTTAGCCATTATTATGTATGATTTTATTTTTAACTGAATATATGAATTGTTTTATCTATATATCTAGAGTTTTAGGAATGTTTTATTTTCCAAACAAGGTCAGCACATTTTGGCCCTGTTCATAGTTGAAATTATCAAGTGTTAGCTTTGGGTTCTTTTTTTTATTAATGTTTCCATTATTTTTATTCCTTTTTTTTTTTTCCTTTTTTTTTTTTTTTCACATGTGGATGAGGCTATGATATTTTTATTATTAATCAAAGTTGCAGATAGTTTGATAGGTCTTTGTGTGTATTTAAATGATACCTATTTGAGCTACATCCGAGAAGAAATAAAAGCATCTATGCTGGTTTTGACCCAAGAAGAAACCATAATGCCACCATTCTCAATAGAAAGGTTACAAATATCAATTCAAGGAGCATCTCAAAGAAAGTCAGTGAATCCCAATCAGCATGCTGCTATGGAAAGAGGTTGTATGAATGAGATTCCTGTGTAACTCATGAAAAAAAACAAGATATCAATAGAAGGTATAGAGTGATCTGAGTTGCCAAGAAGGCAGTGTTGTGAAGCTTGGCAAAAGGAAATAAGGAATAAATCAAGTAAAGAATCATATTGCTCAGATTTATTGTGGAAGCGAGTTGGTAAATTCACAATTTGAATAATAGACTAATCAAAAGAAAAATTGAAACCCTTAAATACCTGCAACATCAGTAAAACATTACAATGTTTAAGCCAGTTGTTGTGATGTTCATTTAAAATCACCAAACACAAAGATGTTCACAGCTTGAAAGGAGGGTGTTGTTTCTATACCTCCAGAAATATTGTTTAATATACTGTAGTCCTGAGAAGAGGGGGAGCAATAAAGGGAAAAGAGATATCTACTAGAGCATAATAATAAAAGTCAAAAGCACACAGAAAGAGTTGTCTGGGAAATCGAATAACAAATAGCATTAGATTCTCCCAGATGTAAACACCAAAGCCATGTATGTGAATGCTGGAATCTTTTCAGCAAAGAGGAAGATAACCTGTAACAGAGAACTAATTTTCTCTTGCAATGTTTTATTCCATATAAGATACTTTTTACTCTTGTGACTTCTTGCTCCATGCTCACCTGTGCTACTCTCTTGCTTTTTATATACAGTAATGTTTCTTAAAATGGCTAAAGAACTTTTGTAATGTATTGAGAGTAGTGACAACAAAACAGTTTGCTTGGTTTTGTACTTTCATGAGTTGCCTAAAACAAACTTGATAATTTCGTGAATATCTATGAAATATATCCAAATAATATGTTGTCTTTAAGTTTTCAGCATTCGGTATGAGGTCAGGTTTCCCACTTTGCTAAAGTAACATGTAATGACTGGCTACTCGTATTCAGGCAAAGTCGTCTGCTTGGATGGTTAGTCAGTCTCTGTGGCAGACTGCTGTTCAGGCATAATTACTTTTTTGTTTTTTTTTTAAGCACCCACACAACCAACCTGTGGTTTATACTATTATACTATAACTATGCTGAGCAGACCCAAGTCACAGTCTCTGGGAGAGAGTGCATAATCTGGGATGAGTCTCTGTTCTCTCTCTCTCTCTCGTTTTCTCTCTCTCCCTCTCTCGTTTTCTCTCTTTTTCTCTTGTTTGCTTCTCATTCTTTTCTCTAGTTTTTCCTCTCCCATCTTTTGAATAGGATACTTGTAAGATATTTTGCTGAATGCTAAGCTAATTATTACCTTGAGATCCTTCACTGCAGTCAAGTGGTATCTTTGGGCAGATTCTTTGAAGAAAATTCTGCCAACATAGATTAAAACAAAAAACAAAGCACATGCAACAACTTCACATTATCTCTGTATAGCTTTCTTCTGTCTTATATCAGCCCACTTCCTATCTTGAAGTTTTTTGATATTTACTTATCTAAGCCTGGCACAGGTGCACAAATATGAGGTACCCAGTAAAACATGTTCTTATTAGGCTAAAATTGGTCTGAAAAACCACCTTGAAAACATTCAATGTATAGCTGTTATGCTTGTAGATATTTACTTATCAAGTTTGGCACAAGGCTAAAGTAGTGGGACACTTAAGATATTTGCTAAACTTAGTCTGGCTCAAAGCAAACAGAATAGAGAAAATTGTTCAGAAGATTATGATGTACCAATTTTACAAGTAGAGAGGACATTCTTGCTTTGATGATAATCATGATGGTGGATTTTGTCTCAATTCAGTAACTGTGGCAAAACATTACAACTAAATCACAAGGCAAGATGTCTAGTTTAAATTCAAACTGACTACAGTTGTAAATGAGTTCTCAGAAATAAGACTACATGGGGTGGGGTGGGGTTACAAAAGCTCAAAAAATAAACTTTCAGCATAAGAAGTTGATATGCCATTATACAAAGCAAACCTCCTTCTCTTAAGTTCATACAATCTCATTCAGTAACGGACAGTGTTCCACTCAAACACAACCATGTCAGACTCTCTGTCATCAAGCAGAGAAGAACCCAGATGAGGCTATGCCAAAGGGCAGTCTTGTTTGGGTAAAGCAGACACAAGCCCCATCCTGCCTCGTGCAAAGTCTACAGAAAATTTTTGCCCAAGTTTCTATGTGCCCTGTTCCTTCAGGACGTGGGCGATCATGGCTTTCTACATTTCCCAATCCCTAGTGGCTCTTAGCACACCTTCTCCTGTTACACTATGCAACCCTCGTTCCATCATCCACCTGATTAGGTCCTTCAAATATGTTATCAATTGCGTTTCCCTGTCTCTTTTTCCCTCTATCTGGCCTGTTAGTATCAGGTTCTCCAAGCCCTCCTTCTTAACTGCATGTCCCAGGAACTTCAGCTGTTCAGAATTCCCATGTTAAAAAACAACCTTGTGTCACATCAGTGCCTCAATAGGAAGGTTTTTTTCTGGTAAATATTCAGTAACTTCAGTAATATTGTTTAGGATGTGGTTTCCGGTTTTTCTCTTTTCCAATCTTTTCACTCTTTTCTTTTTTTTTTCAATTGGAGTCAGTTAAGTGCCATACGTGAAACACACTTGGGCGATCATGTCTCAAAAGAGACATGACTGACTGGGCAGAAGATTACCCCGCAGTAGGTTGCCATTGCTTTCTGCAGTAGACTGGTTGCCAGCCAAGGCTATAGAACCCAATCTGTCCTGTTATTTAACCCATAACTGGAAGGAAGAGACGGATTAATACCTTTCCCAAGGGTATTTGCGTGTAAGTGAATGCAATGAATTCAACTGGAAATTGGAGTAGATAGACTAAACTATCGCCCGGTTCACACTCCACCCACGTCTATTGAACAGGTGAAGAGGCTCATCCCTTGTTCCTTGTTTAGGATGTGGTTTCCGGCTTTCTCTTTTCCAATCTTTTCACTCCTACGTAGCCCCCTGCGCTTCAGTGGCGTTACCGCCTTGCTCGGGGTGATATGATTAAAAAAAAAAACAACTATCTACCTTGAATGGCTTTTGGGCCTTGTATTAGTTGAGCAATTTAAAAAGAAATCATGAATATGCACACACTTGTATATGGGCATATGTATGTATATATGTGTGCATTTAGAGTTGGCATAATGATTAATGACATGGAAAATCTAATTTTGTGTTTACTTAATACCTTTGAGAAATGCATGAAACAATTTTTCCTAATAGATTACATCATTGTTTCCACCTGACGAGATGATGTAACCCGTTACAATCTGATGCTTATTCTTTGGAGAGGAGATGGGCACTGCTAAGTCACATCCCACCACCATAGCTTCAAGAAAAACAAATATTTCTCATGATTCCCTCAGCCATAAAATTATATAATTCTCTGTGCAGTGTCCCTTTGGGATGGGTCAATCATGGCTCTCCTCAACTTAACTTTCATAGCTCTAAGGAATTTTTCTTGTTACTATCTTATACCAACTTACACAAGCTCTTTACATAACTTACTGCTGTTTTACTCTGTCTGGAACTAATTAGAAATATAACAGAAACATCATTTACTTGAAGGACATAATTTTATTGCGTTCAACTCGTGTTAGTTTACTTTTTATAAAATGTTTTGTGTATTCTTGTGATGTTTTATTACTGCAAGTCATAGATATTTTCTCCCTTGAGATTTTTTGTTCAGCTGCATTGCTCACTTGCTTTTTATCTAAACTTATTTATAAATGGAACTTTGTGTGTGTCTGTTTGTCTGTGTGTGTGTCCATTACCTACAGACTCCGAAACGGTTGAACCGATTTTCTTGAAAATTTACACAGTTGTACTATAAGCATCTGCAAGTGTTCTAGGTTTTGTGTCGAGGTACCCCCGATAAATATCAAAAATCAATAATTGAAAAAATCGGGTTATAAAAGGAGTGGTTCGATTTTAATCAAATTTGATACACTCATAGACAAAGACATAAGAAATGATATTCAGAAGTTTCAAGGTTGCAGTTCTTACAATAGTGCAGAAAATCAATTATATATATATATATATATATATATATATATATATATATAAAAGGTAAGATGTTTGTGTGTATGTCTGTATTTTTTCAGCCCTTTTATTTTAGTTTTTTGCTTTGGGTTTGGCTCTAAGTAAGTATCATTGTAGTCCTTAGTCTCAGCCATTATACCATTTACTCAGAGGACTTATTTAGCCTTCAAAATTCAGTTTATGACAAAAAAAAAACTTATTTGATATCGATACCAGGAAATCAAAATTTGACTTACATCCATTCATTTTTCTTTCAGTCTATGGTTTTGCTTTAACTAGAAACAACTATTGCTTTTTAGTCTTTCGTGCTAACGTCCAAAGAGTCTGAGATCCAGGACCATGGATTAGTTTTAAAGCTTTCATTACACCCGAGCAACACCAGGCTATACTGCTAGTACACAATAATGTTTTCTGCTATAACTAAATTGCTGTTGTAATGTAGTGAGAGCATTCTTAAATGAACTTAAAAGTCCCCTCCCTTCCAAATATGACTGTCTGAAATGAGGATGCATCAAATATGCCTGTGTACTGGTAATAGAGATCAGGGAGATAATTTAAGTAAAAAAAATCTATCAGAACACAGATATACAAATGATTCTGTTATTGTACACACTTGTTAGGTTACTCTCTGCTTCCCTCTACTCCTCAATATGGCCTGTGAGTATGACATTTTCTAAGCCTTTCCTCATTGTGCTGTAGAAACTTCAACACTCAAGGATGTTATTCAAGGGGTTTGCAATGGTTTATATATTACACAGATTTGTAGAACCAGTTCCAATGGTGTTTCTATTAATTGACAAAAAATTTAAGAATGTTTTTAAAAAAAAACCAAAAAACAACTGGTTCTTTTTTTTTTTTTTTTTTTTTTCTCCATAGATAAAAAAAAAAACATTGTAAGTGAAGAGAAAACCAGTTTCCAAAAAACTTGGAATCCCACTACTAAATACACCCACACAGTTTAAAGTTTATGCACATACCGACACACTAGATTGAAACAATAATATATCCACATATACAATTCATATCATATTATGTATGTTTTTTTCCCCCTCCAAGAAAGAAAAACCATGAAAGCCTTCTTCTTTTTTTTCCCTTTTGTTCCTTTTCCTTTTTTTTTTTTTTTAACCATGTGAATGTCACCGAACACCAATTGCTTGCTCATTTGTTTGCTTGCATACAACTTGCCAAAACCATATCTTCTGGTATTTGCAAAGAATTTGTGATTTTTGGCATTGTTTTCGCATTGTAGAAATAGAATCACCCACCTCATTCCTGGCGACCTGTTGTGGGCTGTGAGCCATATTTAAGTGAGTGGTGCATGTAATATAAGGGAGGTAACTCTTTTTGATATTAAGCCCTATTATTATTTCCAAACATTTTATATTTAAACACTTTTAATTTATATTTCGCCATACATTACTTTATTTTTTTCTCTTCCTTTTTTTCTTTTAAGCCAAGATAAATATATAATTGAAAATGTACAAAAATAAATAATTCAATGTTCGTTAAAAAATTAAGTTGACAATTAAAGAGCGAATAATTAATTTTGAAAGATCTGTAATGAAATTCAATTTTATTTCAAAATATCAACACTGATTAGTTTATTGGTTGATGAAGAACAACTTGTTTGCTCTATAATTATTCATAAGTCATGCTTGACATGTTGATGCCAGTATGACATAATCAATATAGGTATAGACAGATGCTAATGGTAATATTAACTGTTTCTCTAGAAGGGAATATTTGGCATTCACTGACCAAGCAGCCAGTACTGCTATAAAAATCAAATTTAAAATCTTTCTTTTAAAACAGTTTTCCAGGAAAATAGGTTTCTCAAGTCCAGTGGTTAGGTCTTCTTCCTCTATATACTGTGGGTGATCATTACAACTTATTAAATATAATTTTTGTGTTCATTCTTTTGTAGTTTTTTTTTTTTTTTTTTACATATTGAGGGAATTGTGATTGAAATTTTCTATGTATTTGATATTAATATACCTATATATGTGTGTGCAAATACTTTGTCTTATGTATATAGTTGAATATGGGCTGTTTTTGTTGGTTAGTATACTTGTGTATATATGTGTTGGTACTGGAATTCAAATGATCCTGTAGAGGACAAAACGTCCATTTCTACTATATTTGTATTTATGATTTGACTTGACGTACGATTTGATCAGACATGACACAGGAAATGAGAAACAATGAAGACGATGCGGTAACCGGAATAACACTGTATTAACAAAGGTTACAAAGATGGTTGAATAGGCCTGCAAATAAAGAAAACAAAGTTCTCTCCCTTATTCCATTAAGAGAAAAGTGAAATGTTCATTGGAATAAAGTTCTGAAAAGAAGATACATACAATTTGAGTTGAATTCCACTGGAGTTTATAATGTGTGTGTTTGCACATGCATGTATGTGAGAAATAAAACCACACCTAATTGCGACCTGCAATTAGTACGGATGTGTGAGCAAGAATAAAACAAATGTCCCTCTGCCATACTGAAATAGCAGGGGTCTCACTTGAGTTGGAAAAAACTGTTACATATACGTGACCACCATTGCCGGCCAATAGCACGTGTGTGCCTCCTTAAATAACCATGCCAAAATGTGCAGGGAAAGTAGGAATATCACGTGAACACTGGATGAAAGATGTGTGTCTCATAGATAAAAAGAAACATGTTAAAAAGTGTAGGAGTGAAATTGTGTGAGCAAATATATTAAAGAAATATATGTTGAAATATGGATAAAGATGTGTGCATGAGCGACACAATCCCACTCTATCACACTTGTAGATTCCCTTTCATTTTGTGTTAATTATCCTTTGATAAATTTTTCATATTGAGGAAATTGTGGTTGAATCCTCCTGTGTATTTGACATATGCCTGTATATGTGTATCACTACTATATCTTATGTATGTAATTGAATGTAGATCCGTTTGTGTGTGTATGTGAAATTTGTTTGTATACTTGTGTATATATGTTTGTATTAATCTTGTGCATATGCATAAATATCTGGCCTTCATAGGTGGATGTATATATAGATGGATGTGTGTGTGTGTGCATGGGGGGGGTACTGATCATTCATTCTGTCCAATGAACTCTCTCTCTTAACATTTGTAACTTTTTAAAGATTTCTATCCTGGATCATATTACTTGAATTTCTCTTTCTTTAAAATTTTTTTGATGTTCTGAAGAAATTTAAACCAAATGAAATCATGGGCTGAAGAGATGGCCATATTCACTTGTCAAAATAAATTATAGTTTATAACCACTTTTGATGATGTAATGAGTTTTCCTTTATGTATATCATATTGCTCTGGATAATATCCATTGAGCTCTCTATACAGATCTGTCTCTTAAGATTTTACATTAAATAGATGTTTTTAGATCATCCCCTCTGTTTACGGTGAGCTTGGCATCGTTTTAGGTATATATATATATATATATATATATATATATATAATGCACACATACAAAAATCAACCACATGCCAATAACAAGCAAATAAAATTAATTTTTAACTGAATATAAAAATAATAAAAATGAGAAAATCTACAGTCTATTGGTGTAATCTCCTCTTTATATATATATATATATATATATATATATATATAATTATTTAATTACTTATTGTTCATAATAAAATTAAACCAGTACACATTTGCATTAAAAAGTGTTCAATACAATTGTAGAACTTTGAACATCTTTCATTTGTAAATGTGTTATTATGCGATTTAGGTTTCTACCATATGGTGTCTTCAGGTGATTTGCAATAACTGATTTTTAGCGTTTGTTTGTTTTTTTAAAAAACCCTCATGTAACAGTGATGTTGTTTTTTTTTCTTTTTTTTTTGTAATATGCAGTTTTCAAACTTAGAAGAAAACTTCCAATTTGGAAAATTGCATGTTAAAAAAACAACCCTGTTAGGTGAGTGGTTTTAAAAAAAAACAGTAAAAATCAGTTACTGCAAATTGCATGAAAACACCACATGGTAGAAACTTAGATCATGTAATAACTTGTTTACAAATTAAATATATTAAATATGTAATTTTTATATATTTATACAAGGAGGTATATGAGTATCCATTGTTTTATGAATTTATTTTTTGCATTTATAGTGAGGTATTCCATTTATAAATAGACAGAATGCCCCACTATCTTAACAGTCAATTATAAATATTGACATCTTACAATGCTCAGTTTTCAATTTGTGCCTGACAGTTGCCATGTGCATGAAATTCAGTCACACCAGACAGTATAAATATACATTTGCTCCTCACTAAGTATCATTTTTAGCTCTGTTATTTTAGATTAAGCATTGTTTTATCAAAACCAACACTCATTGTGATGTAATGATTAGTAAGCTTGTCTCACTAGATCAATTATGACTGAATAGTGAGTTCATTACTCACTGGGTGCCCTATACTTTCTGCCTTGTGCCACATATTGAGCACTTTGGTGTGGTGTAATGGTTAGAAAGCTTGTCTCACTATATCAATTATGACTGAGTAGTGAGTTCATTACTCACTTGGTGCTCTATACTTTCTGCCTTGTGCCACATATTGAGCACTTTGGTGTGGTGTAATGGTTAGAAAGCTTGTCTCACTATATCAATTATGACTGAGTAGTGAGTTCAGTCCTCATTGGGTGCTCCATACATCTGGCCATGTGCCACATCTAAGTTATGGTTTATATATATATATATGTGTGTGTGTGTGTGTGTGTGAGCATTTCTTAAATTTTAAATTCTGAAAAACTAACATTTTTACTTTTGTTTATAAATACTTGTTGCGAAATAAATTGTTAGATTTGCCTTTGTAAAGTCCATCAGAGGACAAAACTCATCAGTCAGTCAGTTAAGTACCATACGTGAAACACGCTTGGGCGATCATGTCTCAAAAGAGACATGACTGACTGGGCAGAAGATTATCCCGCAGATTGGTTGCCAGCCAAGGCTATAGAACCCAATTTGTCCTGTTATTTAACCCATAACTGGAAGGAAGAGATGGATTAATACCTTTCCCAAGAGTATTTGCGCGTAAGTGAATGCAATGAATCAAAACACATCAGCTAAAATAATTAATAATTTTCATTTTGTTTTTGTTCCTAAATACATATAACTGGTTTGAAGACTGTATTAAGTGTGAAACTGACAGTCACCATGCAGCGTTTGTTCCTATGTCCACTCTCTATCTATAAATGCTCTTTCTCCAATACTGATCACTATTCCTATATCAATGCAGCCCATTTTAAACTGCCTATATATAATGTATGCACACATGTGCCTATTAATCACATTTGATTTTAGCAGATATACTTGGTAAAACTCAATGAGAAAATGTCAGGCCTTGAGACCAACTTCTGACTGTTGTCCCAATCCTTTTATTTATTTGAATCATATTTGTAAGTACACACAAGAATTTAAACAGAAATTCTTGTTGGTCATTCTATCACCACCCCTGATCTGCCAATTCCCTTGCATCTTTCAGGTGAATTTCATTTTAGTCAAATTGGTGCTTGCAAGAAAATTGGTCCCTCATGTAATGAATGTAACAAAAAAAAGCCTCCCGCTCTCCCTCACCAGTTTTATTTCAGGGGGAAATTTTTTTTTTTTTTTTTTCAATTTTGTCCATCAGACTGTAAAGCAGTATTGAGTTTTAGGCAGACCCACATGTGCACCATAATTAACTGGATTTTATAATTCACTTGAGATTTATTGCAGAAAGGATGTACTTTTACTTGTAATATTTCCCTTTTTGAAAAGTCTGGCATAAGGATACAGGTATGGAGAGCTCATTGAGAATAAAACTTACATCATTAATCTTGATGGTTAGCACATTCTGGTTTAATTTTTTTTTTTTAATTAATTTCTTTTTCTCCCTTGCTTTTATTCCCTCTCCCCTCCTCCTGATTTTGATATAATTAAAAGAAATTCTCCTTCTCTCCATTTCTTTTTCTCTCTTTTCTTTCTCTTTGCCTTTGTCTTTCTCTTGCATGTTTTCTCTCTCTCTCTCTCTCTCTCTCTCTCTCTCACTGTCTCTTTTCTTTCCTTCTTTTCATTCTCTCCTTTTTGTTTACTCTTTCTTTTCTTCCTTTATTTTTCTAAGTTTGAAGAAAAAACAGATGGCTTTTTTTCATTGAAACTCATAAAATTTTCTTGGTTATTATAACAATTGCTGTATTTGAATGATCAGACTCCAGTGATTCAATTCTTTTTTTTTTTAAGGCTGCCTCTCACCTGCTAAATTTACCTCCCACCTCCACATGCCACTCTCAAAAATGAACAAACCAAAATAAACTTATGTCTGTCAGTATCTAAGACCCTTAAACAATTGCAGTAACAGTTAATTGGAATGTGGTTTTGTATCCTACCTTCTCTAATTTGATAAACATTCACCCTATTTCTTTGTTCAGTTGTCCTCATCTTTCTAAGTTATTGTAATTCCAGATCTCTTTTTTGTCTATTGTTGCCTTCTCATTTTCCTCCCTTATCAAATCAAAGTTGTCTAAAGAAAATATTCTAAAACACTAGTTAGAGAATTAGGATTTAGGACAAGATAAGACCAACAAAAAAAGATGCTTATTGTGTTTTTTTTTTTTTTTGTCTCTTCTAAATCATTTGTCAAATTATACAAACAACTGTTGCGTTAATATAATCCATTTTGTCAAGTGATGTTTCAGCTTTATAAAGAATTGACTGTTTTTATGATTTGAGAAGGAGCAATTCCTCTATTTTGTAATAAATCTAAAATATTGTATAAAATTACTAACTTAGCAGTAGAATTATTTTATTTTTACTTAGATGAAACATTATCAACCATTATTAATTTTGATGGCCCAAGTAAATTTGAAATGAAAAATAACTTAATGAAAAAAAACAAAATACTATTGATTGCTACTACTCTCATAGCTTTCGATGTTAATTGATTGGAAGTGTTAACATTTTATCTAGTGTGTTTTACCACACAGCCACAAGTAACATCACAACAAACAAGATTCTATTTTTCCTTTCTTTTATTCTTTTTTTTTTTTCTTACACTCAGTCATTATGAGATTACCAAGCAAATGTCTTCTCAGGATGTTATATTGGTAGAAAAAACTGCATGATAAAGGTTACATGGTCACTTTTTATACTTGCTGAGAATTCCCAACCTTATGATTTACTTTGCATAGCAACCTCTTCAGAACAATATCTTGTGGTCAGCTTTTTTAGTTGTGTGTTTTGCAGCTTTTAAAGTATAATGAGCTTCATAAGCACTTGTTGTCTTTTGAGGTGGTATATTAATAAAAAAATATTGATTAATGATAATGGATTGATATAAATTGTTAGAAAAAATGTGTCTGTGAAAATAGAATACATAAGAAGCAGATGTTGAAAAATGTTATTTGTGTTGACATTTGCACTTTTTATATGTGTATTATCAAAGTGTAACTTGGACGTTCTAAGGAAAAAATTACCTGCAACCCTGAACATATATAACCAAAGAAAATACTAAATATCTACGATTCAAATCATTTTTATTATCTATGTGTTGAGGACAGTATAAAATTAAAATGCAATAAAATGTTAAGATCTATTTTAATATTACTTTCTTTAAGTATTACTGAGCTAGAAAAAGCTACTTTTTGATGAATTGAATTCTGATGTCCAAGCTGATTCAATAATTCTTTCTAGATGATTTGTGATAAATAAATTTAACCATTTTAGTGCTTTTTAAAATCAGAAGGATTATTTGTATTATATGAAAGGGAGATTAATGCCTCTATGATTTTTTTTTTTTTTTTGTGACCCTTATAATGAACATAAGATTTTGATGACATTATCACTTATTACAGAAACTCTCCAACTTACTCTCAAAAGTCACCCTTAAAAATTAGGGGTTATCTTATACAACAATTCTTTAAAAAAAGACCTTAAATACTGAGTGATGTTTGTTGGTAGGCTAACCTTGGTGCAATAACCAATAAAGTACATGAAAAGAGCAATAGATTTGATAAAAAAAAATGTTGAGTCTGGAATGTACTATTATCATACTGTTATTAGCGGCATTTTGTGATTGTCAATGAAGTATAAGTAAATGGCCATTGGTACACCAAGCTGTTTGCAACTGTTTAGATATAGGAAAAGATGAAGAAGAAAAATCAGTATTCACAAGAGATTACATGAGGAAATGTAAACAAAACAATGGTTTCTTTTTTAGGGGTCCTGTGTAGAAAAAAACATGACATAGAACCAGTTTTGTTGTTTCATCTATTTTGAATTTCTAAGGAAATATAACATTTCCAATAACATCATCTTTATATAATCAATGAACAGCCATCTTATATTACAGGTATATGATAGTCATGAAAATTTGCTATATTTGCTTACCTCATCTAAGGGTTGCCTTATACGTGGAAATAGATGGTATGTCAGTACTACAGAAAGATTATCTAAATGTGACCCTTAATTTTAACTAGGAGACTTTTTTTTTGTTTACCCAATACAAGGCACAAAAGCAGCTTAAAGTAGAGAATTACTGAATGAGGTTGTTGTCAGGTCATATTAGTAAGAAGTGCATATTATGGGGATAAGTAGGATAGATAACAGTTGACTCTAAACTGGAAAGATAAAATTGTAGTCATCAAGAAAACATCTTTTTCTGAGTATGTTTCACAATGTAATAGTTTTAGAAAAGAAACTGCCTTACTATGGCTACTTTCTGGAGTGGTACAGAGCACTGGTGTGACTTCCATTAAAAGGTCATGGTCACGGCACTGGCCATTTTTCCAGCATCTCTAGCAATGGATTTTATATACAAATTCTAATTGAGGTCTGAGGTGAGATTGATTTTCAGAAGGCATCCAATTGAGATACTTTTGTCTCTCCCTAAATCATCTCTTGCACATTGAGTCTACAACCATTCATCATGACTAGGAAAAGTTATGATCTTCCCTGAAGTGCACCAATAAATATTTTTCTTTCATGTCTGCACTTAAAAATTCTCATTTTTATTATTCAATATTTTTTTGTTCCTTGGATTTTTATTCAAACTGTGGTCCATGCTAAGAGGAATTCAGTCTGTCTGTTCTCAAGAAACCTCCAGGCAACTGTCCATGCTAATACAGAATATAAGGAGGATATTAGTCTAATTGTAAATAAATTGGATGTTGGAGGATATTTTTAGTATCTTAGTTTTTGGAAATTTCCAAAACATTTTAACTTTATAGTGACACTTTTGATTTATAGTCTAAGTAAAATGTTAAACTGAATCTCCATCTTTGTCTGATTAAATTAACTGAATTTTTATCTTTGTTTAAACATATAATGTATTTGATTCAAAAATCCATAATGGTTTTCAAGTAAGTTATGTTTCAATAAATACATATTCTCTGTCTATGGTCTCTCAAACCAAAACCCCATTTAGGCCTTCTACAGGAAGTAGCTTAAAATCCTGTATGTACAATGTTCTTTGTCTGCTTATCCACCACCCATCACACTATCAAGTTATTTTTGTGCTTAAAAACCATCTGAAAATGTGATTCCAATTTTAGTCAATGTCTCATTTCAATTCTTCATCAGCTGAGAAGAGGAATTTTTGTTGAATTGTATTTTTCACTGTGGTTTTGTGGGGTAAGTGATATTGATCTCCCACTGTGTTTGGCATGGGGCCCAAGAACAACATATTACCTGTTTGGCTATGGACCAAATTATGGACACTTCTTTCCCCTCTCTCTTCACATCATTATTTCTTTTTTATATTCTCTCTTTTCAACCCTTTTCTCTTGCACATTTCTTTTTTTTTTTCTTTTTTTTTTTTACCCTGTTTCTCTTTTTTTTCTCCATTTTTCTGCTTTTTCTCTCTTCACTCACTATTACTTCTTCCTTTTTTCTTATTTCACTTTTCTCTACCCTCCCTTTATGTCTCAATCTTCCTTTCCTTTTCATTTAATCCCCTCCATTCTCTTTCTTTTATTTCAGCTTGATCACTTCTCTTTTCTTCCCTCTGTAACTGCTCCCATTTTCAGCAATTAGTCTCAACTTGCAAAATAGAATTTCTGCACATTCTCTCCCATTATGCAAACAATTAAAAGAAGTAAATTGTAAGTTAAAAAATGGGAAAGATAGTGGAGTGGTTTCCTGTTGCTTTTTCCAAAGTTTGGAATTCATTTTTTTTTTTTCTTTTAGACTGATTGCCACTCAAGTCTAGAGAACACAGTCTACATTGCTATACTATTTAATCCATAGCTGGGAGTGGAGAGATGGATTCATGCCTTTTCTAAGGGCATCATTACAAAAATGAACATAATCAACTAACCTGGAATTTCCCAATTCCACTTTCAGTGCTAATATTTGTTACATTATCTTCTTATTCAATGACAGGAGAGAAAAATAGATTACAAATCTACTCTTTTATTTACTAATGAGATATTCACTTATTGCTTCCTGTTGTTATGAATTCAGAATATTTCATTTCTTCGAAGAGATCAGGTTATGTTACTGATAAGGTATAACGTCAAATTGTTTCTTAGAAAAATGTTTCATTTGCCTCCAATTAACAAAGTGTTGATATGTTCATGGAATGCTGATTTTCTGGTAGCCTTTCAAACAAAATCCAATACAGTTTTTGTATACCTACATCATCAACTTTTAGGAACACATATTGAACTAATGTTAAGTACAATGCCAACAGGCAGCTGCTTAATGAATTTTGTATACAGTCAAACCATGAACCAAATAAAAGGTTCAAAATTCAGAGGTTACCGAATGTTAATGAGGCTTAAAGAAAACTGAGAAAAGGCACAAAATACTGATAACTATATAATCTCCTAAACTTCTATATAAACTAGGATGATTGTGTCACTTGTGACTGATCTGATTAGTCTGACACAAGGCCAAAGATGATTGATTTGTTTTTCTACAGCTTAACAACCTTTTTGAAGGTTATTTAAAGGCAGAAAACAGTTTTAGATTGTAAGAGTTTTTCTTATTTTGAGATAATAATGGTTTTGTGATACAAATCTTACTAATTAACCCATAGCTGGGGGAAAAGAAAAGAGATGGATTCATACCTTTCTCAAAGGTATTTGCATATAAGTGAATATAATGAACCCAATGGGAATTGTAACTTGTCTTTCTGATTAACAATTCTGAGCCATTATCCATTACACCACCTGCACATCCAATCTTACATCACCTGATATTCCCATCTAGGTACTGACATAACTTTGTTGACTGTACAGAAACCAGTGTTTCAATGTGATAAGCCCAAAGATGAGGGGTAACATAAAAAGAAGTCTCACCTGCAATATGTTCCAGGTAATTTACTGAATTTTGTATGACACAAGGCTAAATGAAAGTGGAAAATATTGTTTTATTGATTTTCCAAGTTAGGTAGAGTCAGGAGTCCTTGAAAATCGACAGGATTCCAGTTACACCCGGTGAGTAAACTTTCTAATTTCTCCCCACAACCAGAGGCTGAAGTTTGAATGTTTTACATTATTGCTTATCTTAGCAATACAGTGTCACTACTGTCAGTTAAATGCGATACACACTTGAGCAATTGTCTCTCTTTTGAATCATTACTGACTGGGCAGAAAATTTTCCTGGAGTAGGTTGCTATTTCTTTCTATGGTAAACTGGTTGCAAACCAAGGCTAAAGGACCCAGTCTGTCCTGCTATTCAACCTATAGCTTGGAGAGTGGGGGTAGTCATACCTTTCCCAAAGGTATTTGCATGTAAGTGAAGGTACAACTCTGTAATTAATACTTTGTATTTTTTAAGGCATTTTATATTGACTAAGGCTCCTTTTTTTTTCTTTTTCTTTTTTTTTTTTTAATAACTTTTGCTGACAACCTGTGAATTCTCTTATTTATAGGTTCTCTTCTTGTCTCTTTTTTTCAGGAATTCATCGACCAGTTACTGAAGCAGGCTAGCACTTTGTAAAAAGAGCTATAGAACAGGGGATAAAAATGAAGACGGCAATGATAGTAGTGGTGATGGCAATGAGGGTTCCCCAATTCAGATGGCCTTCACACCCCTCACCAACTCAGATGGCAGTCACCTGCATTGGTTGTGTGTCAAACATGAAAGAAAGAAGAAACAAAAATTAACAAAAAAAAAAAAAAAAAATTAATGATTGCATTTGAGAGGGTCACTCAGTTTGACCTCCAGTGGACAAGGGCCACTCAGTGGGTTTTTGCTTTTTTCATTTTTTTTTTTTTAAGACAAGTATTTCTTTATCTTTAAAAATCTTTTTTTGCTTTTAGACAATTTTTACACATTTCAGATATTTTTGTATATTAATAAGTTTAATATTTTCTAAATTCATTTTAAAATACCTGAAAGGTAGTTTCAGTGCATATGATAGATTGTTTTGGTAAATATTTAAAAAAAATTTTTCTTTAAATTAAGCTGAAAAGTAATTTTTTTTTAATTAAGAAATAAAAATTAATTTTTTATGATTTAATTTTTTTAAAAATTAGAAGAAATTAAGCTGTTTTTCTTTAAGATTTATTTATTTCAAATATTGAAAAAAAAAAAATTTTCAAAAGGGCTTTTCTTATAAATTACTGCTTATAGTTTCATGAGCAACTGTTTTTTTTTTTATATAAATTCATCAGCAGTATTATTATTATTATTATTCACATTTTATTGCTCCCTACCCTCCTACCTACCTTCTCTCCTCCTCCTCCAATGTTTTATCACCACCCTATGGGTGTGTATTTTTCTATAACAGTGTGCATGTTTTGTGTGTGTGTGTGTGTGTGTGACTAGCTGTATTAAACAGGAGAAAATGAACAGTCTCTTCATACTTTTTAATGTTAATTTTTATTTAAGATCATTTGCACTGCATTTACATGTAACTCAAGTGTTAATGACATGAAGATGATTAACTATGACACTTGGACCTGAATCTAACATCCATGTTGATGTTGAATTAGATTTGAAATAACAACACTTTTGATTTCATATACAACTGCCATGTCTTTTAAGTGTCATAACTAATGGAAACACTAAGAAATTAATCTGACAAAAATTTGTTAATGCCCATTGTTCCACTAGTGGGATATATTTTAAGACATAGTATTTTTTCATTTTTTATGGTACCAGATGAGCAATAATTCTGATTATTTTATCAGTGGTATATACAGAAAAAGACTAAAATACAATAGTTGCTTGCAGCATGTTAAAATGCAATTTGATTTAGCAATTTATACTGAGTTTCAGTGGAAAACTAACATCAGCCGCCATGTTTGGCCAAATACTAAAAGGTTAAAAGGTCAAACTACAAGAAAAACACTGGCCAATAGTAAATGTGAAATAAAAGGAAGGCAGATGATGTGATTTTTACTCCTATCAAAATAGATTTCTTTAATTTGATTTTTTTTTTTGTCCAATCTTGTTTGATTAGGATTTGTTTATTTTTTTTATTATTCTATTTTAAATTAGCAAGCACAATAATTGACTTGCATTCAATTGTCATGATATTAACTTGTTTACTGAGATACAACTGATAATTCCTCATCTCAGAAATGAAATACCAAATTATGAAAAGCAGTACGAACATGCCATGACAAGCAAATGTCATAACCTTCTAACATGGAATATAAAAAGCTCAAAAATAAAAATACACTGCTGAAGTCCTTTGGGATATTGACATAGGGGAGATATGGGCATTGGTTGTGCATTACTGTCATTCAGTTCACCAGAGCGCTGGTTCAGCAGAAACAAACAAACAAAAAATAGCATAATAATCAAAAGATGTACCATATCAGTCAAATGATGGACACCTGATAATGGCCAGAGGGTATTTGGCCTGTTGTGACATCTATATTAGCCAAGTAGAGAATAATAGTTCCAAATCATAAAAGTAGTGTCTGGTAAAAAATATCAGTGAACACCTTTACTACATGAAAGGTTCTCGGCCCAATCAAGAGTGGAATTCTGCAGAGTCATATTCTGGGAAATGATACAAGCTAATAACTTTTCATCACTTCTTAATGTTATTAGTGCCAGTTGAGCTTAGTGAAGTAATTGCACTGTCTTGAGTATTTAAACTTAGAAATTCAGGAGCTCAAATGATGTTTTTCAAGGTAAACAGGCCCTCCCCAACTTGGAAGACTGGCCTTATGTTATTTTTCTCATTTTCATAATTTAATTCTATGTAGCCTTCTGTTATACTAAGCTGATCTCAGTAAATATCAAGATTGCATTTGAATGTTACATGCCACATACAATGCTGATTTTCAAAGCAGGCATCTTTCCCACTTATTTGACTACAACTCTCACCTCCAGTTTAAAATTATTATGAAATATAAGGTTTTCCATGAATTTAGTAAATAATTGTGGTATTGGGTAAGATTTTATTTTATTTTCATCCTTATAAAAGAAAGTCACTACCCCACAAAACTAGCTTTACAATACCAATGTTTAAAAGAAATTTCTTTGCTTAAATCTAAACTATTATAAGAAAAATTAGACATTATTCTATTACCAAACAAAAATGAACTATTGAATGAAAGAACGGAAATTATGACTAAGTGTAACCATACCAAAAATACCTATTAGGTTCATACAACCATGGATGAAAACACCATAATTCGTTATAATTTTAAAAATTGCACTTTCAAAAATTCCCAGCCACATGAGCGTTAAAAAAAAAAAAACACTGTTACGTGAGCGTCCTTAAAAAAGAAAAATGGTAAACAGTAAAATCAGTTATTAAAAATTGCCTGAAGATACCACTCATGGTAGAAACCTAGGTCGCATAATAACTTGTTTACAAATGGAAAATATATATATATATATATATATATAGGAAACTGAGAAACATACATATACTCTTAACAAAAAAAGAAAAGTATACAAATTTTCATTTTTGGATAAGTGGTACAGCTTTGTATAACAAGGTATAGTTATCTCCACTGAATTCTTTCAGATGTCACTTTAATTCACTATTAATATTAAAAGAGAATAGACAATATATGCAGTTGTCTTCAGTACATTGTGATTTATAAAGATAAAGAATAAAAGTATTATATATATATATATATATATATATATATATATATCTCCAAATGAATAAAAACAAAGCAAATAATTGCAACATTCAAAACATTAATTTAAAACAGTGCTCAATATAAAAGTAGAGCAATGAATATTTATTATGTTAGAACATGTGCAAACTACAAACTACTACAAAATCATTCATTTTGTTTCGTCATTGAAAGAGCAGTGTCTCATCAGGTATTTAATAATGATGGTAATAAACGTTTAATTTAAAAAAATATTTTTTTTTATTACATTTCCACTGATTTTTCGATCTTTTTTTTTTTTTCATACAAGGTAAAAAGATATTAAAAAAGTGGGGAAAGAAAGAAAGAAGAAAAGATTAGAAAATAAGAGGAGAAATCAAGAAAAGGAAAGGGAAAGATACAAAAGAAATAGAAAGTGGAGAGGAAAATAAGTGAAAAATATAGAGAGGAAAGAGTTAATAGAAATGGCTAAGAGAGAGAAATTTTAAAGTTTGGCCAGAAGCAAATTGCAGACAGATATTGACATCAGTTACACAGTGTCTGGGCTCAAATCTTTTGTCATTTAAAAAAAAAAAAAAAGAATTTTATAAAGAAAGAGGAAAAGGAAAGATACAGAAAGAGTAGAAAGTGAAGAGGAAAAAAAAAATGAAAATATAGAATGGGGAGAGACACTGGAAATGGCCCATCGAGAGAAATTTGAAATTTTGGCCAGACGCGTATAGACATTGGTTGCAGTGTTTCAAGTTAAATCTGTTGGCATTTCACATACACAAACAGAAAAAGTATTCATAAAATATAAAATATAGGATATTTTAAAAAAACATGACATGAAGATATATATTCTTTTGACCTAATATAATAAATTGGAAAGATAAATTAAAATAATAAATAAAAAATATATTATAATAAATAATGGCAAATAAATAAAAAATATATTATAATAAATAATGGCAAATAAATAAAAAAAATATAAATATAAGCTTGTACTAAAACTACTAGCAGTAATGGAGCGCAATAAAAAAAATCCTTAAGGCAATAAAAAGATCACAATTTGTAATAGAAAATAAAGATAACATAAACATTATATAGTTAGAGTAAATAATCAAGATAGTAAGGTTTATACTATAAAATATTTACAATTGCTACAGTTTCATACCTTTGATTTAGTAATACTAGCAGGATTGCAAGGTTTATTCCATAATATGTTTACAATTTACTATAGTTTCATGCCTTGGATTTAGTAATGTGTCACTTTTCATGTACTTTATAATTTCCATTTTTTCTTGCAGACAGAGGAAACATGGTTTGTTCATTGATCTAGAGATTCTAGCTTGTTTGAGAATTTTCCATTTAACTTTAGGTGTTTTATTCTCTTCTTTTAACTTCCAAAAGTATTTAGAAAGTGATGTCATATTCTGTTTGTCTTTATTAGTAAAAGATGAGAGATGATTATAAAAACACTTTTAAAAAAAGTTTATTACCAATAGACACTTTAGTAACCCTTGGATTTTCTACTGATAAGATAAAGCCCATATAGACAAGGTATTTAGTTAAACACTTGTTAGATAAAGGGTGTTGGTTGGGATTTCTGCAATTGCATAAGTTTTTACTATGGGGCAAATTAAGATGAGTAATAAAATTACTATTGTTATATAATTTCAATATTTTGTTATGTAATTTAATTATTTTATTCTAAATTATTAGTGCAACTATAACTAGGTTTTAGAGTTTTGATTGAAAATTTAATATATATATATATATATATATATATTTTATAGAGAGAAACAGACAACAGGAAAGCTTTTCTTTACTTGTGCATTTTGTCCTCTGATGGGCTTTATCTAGGCAAAAGGATATTTTGCTGCAGATAGTTATATACAAAAGAAAAATGTTAGTTTTTCAGAATTTTTCAGTTTAAGAACATCCATAAATATACATCAGGTTAACTGAAAAGCCAAGGTAAACTATGGAGGATGCTAAGTGATATAATTTAATATCTAATGCATGAAAGTGAGTAAATGTTATTTGTTGAATTTTTTTTCTTTTGTCTTTATTCATATTGTCTTTTCAAATATATACTTTTAGTTATATCTGAATTTCTACTTTTTACATACGTGTGTGCTTGACGAAACAAATTAGTAACCACACAGTTTCGTAACTTTTAGTCTCACCACTATCCTAGGAAACTATTACTAGTATATACATATATAGTGATTTTAGTTCTTTATTAGTGCATCACTATTTGATATATTTTTCTTTTTGTCTTGGTGCACCTGAAGACTGCAGTCCAATTTTGTTGTGCAATGCACTGTGACAAGAAGAAATAAAGAATGCCAAATTTACCACTGATATGTATGTATGGATTATTTTTTATATTTGGAGGTAGTGGGGAGGTTAAATGTGTCTCCCTTTGCACTCTCTAATTCCTGTCCCTCTCTTCCCAAATTCATCCACACCGTAAAAACAAAGAAGCAGATGGAGAAATAAACAATAAATCTAGCATTGTCTTATTCTTTATTGCAAAATTTATTAATTCTTTGATTTGGTTAAATTCTGAGACAATAGTTGCAGAGAGTAAAAACATTTCAGTTTGGTCAATTCTGGGACAATTGAAATGATTTGAAAAAAAATAAATAAAAAAATTGACTTTTAAATTTTATTCAGTGTAAAAAATTTGTTCTGTTTTCCTGCACGCTCCTTGTGAATGATAAGGGCTGTAAACATGTCAAGTGATGATACTCTGGTTCCCTTTTTTTCTTTTCCTTTAACGAAGCCAGTTTTTAGGCCAGTGCTTAAAATGGCTGAGTTACAGAGTTAAAAAAAAAAAAAATTGCCCATCACAGAGGGAGAAATGGATTCATGCCTTTTCATGATCGTTAATGTAAACTGTTTTAATGATTTTGTTCTCTATGTTCATTTTTCATTCTGTCAACCAGGAAAAAATAAAAATTTCAGCTGAACTTAACTTTCTAATAAATATTTTCACTGTTGGTAAATGGCCACTTCAAATATTTGGGCATCTTAACAGAAAATAATTGAAACAACCCAGACAGGTAGACAAAATGGAAAAAAATGTCAAGAACCCAAAGCAGATTCAAACTTCTTGATAAGTTCACTTTTGCGTAAAAACCCTTTGGAAAAGGTATGAATTCATATCTCCCTCACCCAGCTATGGGTTAAATAGCAGAGCAGTCTGAGCTCTCAAGCCTTGGTTGGCAACTCTGGACAACTCTGAAAGTTGTTGGTGTGCCAATGGACAGATAGATTGCCTGAAAAAAAAAAAAAATACACAATATCTGAAATTCACAAGAGTTGTATTCTATCAGTTTAGTAGAACTAATCTAAATTCCAAACAGATAAGAAGGCAACAGAAAACCAATTCAGTAACATTTTTCCTGGGAAGTTAAGGCTGTTCACAGAAATTAAAGAAAAGGAAACTGTCTTGATTGACTTGATTCTTTATGGCTTATCAACCCTTTTTGGGTGATTTAAAGCCAAAATGTTGAATTGCAATTTTTTTTTTTTTTTTTTTTTGTGAATGAATATTGCATTAGCAATTATTTTTGAGAACAACAATGATTTTCCAGATACAAGTCCTATTTAACCCATATCCTGGGGCAGCTTGAAGGAATATGGCATTTAAGTAACTAGAAAATTTCATGGGTGATCAAGTGGCAACAATTCTCAACCCAGTATTTTAACTGATTCTTTAAACCTATTTGTATTCACAAGGCTCACTCACTGTTGTTATTATTTTGTGATTTTTTTCTTTTCTTTTTTTAATTACTTAGTATTGTTATATATCTATTTAAAAAACACCAACCTTTATTCCACAGTATTCTGGTATCTTGTAGCTGTCTGTGGATTTTTTTAAAAAAAAAAGTCATGCCACTTGCACTCTGTAACTTCTCCTCTCCTCCCCCCCCATTCCATAAAAAATGGTGGTGGGGTTGTAAAGGCAATTAAAATTGACTGATTGACCTACATGATATGTGTACACTAATGTTAAATTTTAATAAAGCTTGGTAACTTGGGTTAGGGGGTGTTTGTTTTTTTTTGTTTTTTTTTTTTTAATGAAAATAACACAAGATATTTATCAACTTTTGTCATATCCCTGTATACTAAGATATAGCAATTTTTGAGAATAAAAACAAATTCTAACACCAGTCATTATCATTAATCCACAAATGGCTTAGACTAATGTTCTCATCCTTGCTTGATTGAGAACTATGCACAATAGCCCCCCCCCCCCGCCCTCTTTCTACTAAATGAATTTTACACCTGTGTAAATGAAGCAATGAAACCAACAAGGATGAGAATATTAGTTTGAATTTAAAAAAAAAAAATCCAAAAAAGATGCAATTGAAAAAAAATTCAAATAAAAGATGTCATAATCTGTTTTACATCTATTTTTTTTTTCTTTTAATTCTTAGTTTTATGTTTTAAGATTTTTTTTGTGTGTTTGATGGTAACAATATTTGCAGTGAGGGAGTTTTTTTGGGTTTTTTTTTTTTGTACATACACATTTTTTTTTTATACATATCTTTACATGTATATATATTTCTACATTTTTTTTGTAAAATCTACTTATCTGTGGAGTGCATAATCACACAGAATACCTACCCAAATAATGATAGATCCATGAATATATCTATGCTATTGATTTATTTTATTTATATAAATTGCAACCTACTAAATTGTTGTTAAAGTTGGAATATTCTTATAACAGCTATTTTTTTTTTTGTTTTTTTGTTGTTGTTTTTAAAAGCCAGAAAATTGTAAGATATAAATATAATTTACAGAAAAAAATTGCAATGCAGAAAAAGAATTATTCATCCTAAAGAATTTCGTCTTTGGAGACAATTATTTTTACAAGTCAAACACAGTATTTCCATCCTAGTTTAGGTGAGGACTTAGGTGAGGACCTAGTTTAGGTGAGGACTTGCACAAAAATGTCTTCTAAATAGTTTTTACCAAATTTAATCTTGTATAGGACAGTCTCTTAGGATCTCTCAAGGCTTAAAAGTTGGAATAACCATGAAACCTAATTTCAAAATCTCACTATTGTCGACTAGACAAGGAGGTGACCTTGCTAATAATGGATGATGACACCAGCATGCGGCACTGTTGGAACATACACAAAAACCATACCACAAGTTTACCCAATCAGGGTGGAGTGCAACTGCAGGGATAAAATTGTTCAGAAGCTCTTGATGGTTGTGCAAGCATGAAATCACAAGGCCTCACCTGAGAGGCACTTCGAAATTGGTTAGCAAACTTGTCTGACTAAATCAATTATGACTAAATAGTGAATTTGATCCTCACTCGATGCCTCCATACTTTCAGCCTTGTGCCACATCTAAGCTACATTGAGAAAATCACCATATTTAGAGCATTTTGATATGTAATAGCTAGTAAGCTTGTCTCAGTAGATCAATTATGACTGAATAGTAAGTTCAGTCCTTGCTGGGTTCCCTATACTTTCAAGCTTGTACCACATCTAAGCTATGCTTAGAAAACCACCACCAGGAGAAGCTCTTTAGTTTTGAATGGCAATCTCTCTGCTTGTTCTCCAGCAGCCTAACCAAATGTGGGGATTTATCAGCCTGAAAAATTCATAAAGACTAAAATGGGTCACATTATCAATTCCGCTTCCAACACTGACAAATTGAGTTAAAAATCTGTTTGGCCTGTTACTTTCACTTTCTCTTGAATGCCCCTAAAAAGACATGAATCAATCTCTTCTTGACCCTTAGCTAAGGATTAAATAACAGGGTAGACTGGGATCACTAGCCTTTGATGGTAGCCAGTCTTATGCCACAATTCAGGATGAACTACTGGAGGCATAAATTTTAGTGGCTTTTGTGTATTTGTCATTCTGCCTATGTTGGAATGAACCTGCTGCTGAATTGGCAGGCATTAATTTGATTGGTTTAAAAATATTTGAATTTTGTTCTAACTTAACACAATCAAGGGAGGTAACTGGTGAACTTAACCTTCACACAGTAGGATTCTGATGGAGTAGAGAATGCAAGAACTGGAAAGTTTTGAGAAATTACGAGGGAAAATAAAATATTTTAAAATTTGCATTTTATTATTATCTAGTTGATGTTATGTATTAATGCAATTCTGGCCAAAGAAGCATAAACTCAAAGACTTCATCAAAAAATTGTATTCCGTAGCATCTTGAAAAAGATTGAACTTTAGATTATTAACCAGGGAAATGAGGTTTGTTACTTCTGTAAAAAAAAAAAAAAAAAAAAAATGAGAACCATTCCCAGCAAATAATGGATACTGTCAAATCTAAAAATATTAAATACTTGGTTGCAAGGAAAGTTCTTCTGGTTTGTAGAAAATGAATTTATTTTGAAACTGTAAGAAATCTTCTTTTAAGATGAACATTGAAACTGTTTTTTTTTTTTTTTTTTTTTTTTAGCATTTTTATCCAAATGTGTATATATAATAATTTGTATAATGTGGACATAAGTGAATAATTTGTTTTGCAAGTATAAACATGGTTGGTACCATATTAACATTCAAACTAATGTCCTCATTTTTGTTGTTATTATAACAGTTCACCTTTTTGCTTTCTATCATCATGGCTCTGTTGATTTGGGTTGCCCTCAGAGAATTTTGAATTGAAGCCTTTATTTAATCTGTGAGGGTAGATTGTCCTTGTTCTGCTACAGAATATCTCAATTTGTTCTTATTTAGACTACTCATTTATTGCTTGCCCTGTTTCCATTGAGTCCACAATATACGACCCCATGATTGGATAAATCAACGTTTTAATCAGTTTGCTATTGTCCCTTGGGAAAATATCCATAGTGAGAAAAAGTGTTTGTGATTTCAATCCCTGGGTTGGGTAGTACTCTCGGATTCAGTGGAAACTGGAGTTCCAATAACAGAGCAGTGCTAAAGAACAAGATGCAAAGCCTGGGTTATGAACAGGAGAACAAGATTAAGTAAACAGTTCAGATCAAAATTCCCTTAAGTTTACCTGGATTGATACCTGAAGACAGTTTGAAAGTACATTGGCTGAAATTTTGTGATCACACAAGGACATTAGTGTGTAAACAATAACTCCACATCCCAGAAATTCAGACGGAAATGGTTGGTTGTATCTGAATTGAAGAAGTCTGTCAGTCACCCTGCCCCCTTGGGTCTGTGTGATTATGTTCTTAACAAAATCACCATTACTGTAGTTCCTCATTACAAACCAAAGAATAAGAATATCTGTTTTGAGATGTGATCAGTTTATTTTGGTGCTTGTAAAATCCAACATGTTGAGTAGTAGTCAATCCCTGCTGTAAAACAATTATTTACTTTTCATATGAAGATTTTAAACTGGTTTGGAATCTAAGCAAAGAAGCATAAATTTGATTCTGGGAGCAAATCTTTCTTTCCTAAAATCAATGATGTGTCAAGTTGTGTACTTATAAAATATCTTTGACATGAATTGGCATTGAGGTTGAAGAAAGGTGAGAGAAAAATACAACACAATGTGATTTTTTTTTTTTAAATGTCTAAACTATTTATATTGATTTGATATTTTTAAATTCCTTGCTAACCTGACCACCAGAAAGAAAAAAAAAAAATTATTGGTTTCTTATTGAATTTTCTTTTGATTTTATTTATTGATTCATATTTGTTCAACTTTTATTGTTCATTTCTTTATTATTGTTTCCATGTTGAAAGATGAATTTTAAAACTTTAAACCAAGCTACTCCTAGTTTGTCAAAAAAAGAAAAAAATGTTATAAGGATCTCAGGAGATTAATTGATGGAAGCCAGTTTGGCTTTTATTTAATCTCTAATTAAATGAATTTGCTTTTATGTTTAACAGGAAAAAAAAAAAAAAAAACCAGAATGACACCCCCACCTATTCACCAAGTTCTGCAAAAGCCTGATTTTGTCTTTAAAAATCCCAAGAGAAAGAAGCATGAACAATCTGTCATATTTAATGTAAATATTAATCTTTGACTCCTTAGAAAGTAGGTCCTTTCACCTTTAATTAATCTTAGTATCAATTAATAATTTCCCAAACATAAATGATTTTACATGGCATTGCAATGACTTAACAAAAACATTGTAATAGGTTTGTGTTTAATACATATATATATATATATATTTGATACTTAAATCAATTATGACGCAAAGACTATTCTGGAATTGATCAGTTCAAGCTGATTTAAAACAAAACATGCTTGATACACAAAGTATAGATCAATTCTTTCTAAGGATATTTCTTTTAAAAAAATATATAAATATCTCACTCACTACTGCAGTTTCACTTTTTTAGATCTTCAGGTTAGTTTGGTTATTATAATAGTAATGATAATATATTATTTTTTTTTAAACTAAGCATTGTCTTATATATAACAGTAAACATAAGAAACAAAACTGTATGATGACTGTCAGGCTCATGCCACAATGTGATCTTTAGAGGAAGTAGAAAATTGCTCCATCCTATTATTTCTGGCCATAACATTTAGTTTCCTTATATATATATATATATATATATATATATATATATGCCTATATTTTTCTTTTTTACATACAAAAGGTTACAGTGAGAGAAAAGACATGTACAAGGGGTATTGGAAAGATAAAAGAAGAATGGGATTCAAGAAGATAACAATTGATATATTTAAATATTGTAGCTATCAGGGAAGCAAGAAGATGAAAGAGTTCCACAGGTAGGAAGTGTGAGAAAAGAAACTGTTGGAGTAGAAGTGGCAGCTACAACTAGTTCAATGGTAAAATGCTTGGATGTGGAAGGGACACCAGGAAAAAAACTCTGCTATTGAGTTTAGCAGAAAGAGATAGCAACACATGTAAGAAAGGTCTGAAGATTCAAAAGAGATCTCTTGAGCAAGCAGATGATATTTGCCATCATAGAATCCTTCCTAAAGAGAGTAAAGTAGCAGGAATCAAGAAAGTGGAGAGGATTGCAGAGTTAAAATGTTTAGGTGATTTTTGTTGGGCTGATTTAGTTTGACATATTTCATTGCTTTTAGTCATGGTGAGTTATTTTGGTAAGGACAGGCCAAGGGTAGTAGTAGCAGCAGTTAGTCGTCAAATGCAACATGTGGGAAGATAACTGGTGCAGACTGCAGCATAGTGTGACCTTAGAGTTGCTTACCAGCGATGCTTGCAGGGACACCCATCCATGTACTACAAGAAATTGGATATTATTCGATTGTTGATCAGAGCAGCCTCTCTAGACACTATGCAAGAGTTCAGGCTCCTAATTACCAGTTGGGCAGCAACAACCAGAGAACTGCCAACCTGGTACATTCAGTATGAAGAGATATTGCCATCATCTACATATATCACGAAAAACTTGTGACAACACCACTATTAAGGCCTGAGGAAAGGAATTGGGAGCCCTTTCCTAAAAAGGAAACAAATAAATGTCTAATCCTGTTTAAGAGAAGTGGGTGGAGTATAAATCAAATGATAGGAAAGCCTATTTACTCTTATGAAAAAAATAAAAACAAACAATTACGAAGTTTTAACTTTGTCAGTTGTAATTCTTTATTGAATCTGTAATGGATACCTTGACGAAGTTACACCCTTGAAAAAAAAAAAAAATCTTTCAAAATAACAGAATTTGTTTCACTGACAGTTAAGTTCATTACTTTGAATTTTTAAACAAATTAGTTTATTTGGCCAGTTGAATCAGCTACCAACAGAGTTTTTGGACAATGTGATATTTAACTATCTAATATATTAAGCAGAGAGGTAGGGGGACAAAGGTCAATACCCCCCCCCCCCCCGCCGAAAAGCAAGCATGAATGGCCAGCAAGTACAGCAGCAGAATAAAAAAAAAAAAGAAAGAAAATATAGTTGATTTCAATCGAGAAAATGTAAACAAAATTTAAGCAGTCACATACCACAAAGAACATTATTTCAAATGAAATAAATAGAAAATATCAACAAAAATAAGAAGGCAAATTAAAAGGAAAAATACATGGAGTAGACACTTTCGGGAGGAAGCTGCTGTCATGCACCCAGGTAGTTGCTCTGTTATAGGGTACCGCTTATACTGACCATTTCTTGTTCATGTCTCTGGGCTGCCACTTATGACTTTTGCTTGATGTTATACACAGCAGATGATCTCTTTCTTTACACTGTATGGGTGGTGGAAATTATATAGTTGGGGTATTGTCTGGTGCATGTTGGTTTGCGATATATGGATTTCTTGAACCCATGCAATGTAACAACTACCCTGGGTGCATGGCAGCAGCTCCAACAAACATGGATGGAAGGGTGATAGAGGATAACCACACTCAGAAAACAGCCTCAGTCTGCCCACCCTATATGAAGAGATTATCAGAAATAATACAAAAGATCTGTGCTCCGTATAACATCAGGATGACCTTCAAAGGTGATTCATACCTAGAGGAGAACACGACTGTGTGTGTGTGTGCGTTATCCTATGCAGCTGTGAAATATAAAGGAGAAACAGGCAATCCCTGTAAGATAAAACTAAAAGAACATCACAAAGCTGTAACATGAGGAGAAATAGAAAAATCAGGCGTAGCTAACCACATATGGAGGGAAAAAGGAGATTACTGTCCCCCTGTGGGATGAAGTTGAAATAATAGATAGAGAACACCACTGGAAAATACAAAAACTTAAAGAATCAATACTGCAAAAATCTCTGAAGCCAACCAAGTATAAAAATAAATACAATATGGGAACCAGTAATATGAAGTACTAGCAGTATAACCCGGTGTTGCTCGGGTGTAATGAAAGCTTTAAAACTAATCCATGGTCCTGGAGCTCAGACTCTTTGGACATTGGCACGAAAGACTAAAAAGCAATAGTTGTTTCCAGTTAAAGCAAAACCGTAGACTGAAAGAGAAATGAATGGATGTAAGTCAAATTTTGATTTCCTGGTATCGATATCAAATTTTCTGCATTATTGTAAGAATTGCAACCTTGAAATCGGGTTATAGAAGGAGTGGTCTGATTTTAATCAAATTTGATACACTCATAGACAAAGACATAAGAAACGATATTCAGAAGTTTCAAGGTTGCAGTTCTTACAATAGTGCAGAAGATTTGATATCGATACCAGGAAATCAAAATTTGACTTACATCCATTAATTTTTCTTTCAGTCTACGGTTTCGCTTTAACTGGAAACAACTATTGCTTTTTAGTCTTTCGTGCCAACGTCCAAAGAGTCTGAGCTCCAGAACCATGGATTAGTTTTAAAGCTTTTATTATGCCCAAGCAACGCTGGGCTATACTGCTAGTAATAAATATGTGCAAATATGTATAGACATACATATGATCGCCACTCATATCTGAGGTTGCCATCTACTATTTACACTGCAACTATGATGTGTCGGATGTAGTTAGTGTGTAGTCAGCACACGTAAATCCTTGGTCACGATGACTTGTGACTTCTTGCTATATTTGAGTCTTTGCAGACCAGATATTCATTGCATGGGTGAATGGTAGACTTATAAATGCAAGTTATTTTCTGAAAGGTCAGCACTACTAAATTTTGAACTGGTGACTTTTTCAGCTACTTTTAAAATAAGCTGAGTTTACTAATTTAGTAGCAGTGAACTTTCAAATGCTGGCACCCTTGACCCAACTTCCTCATCTAAATAATACAATAAGACCTCTCAAAAATATGTGAAAATCACTGGAATTTAATCTCTTTTATGGCCAGCAAAATTATTAAGAATCTTTTGTAGAGATAGTCAATAAATTAATATATATTCAAGCAATTTATCTTTTGGCAAACTTCAATTTCATGTAATAACCACCCATCAGGATCAAAGGTTTGATAAATCTATGGCTATCCAAAGATCATATTTATACTTTACAAGATAAGCCTAACTGAAGATTCAAGTTTTCAAATTTGAAATGCATACTCTGTTAGAGTTCATTAAGTATGTGACATTTAAATGTTCACAAGCAGTTAAAATGGCTTATATATATATAAGTAGAATCCTTGGTACTTGGTAAGGTAAATTTCACAGGGGATTAAATCCAATGAGAACTCAATGTTAAGATTTAACAGAGTTTTATAATAATGAACATAAGTTGGATGTTTTTATAAATCCATTGGTAATATAATATTTTGTGGCTCTCTTACAGACCGCTCCTCAGACCAAATTCATACAACAATGAATAGGTTAAAGTTTTTTGGGTTTTTTTTTATCTGGAACTTTAACCCATTGTTGTTGTATGAATTTGGTCTAAGGAGCAGTCTGTAAGAGAGCTGTGAAATATTATATTACCAATGGGTTTATAAAAACATCCAACTTATGTTCTTTACATATATAAATATATCTAAAGAATTAATGGGTTTTTTTTTATCTGTAATCCTACATTTTATTACTTCAAAATGTTATAATGGATACTCATTGAAAAAAAAATGGTATGTCTATTTCAAGAGTGCCCACTATAATAACATTTGAAGTAATATATTTGTATAATTTCCCCCCAAGCAAAGCAATAAAGCCACTAAGACACAAAAGGTTACTAAATGTGAAAGAACAAGAAAAAAACTACTATTAAGGAGAAAGAACAAGAATTAAAAAGACAAGAAAATGATTAACATTGCATTTAAATTATTGAAGATATAACAGTGGATGTTATTTGATGATTGCACAAGGCTTGAAACTGCCTGTCATTATGCAGTGTTGATTTCTATGGTTTTATGTCTATTGTTTATATCTTCAAATATTCTCTTATTATATTGAACATTTTTCCCTCACATATAGATGAGAGAGATAGGGGATATCATCAATCTAAATTAAGGTAAGCTGGTGACGTCTATCAGAACAAATGACAAAAGTATTACAAATTTTCTTCTAATATAACAAGTTCCACAATGAAGAAAGAAACATGGCTGATAAGTAAGCCTAAACTGTAAGATATGTTGCAAAACAATAAAGATTCCTCCACAAGTAATTAATAATCACAGTGAATGAAAAGTAACTTGCTATAAAAGAATTAAAAAAAACATTGAAATAAGCTGCTTGACAATATTAAAGAGTTTAGAAAAAAGACTGTCTTCATCTAACATGGATATCGACTTTGTATAACAATCTCCTCTCATGTCTAACCTGTGAACTTGCCTTCAAAGCATTGGCTGGATCGAGGCCGTCGCTATATTAATAATGGTAATATATAGCGACGGCCTCGGCTGGATGCCCCACATGTCTAATCTGTAGACTTGTAAAGCATTGGTGGGATTAAATGTCTTATAAGATACATAAATATCATAAATTGAACAACATAAGGTATGCAGATGATACAGTGCTGATTGCGGGCACGGAAAGGAAACTACAAGACCTCATACAGAAGGTAGTGGTGGAGAGTGACAAAAAGGGACTACAAATAAACTTTAAGAAAACTGAGTGCATGGTCATCAGCAAAAGGCACAACCCAAAATGCCAAATACAGGTGGGGGATACCAGAATCAAGCAAGTACAAAAATTTAAATACCTAGGAAGTGTTCTAACAGGAGATGGAAAGTGCGACACGGAGATCCGAAGGCGAATTGGCATGGCAAAGGATGCGTTCCAGAAGCTGAGCAAAATACTAACACACAGGAAAATTTCACTAGAAACAAAGAAAAGAGTGCTGGGTTGCTCTGTGATGTCAGTTCTTCAATACGGCAGTGAATGCTGGACAATATCATCAAAAATGAGGACAAAACTGGAAGCAGCGGAAATGTGGTTCTACAGAAGGATGTTGCGGATATCGTGGACTGAGCATGCAAGCAACGATGAGGTGTTGGAAAAAATGGCAACAAAAAGGAAATTGATACTGAGCATCAGGAAGAGACAACTGAAGTTCCTAGGACACGCAACGAGGAAGGAGAGCCTGGAGAACCTGATACTGACTGGCCAGATAGAAGGAAAGAGAGACAGAGGAAGGCAGCGGATAACATATTTGCAGGGCCTGATCAGATGGTTGACGGAACGGGGGTTGACAGGAGTAACAGGAACAAACATACTAAGAGCCACAAGGGATAGGAAGACGTGGAGAACCATGATCGCCTACGTCCTGAAGGGACAGGGCACATAGAAGAAGAAGAAGTATCATAATGAAAATATTAAACAGTTGCCTACTCATATGTCAAAATGAATGGAAGAGTTCATTATTATATTGTTAAAATTGATTAATGGGGGATATATTTATAGAGATTATTTTGTTTTTAATTTTAGAAGAAAAAAACTAATTTTCTAATAAAGATTTTTCAAATTAGGAAAACAATCTTCTGAAATACGAATTTGAAATTGTTTTCACTCAGTGTATACTTGAAAATTTTCAAATACCAAAAAAATAAAAGGAAATAAAAAATATGGGAAAAATAGACAAAGACATTAATTAAAATGAAATCATTCCAGGTTATCACTCAGGATTAGAATCATTTGTGGTTTAAAGAGTCTAAAGAAATTTAAAATGATCATCTTCTATAAAGAAAATTACTACAATGTTATTGTCAAGTCAATGTGCAGCCATTAAAAAAAATTATATCTTGTATGTTGAATAAAAGAATACTGGGAGATACTGATACAAAGATTAAATTGTAGCTTTGAAAATCTTTTAAATATTAGTACATGCACAAATTACCAGAATTTTCTATATTTTTTTAAATGTCTTTCATAACTTTTGTCATTTTTAAAATTTAAATAACTTTAAAAAAATGTTTTTTAATGAGAGCTTGCTTTCCCAGCATGCTTTGCAAAAAGAGAACATGTCAGCCTTAAAATAACCAATGAAAGTGAGGAAAATGGATCTTCATTCATCTTGCCATTTTACTGATTCATTGATAATGGGGAAGTTCTTGGTAGAAAAAAAAAACTGGCCTTTTAATTCCTTAGACAAAGGAAATATTTCCATTCAAATAAAAAAAAGTGATCATATTTTAGCCCCTTACTCACAATAAAAATTGCTTTCCTGTAAATAGATATTGTGATTTTGAAAAGAAAATGTTTCACTTTTTATTTCATTGTTTTGGGTTGGATTTAAGCCCATCTTTTTATTTTAATACAAAACAAAAAGTTAATATCTTGAAAGAGTTGAATGATAATGTTTTTGGCTCTTTAATATTTTTTTTAAATATTAACAATGATTGGTATGAAACCTAAAAAAAAATTGCTACAAAGATTTTAGGGAAGTCTTTCAGACCTGCTCTATCTACAGTACAATTTCATTCTTGCAAAATTCTTCAGTATCTAATGATATGAATATATTTTTATTTTAATCATGATCAAGAAAATGTGTAAGTAAAATGGAAAGAGTTTTTGGTTCATTAAATTAAAAAAAAATACTTTTTTAAAAATAAAATTGTTGACTGAGAATGGTTATGGAGACTTTGACAAAATCTGTCTTGTCCATTAGGACAAGAAAGATTATTCCAAAGTTTATTCCCAGCCAACCATTTTAATTAATTGTATCCTTTGTGTGTAAGTGACTGTAATTGTTCACTAACATCATTATTGTCACTATCTATCACACATTTGTCAAGTGGCCTGGTCAAAAATGGTTCAACATCCAGAGAGTTTTTTGTTTTTTTATCATGCTTCATATTGAAAAACTGCCTTATTTAAAAACACTTTTTTTATTACAAGAAATTAAAAGGTGAAAATAAATTGATTAACCACTATTAAAATACAGACCATATATTCAACACATTGTCATACATGTTTGATAGTGTGTCCAGTCTATAGACTGGATGCAAAACATTTTTTAATTTCAAAGTCTAAAAAAGAAAAAAATTAAATATTTACCTTCTTTCACTAATTTTGAAATGCAAAACAAATTCTATCTAGGGTTTAATTCTTCCTGAAAATGTCCTTTAGTGCAGTGCTTAAAAAAAAAACAAAAAAAAACTGAGAATGTACTGGCTTATTTATTTTTTAATCACTGGGGATGTACCTGGACAGTGAATCTCCAGTGCTAAGTCTATTATTATTGAAACCTTCAGCTTTTACTGTTTCTATTGAAGTTCCAAAAAAGTTCTTACATGTGTTACGCACAACAGATTCCATATTAAAATAAACATTTTAATTACACTGTTTTTCAGTCTAAAATAATTTGTCAAATAAGATCCAAGTTAGATAATTTGGAAAATTAGCAAAATATTTTGTAAGTTTACAGTTATGTCTTAATGTTCTAGAAAAACTCCTAACCAGAAAACTTGTCTAAAAAGAAAAAAAAACTCAAAATCTGTCATGATTAATAATGGATTTACCAGCTGTTGTCAGATCAGGTAATTATGGAGGTCTACTGTGTTTGTTTTTTTTAATCGTATCACCCCAAGCAAGGCTGTAACGCCACTGATGTGCAGGGAGCTATGTAAGAGTGAAAAGATTGGAAAAGAGAAAGCCGGAAACCACATCCTAAACAAGGAACAAAGGATGAGCCTCTACACCTGATCAATAGACGTGGGTGGAGTGTGAACCGGGCGATAGTTTAATATATCTACTCCAATTAGTATATCTACTCCAATTAGATTTGTGCCTTTTCCAAAACCCTTTTTTTAATTCAATATTTGTAGTTATGACCAAAGAGTACTTTAAAATTGAAATCACTGCCATATTTGATCACAAAATAGCTTGATGACTGGATCTGTCTCCCAGCCAGCACCTTCTCATTGCACTAAAAGTCAGGTGGGGGTCAGGGATCAGGAGTACATCTTGTCTGCAGAAAAGGTCAACGTATCAAGTTATTCTACCTGGATAAAAAATATTTTGTTATATCTAGCATCCACAAGTCTGACCAATGTGTGCTTTCAAATAAGAAACTTTACAACTATCCTCTGTAATTGAAGCTGGAAAATTTAGTCATTTGCTGAAGACATTAAATAAAAAAGAATTCTGGAATAAGAGCTCTTTTAAGTTTTTACAAACATTATAAAAAGACTTATCACAAGCCTTGCAATATATGGTTTAAATCTCTCCTTCTATGCCCATACAACAACTACATTCAGTAACATTCTACCTTGAGAGACTCTTGGGTCTTGTATTGAATGAACAATAGTATTGAAAAACAAAATGTTGATAATTTTAGAAAGTTGACCGAACCAAAAATATGAAATAAATATTTCAAGCTTAACAGATTTTATTAGTTCATCGATTTCCAACCTTTTTTCTTCTCTGGGTTATACTTTTAGAATGAAAATTTGCTCATACCTTACAAAGAAGAAGTCCCATTGAAAAGATGCAAGCAGCCCTACAGCAAAAAAGGTTCAGAGTCAAGGTTAAAAGAGATAACCACAGATTTGAAGTCAGAACATTGATAACTATCATTGATAACTATCTCCTCCAATTTGCAAACCATAGTTACTATATTCTTAATACCTGATATAATGAAAAATATCACAATGATAAAATCGGTCAATAACTATTGATACTGAGACTCATGCATGCAATTACAAGTAATCCATAATAATATTTTACATTTTAAAATCCCATTTATTTTTGGCATTTGAATTTTTAAAAACTGCTTTTAAATCTTTGATTGTCTTTCAATCATTCTGCCTCACCTGCTATTCTTTTCTGCTGCACCTATGTGGTATGCCACAGTATTTGGGAAACTCATGTTGTAGAGACACTAAGGAAGGAATCAACTAAAGTAAAAATGAAGCCACACAATATTTAGGTTGTTATTTTTGGTGGGGGGGGCATGGGGGTACTTTTGGAAAGTAAATATCTTTATCAATTACAGTATAAAAAGTAAGTAAACAATTTTTTTACTTAAATGTTAATTTTTTGATAAGTCAGATGAATATTTATTTATTTATTTATTTATAGAGCACTCACTGATGAATAAACTCATTATCAATAGCTTGCAAGATCAGCACACTTTACAAGAAATGGATTTGATTATTTTGATGAAGAAACTAAAAGATTAAAACAAGTTTAATAATTTATTGAACATATATCCTTAATCTAAGGCTAGAGTTTAATTACTATTTTAATGAAAATAAAAGATTAATTAAAACATAAAGGACACTTAATTAATACAATGTTCATATTAATATATTCCTGTTAATTTATGCAAAAATATTTCCTTTAAAATTAAATATAGATATAATGGATGTTCATTGGCTCAGAGTGAGAAATCAGAGAGCCGAGTTCAAATTCCAGTTGAATTTGTTCCATTCACATATGCACAAATACCCTTGGGAAAGGTATGAATCCATGGATTCTCCCTCCAGCTATGGGTTAAATAGCAGGACAAACTGGGTTCTATAGCCTTGGTTGGCAACCAGTCTACTGCAGAAAGTAATGGCAACCTACTGCTGGAAAGTCTTCTGCTCAGTCAGTCATGTCTCTTTCGAGGTATGATCACCCAAGCATATATCACGTATGACACTTGACTGATTGATTATTGATTATTGGGTTGTAAAAGGTATATAATGCACTGTGATATCAAAAATTTGCCAGTGCATTCAAAATAATTTTGTACTCCTCTGGATTTTTTTTATTTAATCATTGCCTTCTTATTTTTCTTCTCTAAGTTTTGCGAATAATGACACACTATGATATATATATATATGTATATATATATAGTTATCCGCAGACAGATCTGTTTTGCTGTATCACAGCTCATCAGTACGGTTAGACTCCAATTGCTTTTTAATCCAGGATTGAAACCCGACCGAATTGGCATCAGTCGGTGAGTCTACCTCTGAGCTATGGGCGCTTGGAAGAAGGAGGCAGAACTTCTCTGGCTTTCATATTCAGAAAAAAAAAAAAATTAGAATTCTGCTCCTTTTGTTTCTTTAAGTCATACACAGTGCTGATCCGATGCCATGTTTGCTCACACAAAATCTTTACAGATATTCCTTTCACTAATTTCTTCAATAACTTCACATTTTTCAAGTATAGATAAAGATTTATGCCTACATGTCTTAACTTTTATCACCATCATCTCCACACCCTACTCTCTCGGGTGGCATCCTGAATGGGTAAATATGCAGCTGTATATAAGAAATGGGCAAACCACTTCACAAAAACACTCTGCTCTTGTCAGCTTTTGCAGAAAGTCATAAAACAATGTGTGGTGTTGCCCTCATTTAGAACACAATGACCTAATGGCAGGTGATTCAAAAAAGTACCCAACAATGAGAACTGCTGGATTAAAGAGATTAGACTGTATGTATGTAGTAAAACCTCGATTTAAATAACTAATTTTAGTAAGTGTGTATTCCTTAAATCCAATAAACCCTTCATTACATAAAAAGAAGCAAGTTTTGTAGATCACTGCATTTAATGATCATTGCTTTGTTAAATCCAAGACAATGAAAAATAGTAGTGTTCATTTAATCAAGCAGCATTATGTTAAATAATTTCAACCAATTCAGTATTGCTGAATTTTATTTGGAGAATGTTTGTGGCAGTTTGTTCGAAATAGAGAAAGTGCAATACATTACATATCTGCAGCTTTGAGAGAAACGATCACATTTTAGATCCTGAATTGAGATTGGCCGTAGGTCTAATGAAGATGTTTTTCAAATTGAAAAATGTATTCCACACTAAATGGTAATTATTATAATTAATTCTTAAAATATTTTTCCTCTTAATGAGGTAAGTATAGAAAGAGAGGCAGGAGAATTCAGTTTTTCTTCCTCCTACCTTCTCAATAGAATCTACCTCCTTGGAAGACTGTAAAAGGAGGAGACCTTTTGTCCTAATTACTTGGGAGACTAAATAAAAGGGCTGAATTTCCCTTTGCTCTGCCTCCTTGGTAGACTGTGAAAAGGGAGTATCTGAATTTCCCTTCCTCCCACCTCATTGGTAGACTGAGAAAGGAGTGGCCTAATTTCCCTTCCACCTACCTCATTGGAAGACTGTGAAGGGAGTGGCCTAATTTCTCTTCCTCCTACTTCCTTGGTAGGAAAGGGGGAAGATCCTATTTTCCTTCCTCTTTCTTGGTAGATTGTGAAAGGGAATGGCCTAATTTCTCTTCCTCCTACTTCCTTGGTAGGAAAGAGAGAAGATCCTATTTTCCTTCCTCTTTCTTGGTAGATTGTGAAAGGGAATGGCCTAATTTTCTATTCTTTATAACAAATTCTGATTTTTTTTTTCAACACCAGCTCTAAATTTGATATCCAGAGATAAAAAAAACAGAAACCACTTTTTTGATTGTTTTTTTAATGTTTTCTCAAAGAATTCAGAAGATTGGCATGAAATCTTTTCAAGTTAGCTTGTAGTAGTGCACTAAAACAAAATGAGAATAGAAGTTAGAATATGTTTAGATAAATTGAATGATAGATGATATATTAAAGTGAAGTATTTCATGTTAAAATGCATTTGTTTGCAAAGTAAAATAGCAGAATAATGTGTGATTATTTAATCTTGTTTATAACAAGAGTAAATCTCAAAAGAAACCAGGTTGAACCAGTTATTTAATAGCGGTTTCAGATGTCTTTTTGGTGGGGCGTAAGTGATACAGGTAATTGAATGAAAAAACAGAAAAACACCTACATTATGCATTTCACCCCTTGAAAAGACTAAGTTAATAGTGAAGTTCTTTTGTGGTGTTGAAACATGTAACGTAGAATTCTTGTCCCCACTTTGTTATTCAAATTACCCAATATTAGATTTTATATATATATATATATATATATATATATATATATACTACCAGCCATAATTATTAGGCAACCCCAGTGTTTAAAAAAAATGATGTATTTCATACTATGTTTTAGTATTTATTGCCAAGTGAATAACTGTAAATGAAAATAGAATGGTTCTTTACTGCACAATAACATGTGCATCAAATGAATTTATAAATATTTAACAATTACCTATATTGCAGTTTCATCAATGAAAGAATGAAGAAAATTTAGGGTGATTCGAACGAGTTCATCTTTGATTTACTTGTCTTGTAAAATTTTGCAAAGTAATAATAATAAAAGAACCATTCTATTTTCATTTAGAATTATCCACTCGGCAATAAATACTAAAAATAGTATGAAATACATAATTTCTTTTAAAAAACTGGGGTGGCTTAATAATTATGGCCGGAAGTGTATATATGTCACATGAATTGATATACATATGAAAGTACACACATCCATATTATTATTATTCAGGTGTTAATAAAACTGCTCAATGTAGTATGAACAGAGCTATTTTATATATATCAATAAATATACATATTGTCCTACGTCAATGGCATAATTTAGATTCAAATCTTCTAAACAGTCAGTTTACAATGTGTACCTGATGATTACATAACGCATGAAACTCCAAGTCATGCAATATGTATATTTATTAATTTATATATATATATATATATAGAGAGAGAGATAGATAGATAGATAGATAGAGAAAGAAAGAGAATAATATATTACATAACTCTACAAGGGGTTGCTGAATAATTCTACCCTTACTAAAAATAAATACCTCCATTAAATGCATATAGTATTTTGAAATTTTACCCTTACTGTTTGGTGCATCATTTGTAAAAGTTTTTAACAGTTCCTCACCCCCACAACAGAAAACCTCAGTACATACATAACAACTGCCCAAACTGAATTTTGAGAGAGAAATTAAAATTCTGTATACAATATTGAATAATACGATTTGTCTGTAGATAAAGCATCAACTTGACAGAAGTGCTCGATGTTTTGGTTTTCTCATCATTGAATCTCATCTAAATTTATTCATAACAGCTGTACAAATATTCTTAGCTGATTAGGATTTTTTTTCTTGTGTATCTCTTCTAACATTCAACCAGCACTTATTTTGTTGTGTTTGTTGTGAATGCCTCGCATAATGTTTTGTCAATGGAAGAATGAGTTTTGATATAAAGAATGCAAACACCAAACAACTCTGTGGACCAATCAGGTTCAGCACTGAAAATTTTAACCAATCAAAACGATTTCCAGAATGAGAAGGTCATATGATGGTGGTGGTGGTGGTGGTGGTGGTGGTGGGAAGGTGGGGTGGAGGGTCATGAAAATTAATAACGAAAGGGAAAAGAGGACTTAAGAGATAGAACTACTGTTAAACTTGATTAAAATTAAATCCACTGTAATTTTTAAAAAATATTTATGGATGTAAATGTTTTTCACTACATGACAAGTTTTTTTTATAATTATACTAAGACTGAACAGTAAGACAATTATACTAAATATCAATTATTATAATAATAATAATGTTATTCTTTATAATGATGATGATAATTTCATAATACAAATTGTATCATGTCATTTAATTACAAATGGGTGAAAATAAGGTAAGTTAGAATGCAGGCCTGTCACCAGGGAGAGGAACCCCAACCCCCATGAAAATGATGTGAACTAATTTTGGTGGGTAAGTTCTTACATCCACTACCCATCAACCCCTTCATCGATGGGCCTGATGAAACATGAGAGGCATGGAATTTTCTTTGGTTACCAGATTGACATTCTGAGAAAAAAAAATTTCCTTTTGAATGACATACAAACCTTGACTTGAAATTAGTTTCAAAGGTTTTGTTGCTGCAGTTGTGTTAATTTGTACAAGATTTCTTTACCATTTTCTGCATGTTTTTACAACATTGCCAAGAAAGTGTTCATATGTACCTTGAAATTCTGAATAAACTTTATTCATCTCTCTTCATATTGTTGATGTTTGGTTTTTCTATTTCTTTTTTATTCTCATTCAAAAAAACAAATAAAATTGAAGCCAAAAAATATGAATTCATTCCACCTGAGCACAGATTTTTAATGCAGTTGGTTGGTTAGTTGTTTCGTTTTTATGGCATATCAACCTCAGCGGGTCATTTATTGCCAACTAAATTTTATTTATTTATTGCTGGTAATACTTTTTTCTTTCAACAATTTATTGTTATTTTTTTATATAAGTTTTGTGTCTAGTAATACTTTTTTCTTTTCAAGTATCAAGATTCATTGGGATTTGTTTTTAAGGGCAGGATCCCCAAGGCCTACCCTGTTATTTAACCCATAACTGGAGGGAAGGAATGGATTAATACCTTTCCCAAGGGTACCAGTGCTTAAGTGAATGCAGGGTATTCAACTGGAATTTGAACTTGGCTCACCGATTTCTCTTTCCAAGCCGATATCCGCTGCACCACAACACACATCCGTCACTAAACGCTTACAGCATCTGGAATTCCCAAGCAGTCACCCATCTAAGTACTGACCAGGCTCAATGTTGCTTAACTTTGGTAATCAAGCAAGAACCAGTGTATTCAACGTGATATGGCTGTAAGCTTTTTAATGCAGATTTGAAACTCCAGTCCTCATATAATCACCGAAGCAACATCAAGCCTGGTCAGTACCTAGATGGTGCTATAAGCTTAGATGTCTAGGTGGTATAATAATAGATAGTGCCTTGGAATTGGAAATTGGAGAGCTGGGTTTCAATTCCAACCAAGTTTGTTATATTCACTTACATACAAATATCCTTAGGTAATATATGCATCTACTTCTTCTCTCCCCAGCTATGGGTTAATTAGTAGGACATTCATGAGTAAATCCTCATTATTTCCAAAAAATCCTTACAATCTAAAAATATTTTCTACCTCTAAATAACCTGCAAAAAACTCATAAAAAGTAAATCAGCTATGCCTTGAAATCCTATTGAAACTTCAACTAAGTCCAGACCTCAAGAAGAACTCATACATACAATCCGTCACTAAAAATGCTGGTTGAGCTTGAGTTTTGTTTAATGGCATATCAATCTCTGTGGGTTATTTAATACCAAAAAGGTGGGGTTTTAAGGTATATTTTTAAGGTTCAGTTATAGTGAGAAGGTTGATTTAATCAAATTTTAATGAAAATTTTTTGTTTTTATTCTTTTTTATTTTAGAAAACTGAAAATATCTTCTAGTCTTGTATTCAAAAATGTTTTGCTGAGAATATTTTTTTTCCTTCAAAAATGTATATTTTTCTTCAAAAATGTATATTTTTCTATAAAAGTCTATTTTTATGTATATATTTCTATAAAAGTGTATTTTCATACTTTCATAGTGTTTCAACCCCAGTTTAGAGGTTAACTTTTTGCCCATAGCTGGGACCCCTAACAGGTGCTACCACTTCAGGTCAGGGTGAACCTGGGAACAACAGTAATTAAAAGGTGGTTACATGCTCCTCCCAATCAGAAGCCTTGCTGCTGGATGCAGTTTACCATCATACCCAGAACCCCTAAAAATACTGGAAAATGGTCACTTTCTTGTACCGCTTCAGTAAGTACCTGACTCTTCCTATTATCCGCTATCTTTACAATAGTCAGATAAGGCAAAGAAATGGATTATTCTTGCCATAAATGGGCAGGAGCTACCTAGACTTCACTTTCCAGTCTTGATAAGGCTGAAAAACATTACCACCCTACAACCCTTTTCTCACAGATGAAACATCACAAATCTCTCACTGCTCTATCACTATTTCCATGGAAAGTATTAAGATGAGCTACACTTTTTTGCTCTAAGTTTCACAGCTAAGACCCACCCTGTTATACACCCTTATAGTGAATCACTGCCATTCTTTTCATATTCCATTAGTGAGATTTAAGTTCCACTTGAGCAGCTTCTTTCCACAAGTTGTTGTTTTGTAGAACCAACTCCCAAGAGGATGCTTCTCTAATCACTACAAGCTTAACTTGTTAAAGTCTAGCATTAATTGTTATCCTCCCACATATCTGTACAAACTGTGACTCTTAGTCTACAATGTTCTACCTTGAGTGGTTCCAGAGCAAACATCAATGTAAAAAAAAAATCAATTTAATGCAAATTAATGAAAGAGCATTGTAAACTAATTGTTAATTCAAGCTCATCATTATCAGCCTGGGACTAACTTCCATAAAAGTAATTTCAGATTTCCCAGGTTGCTACACTGACCTACTACTAGTGGAAGATGTTAGTTGTTGCATCAGCAGTTTTTGAGCGCTTTCAAACACTGGCAAAAAGACTGGTATGTGCCATGTCCCTTCATGGAAATCATTTAAAATTAAATTAGAAATTTTTAACACACATTAATAAAAGAACATTGTATGCTGTTAACACAGTTTTTCCCTTATCAATCCGGCACTAACTTCCATGATGACAATTTCAGAATTTCTGGCTCACCGTGTGTATCTGCCACAACTGTTTGGTGACACATACTGCTAAATTAGCTGATTTTGGGCACTTACAAACACTATAACTGCCCTGGAGGAATATGACTCATACCTTTGTTTTTACCAACAGTAGTATGTGTCATGCCCCCTCAGGGTAATTATGGCATCCTACAACTTCCTGCCTAGCTTTAGGCAATGTTTGACTCTTTACCATCCTTCCTTGTTCATGCTTTGCTATCCATTCACACAAACTGTTTGTAGTGATTCCCTCTATCCCTCTTTCCATCAATGTTTTAGGGATATTAAACTTTCCAAGCCATTCTTTCTCATAATGTGTCCCAGAAATTTGAAATGTCACTTTCTAAGTATGTGCGTCTTTTGAATTCCAAATTTCTCTAGAACTTCTTTGTTGCTCACTATGCATTCTGTCTATGGTATTCTCAGCATCTGTCTGTGGAATCACATTTCTGTCACTTTGAATTGCTTCTGTAAGGCAACTGTCTTATCTTCACTGTATAGGAGGATAGATATAAAAAGGAGTTTTTTAATGAATTACATTAACAATTAAATTTCTAATATTTGGTAGACGAGTTATCTCTAATGTCTAAGCTACTAAAGAAAGTTAAAAGAGGGCATATTTTCAAGGTATCATCTAAAATAAAAATTCCAGTAATTGTAATCATGAAAGAGTTAAATGTAGCATTAATTAAAGTGCAACAGGGGCTGAAAACAAAGATTCTGAAAGATATATATTGTGGGCTCTGACCAAGTAAGCAAGCTTATGAATACTTGCACTCTCAATAAAGTTAAAATGAATTGTTGCAATCTGAACAAGGCTCAAGTGAATGGTTAAATTCTCAACAACATACAAATGAATGGTTAAACTCTCATGAAAACTCGAGTTAGGAGTTGCACTCTGAACAAGGTTCAAGTGAATGATTACATTCTCAACAAGGCTGAAATTAATGTCTCCATTACCAACAAGGCTGAAATGAATGGTTTTACTCAGAAAAAAATTCAAGTGAATGGTTTCACTCTCAAAAAGTTTCAAATGAATGGTTGCACTCTGAACAAGGCTCAAATGAATGGTTATACTCTCAAACAAGGCTCAAGTCAATGGCTGCACTCTCACCAAGACTCAAAGTAATAGTTGCACTCTTAATAAGGTTCAAATGAACAGCTATACTCTCATCCAGGCTCAAATGATTGGTTGCACTCTGAACAAGGCTCACATGAATGTTTCCATTGTTAACAAGGTTCAACTTAATGGTTGCACTCTTAATAAGGTTCAAATGAATAGCTGTACTATCATTTTAAGCTCAAATTAATGATTTCATCCTTAACAAAGCTCAAGTGAGATGGTATAAATGTGCTTTTATAGAAAAATTATTATAAGAACAACTACAATTAAAGGACAATAAAGAATCTATCTATCTATCTATCTATCTATCTATCTATCTATCTATCTATCTATCTATCTATATATATATATATATACACACACACACACACGTCACCATCACAGACATTTACCATAAACCCACAGACACCCAACAATACCTCCATTTCAAGAGTCACCACATTAAATGTTGTCTAAAATCCATCTCCTACTCCCAAACACAACAAATTTGCACAATAGTAGCTGACAAAACCCTTCGTAAAATACACCTAAAGGAATAATGAAAAACACTACAAACAAGAGGATACCCCACTCCACTAATAAAAAAAGGGTTTCCAACTGGCACAAAAAAAATACCATTAGAATGTCTCCAGAATAAAAAAAAACATGAAAAAGAAAACATTCTAGCATATGTTTCCATGCACAACAAAAGCAACCCAGAATTATTTACAAAGATCAAAAGACACATAGAATTATTCAACAAAATAAATAAAATAAAGGAAATCTTGAAGACAACTAAAATAATTAAAAGCAAATGCCAACCCCAAAATTAAAAAAAAAACATACTAACCTCATCAAAATTTAAGCAACACACAACACAAGGGGGTCACAAAATGAAACCAAAAAAGATGTGGGGTATGCAATATAATAATAGAAGGAAAACACTTCAAGTTCGAAAACACATCTACATTCAAAATAAAAACAAATCTGAGCTGCAATTCTAAAAACATAATTTATGTTCTAAAATGTGATGAATGCACAAAAATATACATGGGGGTGCCACAAAGCCTGAATAAAAGAGTAGCCCTACACAGAAGTAACATTAAACTAGCCAATAACAGGAAATTGTATGTCTTCCAACATTCACATGATTGCAGTGGGGGGAAATTCAAAGTAATGCCTATCTACCAAAATGCAGATTATGATACACTCATGATGCAGGAAGAAATATTATTATAAAAAAATACAAGCCTTCCATCAACAAAACAACATGAAAAATCAAAGACACACACACAGACACACAAAATTCAAATGCGATAAAAAAACACACACACAGACACACACTAAATTCAAATAGTGTTCAAAGAACAATAAAAAGAACTAGATGATCCAAAGAGTAGAATTGAATAAAAATTGCTGAAAACAATTTTGAAGTATAAAGACAAAATCAAATTTTGCAAGTCAGTGAAAGAAACTTTTACAGTCAATAATAAGTGATGTGAGAGATTTAACGTGAGAGTGTGAAAAAACTCCAAATGTATGCACACATATGAACTTTCTGACCTGCTCACCACTTGACTTATCTATTTATACATGATACCTTGGCCATCAGAAAAACAAACAGATCTCGATATGTAAAGTCACAAGTTTATTTGTCTGAAGAGAGTCAACTTTAGACTCGAAACACGTGTAGTGACAAAAATATCATTAGGGACTCTTAATATATCATACAAAAAGCATGTAATATTAATTCTAACAATAAAAACAATAAATTTAAGCAAAACTTTCATGGCTTGTTGCACTTTATATATATATATATATATATATATATATATATATTCATAAATTATAACATGAATATGTTATAATATCACTACAAAAGTAGCTATTTTGTTTTGACACTACTTGTGTCTTATCAAGTGATGAGGTTTATTTTAAGTTCAAGGGTTTTAAAAGGTTAAAAACAAGCCAAACCCCCTTAATCAGGGAGGCATTGTTGCATAGACAGTGTGGCCCAATCAGAATAAACTAACTTGAAAAATATGTGAGCAGACTCAAAGAACAATTTTGGGGGGCATTAATATCAATATTTGATCGACTATTAGATTCACTTTATTTTTATTGCAAAATTTAAATACTAAGTTTAACAATAAATTATTAGATTTAGAAAGTTATTCATATATTAAACGAGGAAAAGACATAAACACACCTATAAGCCTACAAACATCTATACATGGACAAATACATGAGTATACACACATAAGCTGGCAAACAGACACATATACTAATATATGCAGTAGGCATGCATATATACATACACAAATTTCAAAATTTTGCTTTTATTGACTTGTCAATTTGTCTGTTAAATTTTAAAGTCAATATGCCTCCCTGATTAAGGGGGTTTGGCTTGTTTTTAACCTTTTAAAAATCTTCAACTTTAAATAAACCTCATCACTTGATAAGACACAATTAGTGTTGAAACAAAATAGCTACTTTTGTAGTGATATTAAAACATATTCATGTTATAATTTCTGAGTAAATATTATTAGCTCTACTTTGTATTGAGCACTTTTTTAAGAATAGCGTTTGTTTGGATACGGAATATTATTCCATCCATACCTACCCTATACTTGGTTATATATATATATATATATATATATATATATTCCAAGGACAATGGTGGATTCCTGATGGGGAAAAAAAATGATAATAAACCATCTGAGAAGACCTTATATGGGTAAACAATTGTTGTAATAGGCAGTGTTGACTGCTTCAAATATCACATTAAACAGAAGTGTTGATTGATAGAATACCACAATTTTAAATATATATATAGACAGAATGAAACAGCCCAACATGTGAATTACAAATTGGACATATCAAAATTTAAACAAATACAAAAATTTAAATATCTAGAAAATGTTTTAACAGAGAAGAGAAAATGTGACACTGGAATTGGAAGGTGCACTGAAATAGTGAAAGGTACTTTTCAAAAGTTAAGTATAGTATTAAGAAACAAGATTTCATTGAAAACACAGAAAAGAGTTATATACTCTTACTAGCAGTATAGCCCGGCGTTGCTCAGGTGTAATGAAAGCTTTAAACTAATCCATGGTTCTGGAGCTCAGACTCAGCCTAAAGTATATTTGTGTGAAGTTTGGTGAGAATTGGATAAAAATTGTGGATTTGTATAAAGGACATACAGACAGATAAACAGACACACACACAAACATCTTGCCTTATATATATTATCAATTTTCTGCACTATTGTAAGAACTGCAACCTTGAAACTTCTGAATATCGTTTCTTATGTCTTTGTCTATAACTGTATCAAATTTGATTAAAATCGGACCACTCCTTCTATAACTCGATTTTTTCGATTATCGATTTTCGTTATTTATTGGGGGTACCTCGACACAAAATCTAGCTAAGAACACTCGCAGACGCTTATAGTACAACTGTATAAATTTTCAAGAAAATCGGTTCAGCCTTTTCGGAGTCTATAGGTAACAGACACACACACACACACACACACAGAGACAAAGTTCCATTTATAAATAAGTTTAGATATAGCAATGAATGATGAAGAGGCTCAAGGCAACAGAAATGTCATTCTACAGAAGTATGCTGAGAACAACATAGACTGAACACTTTAGCAGCGATAAAGTTTTAGAGAAAATAGAAACAAAAAGGACACTTATAAATATTGTCAGAAAGAGACAGTTGAAAAAAGGAAAGAGGGTTTAGGAAATTTGGTACTCACAGGACTATTTAAAGTAAGATGGATATAGGAAAGCAGTGCATAACTTACCTAACGATCTTATGTAAACGGTTGGTAGAACAGGGATAAGGAGAGATAACAAAAAGATAAACTTTGAGACTACACAGGATAGGAAGTTGTGAAGTGGCATGATCTCCAATGTTCCAAAGAGAGATGTGATTATAGAAGAATATTGTGTTTATTATTAAATTAAATTTTTTAAAAAAAGTTAAACACTAACGAATATACTGGTATTATGATGAGCGGTGGTGGTCGAGGAAGAGAAACTGTTTCATTTTTATGTACCTGTACCTTCAGAAAGTTGGTGATCATGGTTCTCCACAAGTTCCTATCTTTGGTAGCTCTAAGCAACGTTTGTCCTACTACTACACTTTCTACTACCTGTTCTGCCATCCATTCACACCAGCTAGTTAACTGTTTCCCCCTGTACATTCAAAACATGGATGATTATGGTTCTCCACAGCTTCCTATTCTTTGTAGTTTTAAGTAATTGCTGTCTCCTTACTATCCCTCCAAGTACTTGTTCTGCCAGCCATTTACACAAACTTGTTAAGTGCGTTATTCATTGTTTCCCTCTTTTCATTCATAAAATGGTTGATTAATACATATATTTTATTTGTTTGAATATTATTTTTTAGTGGATACTCATATTTGAGTGGATAGCCTATTTTTTTCTATAATTAAACAGTACATTTATATCCACCAGCCTAAATATTTAAGAAATTTTGTTAGGAAAATATCTATCTTCTAGCAGGATTTGAACATGCAGCTCCCATATACCGGGATATGCCACCATTAGACCTGGTCAGTCTTACCACTCAACCACAGAAGATTCATAATAAACAAAGTTGAATTAATCCATACACATACACATTTTCCTGATTGTTTTAAAGAAATCAGAAAATGTGTATTTATATGTCTTAATTCAACTTTGTTTACCATGAAATTTTCTGTGGTTGAGTGATAAGACACACCAGATCTAATGGCGATATCTGCACGGTATATAGGAGTTGCAAGTTCAAATCCTGCCGGAAGATAGATATTTTCCTAACAAGAGTTCTCGAATATTCAAGCCAGTGAATATAAATGTACTGTTTCATGATAGAAAAAAACAGACTATCCACTCGAATATGAGTATCCATTAAGAAATAATGTTCAAACAAATATTTTTAAATAAATATGTCAGTTAATACTGATTTCGTAACTTTCTTTAAGATTTTATTATATATATTATTTATTTAATTACTTAGTTTTTGGTCATAATTAAATTAGACCAGTTCACAGTTGCATTAAAAAGTGTTCAATACAATAAAATTGTAGAACTTTTGAACATTTTTCATTTATAAACAAGTTATTATGCAACCCAGGTTCCTACCATCTGGTGTCTTCAGGTGATTTACAATAACTGATTGTACCATTTTTTTAAGAACGCTCACGTAACGGATTTTTTATGAATGTGCAATTTTCAAAATTAGAAGAAGTTATAACATTTTCATCGATGGTGGTATGATCCTATTAGGTATATTTTGGTATGGTTACATTTAGTCATAAATTCTGTTCTTTCATTCAGCAATTCATTTTTGTTTGGGAATAACATAATAAGTAACTTTTATTCCTGGCACAATCTACATATTTTGCCACTGTTGTAAGGCTTGGCTGTTTTCACTATACTCCACGTTATTTCTGGGTTTTCCATATTTTAATTTCAATTTCCACACGTGGCTAGCCAATTTTGTACAATTTTTTAAGATTTCTAGTTTAAATGTAGATATGTGAGTGAACCATCTGGTCTTAAAAGTATTTTTGGTTGATCCCAAATATGTTTTTTTCTGACCATTTAAGCTATGTACTTTTGCTTTGTAAATGACATCTTTTGTATTACAAAGTCTTTTACAAATGGTAAAATCAGTTTTTTTAAATCGCCTGAAGACACTAGATGATAGAAACCTGGGTTGCATAAAAATTTGTTTATAAATGAAAATATATATATATATAAAATTGGATTTTATTTTGTAATCCAACATATTTTTTATTACTTGGAATGTTATTAAATTATATTTATATTGAAAACTCCCCCCACCCAATAGGAAATGAAAAAAATCACCTTTTAGATTTATCCAAGTATTTTAAAATGGTATATATAATTTAGCTTTGTGGGTGAAAAAAAAAAACAACTGACATATTGATATTTAAACTTTGTAACTATTTTCCGAAATTCACCTTTCAGTAAAGGGCAAAGGTCAAAGGATCATATCTTGGGAATCCTTTAACCTAGAGATCTAAAATAGGTACCACTTAATATGTATCATAAAATCTGTATCAGTTATGTTTCAGATTCTTGTTGATTAGACAGAGAATGACTCAATCATCTATCCTCATGATATGATTTGCTTATTTAATTTACTAAGATCTATAAAAAATACAAGTTATCTCCTCTTGAATTCTTGATTGATAGGCATAGTCAAGTTATCTGGTATTAATGGGTATCACCCAAATTTAGGTGCCAAATGAATTTCGGCACCAAAGAGATTTGAAGCAGGAGTCTCACTTGGGACCTCCAAGATGTGAAAACGTGTTTTAGCCTGCTCTAGATAATAGGCAAAGACTGCCATGAGCGACACTGAAAAGCCATGTTAAGCAGACATCAGAAAAGATGATAAGATCAACTTAATTGTATCTAACCATTCTCAATCTTTGAACTTTGTTTCCTCTGAAGTGGCAATTACTGATGAAGGAATATGTTTAGCAAGTTTGCATTTCTCTCTTTCTCATTGTACAATGTACGATTTATATAAAAGTATCGTTAAACTATACATTCGCCTAGTTTTTTGTTCCTCTTGCTATGACTCTAATGGAAAGTCATTAATTTTTCTATAGATCTGCCTATCTAATTTACTTAGTTTCAGAATTATACCATCATGTATCCTTATTATACTATCTAATTATCTTAGCTGATATTACATCATGATGGCTTTTATGTTTTGCATTCCACATTTAGTGAAACAATTCCTCATCAGAAATTCTATCTATTCATGTGTACCCTCATATACTATATAAGCGTCATTTGTGAAAAGTGCATTTGATAAAGCATTCTCAACTCTGGCATATGCAGTATAGTTGACACAATCACTGCAATGGTAAAAACGGATTTTTTATTTTTGAGATTGACCCCCTTTTTCATTCCAAAACATTATTTTTAGTGGATACCTATATTTGAATAGACACTCCATTTTTTGTATTTTTTAAACTGTTTATTTTATTTACTAGTTTGTGAACTCAAAAAAACTTAATAAAGAAAATGTATTCACCTAAGGCAAACTGAACCTTGCTTAACTGTGAAGGTCTCTGCAGCCAAGCAGTCAAAATACGCCAGATCAAAATGAGGTTCCTCCTGTAAAGTGGAAGGCAGTTTTATATCTTATCAGAGGGGACATTTTCTTCAAGTTTTCTTGAGTTCACAGTTAAAAACAAAACCAAAAAAAAAACAGAACATTTACATAAATAGATGTGTCCACTAAAAATAATGTTCCAAGTAATAAAAAAAATGTCAGATTAAAAAATAAAATTCATTAATTATACATTTTATTTTTATTATTTTCAATCATTTCACCCCAAGCAAGGAATGACTGCCACCAGTGTGCAGGTGGTTACAGAGAGAAGAAAAGACTGAATATATGGAGTATTGGAGAAAGAATAAAAAATGAATGTGATTCCCTCCCCGAGCAACAATGGACAGACATGCTAATTATAGTCTGGAATTGAGACAATCAGCAGCAGCTAAAGCAGACCTATGGGTCAGAGCAAGGAAGTTCAAAAACTGTCAAACACTCATTAGATGACAACAGCCAATCAGAATGCAGAATGGTGATGCGAAAGAAGAGCAACACAAAGGTAAATAAAATATAAGCAATTGCAGAAAGGAATTGAGTCCTCATGGACATTATCACAACCTATGTGAGAAAATAAATAGCACAATTAGAAATTAGAGGTATGAGGTATTCCAAACCACGAAATCAGGTTGAACCATGGCAAGAATGGGGAAGAAATGTTCTCCCCCATGATAAATTAAATAATTTTATCTTGAAAAGACTAAATGCAACTCTGGAGGCAATGAACTTGTCATGGTTTATAAAATAGCGAGTTTTCTAAAAATAGAAAAAGATAAACACACTGATGCCAAGAATTCAAAATTGGGCGGCAAAAAAAGAAACCGTTTCTTTTGGTAAGAGTAGAAGTAAGAAGTAGGAGTTAAGGACAGTAGTTTTGTGTAGGAGATTTGAAAAGAGGAAGATGCTAGTCAGTTGACCACTAGAGTCCAGAAGGGATAGGCTCGTTTACTACTAGCATCCCACAGTGAAGAGAATTTAGCTAGTCTGCTCCTGTATCCACACAAAATTTAAAGGTTGTAACTTGATGTAAAAACCTAAAGTTTTATACCAAAAATAAACATCATTAATTCAAGTTTGTGTTATCTTCTAATTATACCAAAACTAAGCAACACAACAAACTAAAATATTTTTCATATAAAGAAAATTCCAGAAGAGACACTTGAGCAGAACCAAATGAAAAAAGGAATGAAAGCTGACAAATAGAATCATACTCAAGATATAATTCTGAAAGAATAAAAGAAAAATAAAAGAAAGGAAAGGAAAAGAACTCACATGCAGATAAGTTCATATAAGACTTAGGACTCAACTGTATATAACTGCTTCCAAAGATCAAGAATGAAAAAATTCTTTGAGTGAGTCTAGAGTCTAAACAAAGATCATCCTTCTTTGAACATTGTTAACTGGCACTATAGAAACACAAAGTCAAGGAAGTATTGTCAAACTTATATCAGAATCTAAGATACAGAATAAAAAGCAAACAATATATAGACAAAAAACCCAATCCTTCTGCTTACAAAGAGAGGGTTATATGGACTTGTATATTGTTTTCCATGGCTTTCTAATGGTATTCAAAACAGAGAATGTCTTTGGCATAGGATAAGGCATACTTAGGATTACTTAAGTGCTCAGCTGTATGCATCTAAATCTAATCTAATCTAAACTTATATATAAATGGAACTTTGTCTCTGTGTGTGTCCGTGTGTTTGTGTGTCCGTTACCTATAGACTCCGAAACGGCTGAACCGATTTTCTTGAAAATTTATACAGTTGTACTATAAGTGTCTGTGAGTGTTCTTAGCTAGGTTTTGCATTGAGATACCCTAGATAAATATCGAAAATCGATAATTGAAAAAATCGAGTTATAGAAGGAGTGGTCCGATTTTAATCAAATTTGATACACTCATAGACAAAGACATAAGAAACGATATTCAGAAGTTTCAAGGTTGCAGTTCTTACAATAGTGCAGAAAATTTGATATCGATACCAGGAAATCAAAATTTGACTTATATCCATTCATTTTTCTTTCAGTCTATGGTTTCGCTTTAACTGGAAACAACTATTACTTTTTAGTCTTTCATGCCAACGTCCAAAGAGTCTGAGCTTCAGGACCATGGATTAGTTTTAAAGCTTTCATTACACCCGAGCAATGCCGGGCTAGACTGCTAGTTATATATAAAACAATTGTTTTTTCACAGTTAATTTTGTACTATATCCAAGCAGTAGAATGATGGCCTGATGGATATCAGAATTGCTTGATTATCTTCAGGTCTGAGAGCTTACAGCTATATCATGATGAAACAACAGTTTCCATAGAATCACTAAAGTTAACCAAAGTCAAGTATGCTCAGTACATAGATGGATAACCACATGGAAATACCAGATGCTGTAAGCTTAGTTGTCTTGGTGGTGTAATGAATAGTAGGTCGAAATTTGAAATCGGAGTACCGAGTTTCAATTCCGGATGGGTTTGTTATGTTCCTTTATAAACAAATGCTTTTGATAAAGGCATAAATCCATCTCTCCTCTTTAAGATATTGGTTAATTAGTAGGATTTGTATCAGTAAATCATTATTATCTCAAACAAATTTTTGCAATCTAAAAGTATTTTCTGGCTTTTTAAAATAACTAGTAAAAGGTTGATAAACTGTAAAAAACATACCAATCAATCCAGATCGAGTGTTGAATACCGATGGAATTTTTACAGATTCCATTAGATAAGTTTTATCTGAGAATAAGCAGAATTCTGCTAACTAAAATACCGAATACAAAATATTAATTTGCTTCTGCGCAAATTTAATAACTAAATCTGAAAGCTGTAAGAATGGCTTGACCGTGTCAAATTTTGCTGGAAGGGAAGCAACTCTACAAGGCTAACTTAGCTGTATGAGAATTACCTCCCTTTTAGCAAGCCTTTAAATGGAAGATTGTTCAATGCCAAATAAACGACTTTTTACTGGTTGTTACTCTTTTCTAATTCTCCCGTAAGTTATCAGGATCTTCTAAACCCTGATTGTTAATGTTTGACTTTTTCTTTAAAAAAAATTACATTTTGTTAACGTATTTTAAAAATGTATTTTAAAAACGTATTTTCAAGGTTTTGAAATCATTTCCCCAAAATTCCTTTTATTGAATTTTCTCATTTTTCCACACCATCGTCTATTACGTCCCTCTCCTTTTATTTGACACCTCAGAGTAATAATGTTACAATTATGTTTGCTCTTCATCCTGGGGGAAAAAAAAAAGAAAAGAAAAAAATGAAGGTAGAGCAGATCATTCTTTATCTGTGGTTTGACCTATTAGCATTTTAATTTTCTTAAAAAAACATTCTCAGGAAAAATAATGCCATTCTTTCTGTTACTTGGCATATTTTTGTGTCGAGTAGGGACCAAAAATCATCCCTCAGTTGCATCTCTGTCCCTGAAGACAGAGTGCAACTCAGTTGTAGCTTTGTCCATGAGGGCAGGGTTGCATCTGAGAAAAATTACACTGTGCAGATGCCTGGTCCCGGGGAACAGTGTCCTGCCACCGTGCCACCCAATTGCAGCAGAGGGATGGACCAGGTGCTCGTCACCAAGGCCAGCTCAACTGGCAGTTGAGGGGACTGGAGAATTTTTGTTCCTTCACCCATCTGTATGCGGTTGGGCTCTCCATATTAAAAAAGACCTTGTATCACATCTGGCTCCAGTGGGGTAGTAGGGTAAATATACTTACCTGGCACATACCGGTGAAACTTTAACAAATATTAAGTATGAAGTTGGATAGTCACTAATTTGAAAATGATATGTTGACCAAGTTTGGATTGAATTAGGCTGCATGTTTAAATTAATTATCCCCTTTCATTTAAATTTTGTCCTTCAACCAAATGTAAAACAATAAAACATCAATGAGAAATAATACAAAAAACAGTTTTGAATAGCAAACAAAATTTTGATTTCTATAGCAGAAAAGATACAATGCATTATGCTGAAATGAGTGAAGATTTGTGAGTGAAATCTTTCTGATGTTTGTCAATTTTATTATATGTGTAAACTCTTATTTTTTGGTGTTTGGAGATATGGTTTATCAGTTTACTTGAAGAAATATTTGTTGTAGCTGTGGTGACAAGTTTCACAAAGTTAGTGAAAGAATATAATTTTCCAGTGTAAATTAGGATAACTTAGTTGTGCTACAGTTGTTTTTCTTTGACTGTAATATTGTCAAAGAGTAATAATAAATGTTTAGACAAATTCTGGATGAAATAATGTTCTGTAATTGAGAACTTTTGCTATGAATAATAATGTTCTGTGGTTAAGAACTTCTGTGTAGTAAATGAAATCCAGTGTGATTTTCAGTGAATTCTGATAGTTTATTTACGTTAACACAGTTACTTAAAATTTCAGATAATTGAACGTCTTAGATTTGTTTGACAACGTGATTCTTACTGGTAAAAATATGCTAGTGTACCATATTTATTTACTTGTTGATCATGTAATAGGCTCGTGAACACGTTTCCTTCATTTTGGCAGTTCTCTGGTTTGAACACTTGTGTGTTAGGCATGAATATAACCTTGGTATTTATTAATCAGAAAAGGTCTGTTGTCATATTTTTAGCTTGAAGCCTAAAAGTGTTTAGTTTGTTCAAATTTCAAACTTAGATGTGAAACATATATAAAATACTATTTTAATATTTGTTGTCCAATCAGAAGGTTGTTAAAAAAACAGCCATATGGAAATTAGGTGAGATCCGTAAAATATAAAAGCCAGGTTTTACAATACCTCCCAACAAATTTGAAAATCTGGCTTCTACAAGTCCAAGCCCCAGGGGTCCTCTCCCTGAGACAATACTTCTCCTTTGGAAGGGGTCTGGGTTTATTGCTCAGCATTCCCAAAAAGAGAAGTGCCAAGAGAGATTAGACAATTTTTCCATTGTATTGCCTTTAACCCATTTCAAACTGACCTTGTGTCACATTTAGTAGTGACGTGGGTACACTGAAAAATACCCATCTTAATTGTTTTAAGCATAACCTTCTCACCCACATCTTTTTCTACAGCTGTCCAACAGGAGAGCCTTGCCGTAGAGCTGGAAATAAGTGAGACCAGCAAACCAGGATGACTATAGAGAATTTGATCTTATTTCACTTTCAGTGATAATTGCTCAAGATTGTAACACTCTGTTTTTATTAACATATTGAATTAGATCCTACTGAGGAAATAATCATAACAGTGAATATCTGGATGCCTAGATGTGGTGCAATGGATAACAAGCGTGTATCTAGAACAACTGCTAAGTGTTCTAATAGCAATTATCGCTTGCACCCCCAAAATTAATTCACCAAAATCAAATCATCTTAAAAAAAAAAAAAAAGAAAAATTAAAGGGAGATAACTTTTTTTTTACACCTGAATAGTTCTATTTTAGATTATATATACACTTTTAAAATTTTGTTGTTTTATTTATGATAATGAATACTTCTTTCTCCCTATATTCATCACTGGAGTCTGCATTCACATAATCAGTCATTTAAGTGCCATATGTGATACACAGTTGAGCGATGATGTCTCAAAAGAGACACGACTGACTGGGCAGGTTGCCATTACTTTCTGTGGTAGATTGGTTGCCAAACAAGGCTTCAGAAACCAATCTGTCCTGTTATTTAATCCATAGCTGAAGGGAAGAGACAGATTAATACCTTTCCCAAGGGGTTTTGCGTGTAAGTGAATGCAATGAATTCAGCTGGAATTTGAATTCGGCTCTCCAATTTCTCATTCCGAGCCAATATCCACTGAACCACAACGTACATCCATTCACATAATAAATGTTGCTTAATATTTGTATTTTAAGCTAGTATTATTCAAAAAATGAGTTAAAAAAAGAAAAAAAAATTTTTGTTGGCCGAAAAGAAAGCAATTTCTAAACTTTAACTGATTTCACCCTTTAAATAATCCTCTTAAATAAACCAACTGACTTTTTGTCATTCATTATCGTAAGTAAGCCACAGTCAAATTAACGAGTATAATTTTTTAACGAGACATAATTTAAGTTATCTCCCATTAATTTTCTAGGTTCGGATTTTTCGGGGAAGTGAACATTGGATTTTTTTTTTTTTTTTTAGACAAATGACATTCACTGTTATGAACTGGAGGCGTTCAATTGGAAAACAGCAAAGGGAGAAAGAAATATCCTTTCAAAAAAAAAAAAAAATGACTGGATACAATATACACCTCAAGATGACCGGAAAATACATAAAGATTCACCACTGTAACAATGAAGAAAGAAAATAATTTGACAAGGGAGGTGGGGAATAGGGAATATATCAATTAAATATTTTAATGTCGGTTTACTTTATTAAAAAATAAATTACAAAACAGATTTGTAAATATGGCTTAAATCAGCCATTTTTAGAAATTAAAAAACAAAACAAAAAACACTAAAGAAAAACATTTTAATCAATTTAAGTTCATTTTAAAAGAAAGCAAAGCATTTTGTTTATTGGAAATATTAAATTTAATCTATTAACTTAAAATTAAAACTTAAAAAAAAGTTATTTTTAAATTCATTATAAAATTTAGGAATCTTATGCTATACACATCAAGCTACACTTGATAGATAGAAAGAGAATTTCATTTGTTCTCTCTCTATTCGGAGGGTAGTAAGTAGCAATTATTCATTCTTATACTCTGTTGGAGCCTTTAGTATTTTTATATTCATAAATTCTTTTTACTAATTGTTTTAATTGTGTTCCAACTTTCACACTCCTTATTTATCATTTTCTGTGATTGGTTGTCTTTTTGCTTTTGTCAAAAGTATGCCAACAATTTCTTCTGAAGATGTGTTGGCCTGAAAGGATTTCTAAAGGTTAAAAAAAGAAAAAAAGAAAAAAAGTATTTTAAAAATGCCTTTGTACCTATTTAAATTGGTATCTATGCTCTGTGGTATCAAGTTCTTGTTGAAATATTTTTGTTGTAGATACCACAGAAATATTATTGATGAACTCAATAATTATATCAAGCTTTGGCATAAACTTAATTCCATTAGTGTGAAGCAGTTTTTTCTTTAGTCTGGTCTGTCATGAGGTGTCCCGTTTTCATTTATTAAGTGCAGGCTGCTGAAAATCAAAATTGGATCCTGTTTTTTGATTGAATGGGCATTTATAAAGCATAAAATAAAGAGTATTTCTTTTCATGCTTTCACTTATATTGGTTGTCTCTTGCCAATATGAAGAACAAATAATCTTTGACTTTTTTCTTTTTTCCCATTATTTAGCAACAAATTGTTTGCAATTTGAAAAATCAAAGATATCTCAACTTTCTCATTTCTAAACATTTTGGTTTTGAAAGTGGAAATTTAGAAACATTTAATTTCTCCATCATTCTTACAGAGATAAAAAAAAAAAAAAAAAAAAAATAGTTCTTTCTAAAGGATTAGATTGTGTTCCTCCCATTAAAATAAGTAAAGAACAAAATTTTGCTGAGTTTGAACTTTTAATTCTTTCAGTTAAACTTGCATGAACCTCTTTCTCTTGATAAGCTTTCTTTATGAAAGACTAGATTATCTGAATTGTCTAGTGAATATTCATCTCACTTTACTGATCATTTTTTATCTTGGCAGAGTATCCTCTTCCAGAACATCAAGTCATTCAGAACTAGAAGTGATATTTATATCACTAAACCCAACAAAGGTTCTGGCGTGATCATCTTGAAGTCAGGATTATATCGATAGAACGTAATCTATTTTACATTATTCTTCTAAATTTTGCAAGATGGGCCCTGCAAATACTAGTGACAATACCAACAGAATAGAGGTGAGAACACGGAGGTTACTCTCAGTATATAAGAGCAACCCAATTTCTAAGTTGGTGTACAATTGTATTAGACCTGTTGGTTCTCAATGTCCTCACATGTACGGTTTACTTCAGTTACATAAGGATGACATACCTCTTAGACCAATTTTGTTTACGGTTGGTTTTGTACAGCATGAATTGGCTAAATGGTTGGCTTAAATACTTCAACCAGTCTCCGATCTATTTTCGACACATCTTTCCCATTTTAGGTCTTCTGATTTTGTCAGGAACTCTGAAATTTGTTCTGAGAACCAACTCTTAGTGTCTTTTGACATTGTTATTTTGCATACCAATGTTCCACTACAAGATACCTTAAATATTAGCACACTCCTTATAGTGGTCACCTGGGTCCTGTTCCAATTCCAGAAACTTGGAGTTTATGCACATAGCAACAGAGAGGATTGAGTTTAGTTTTGATATTATGTATGCCCAAGTCAATGGGGTTTCAATGGGTAATCCCTTGGTTCAAGTATTGGCCAACATCTTTGTCAGTTTCTATGAGAACCTTTTGTTTGAAAAAATGCTGTAAACCCCAAGTATATCTGCGTTACGCTGACAATACATTTTCTATCTGAGTTTATAGATGATGCTACAGCTTTTCATACACAACAATTTCTTTCATCCATCCTTGCAATTCAGTGGGAGTGAACAATAGTTAAATTTATCTTTCTTGGACATCTTGTTGAATGTAGAGATGGTTTGTTCTTTACAACTTTATTGCAAACCTACTTTCACGGGTTTGTACATTAACTGGAATCCATTTGTTCCCAAGTTTTGTAAAATCAATCTTATTTCTACCGTAGTGCATCACACATTGATGATTTTTTTCTTGTACAATTGATCAAGAACTTTAGAACACTAATGGCATTTTAAGTAACAATGGGTATCCCACCAATGTGATAAAATACAGTTGAGTGTAACGATCAGTCACTTTAACAAACCATCTGTATTTAAACCTAGTCTTTGTCCAATTTATCTGAAAATTGCCATGGCTAGGTAGGAAAAGTCAAATGAGTGCTGACAAGATGTCTGTTTGCGTAATCTCAGGTTTCACTACTATCAGATTGTGTTGTTTTCAGATTGGTGTTTGCCTCTTTTGTTAAAGAGGCTGAATTTGTGGGATGGAACAATCAGGGACTAGAGACCTGAATCAATCAACACGTTTCTGTCAATATAAGAGCAGGCAACCCAAGTCTCCCTTTGAGGATGACTCAGTATGCACAGGACTCAGCAATTGGCTAGCATCTCCTTGATAGTCCAGACTTTGCCAAAGCACATGCAGATAGTTGCTTTACTGTTCTTCAGAGCCTGCATCTCAAATCATTTGTGCATGCTTGAAGCTATACACATCAAGTTACACAGACTGAGCCTGTGCAGACAGGAAAAGAATTTCATTCTCTTTGTCTACTTGGAGGGTAGTAAGTAGCAATTTTTTCTTTTTTATACTGTTAGAGCCTTTAGGATTTTGTTATTTGTAAATTCTTTTTACTAATTATCATTTATTATTCCCTGTGATAAGTTATCCTTTTTGCTTTCGTCAAAAGCATGACAATGTTTCCTTCTGAAGATGTGTTGGCCTAAAAGAATCTTAAAAGCTACATAAAAAAAAAGAAGCCTTTATACCTATTCATTTATGTTATGCATCATCAAATCTTATAAATATACATACATGAGGATACAATAGTGGAAAGAAACAAACAAGAGTCAGGATTAAGAGACAAATGTTTTATTGTAGGTTCAATTTCTGACTGTAAAACATTAGCCAGCTTGGCCTTGTTCATAGATAAATTATATTGACTGTTTTATAACATTAAATCAGGTGATCAGTCATCTGACTTTTTAGGAAAGGCCATCATTGCAAGACTATAAACACAACTAGCTCCACCAACTATACATGTGCAAATTGATAGAAGATAGGGGATTCTATCCCTTGCACCTCGTTTCTGCCAAACCAGCAAGCCATCATCCCGCTGGAACAAAAGAAAAGAAAAAAAAAAGATTATATACATATATATATATTTATTATATGTGTGTGTGTGTGTGCCCACTCCTGTGTATTTTTGTATAGTAATGAGTAACTGCATGTTGGTTTTTCATATTGTGGTAGGTGTATGTGTTAGTAGGTTTGTTTGTGGAAATTACGTATTTGTTATTGTTAGGGGCAAGATAGGTGTGGTGAATTGTTTGTAACAGAATTGTTTTAGATTGTATTTGATTGCCTGCATCTCCATTATTTCATTTTTCTTGTTGGCTTTGGTTTTTAAAAAGGTGATTATTACTAACTCTAAACACAGTTGGCAATTTCTGCTATTGTGTCAGGCTGCTCTTTTTATGATTTCCCATTTAATTTTAATAGTGATATTTTCTTTTTGGTTTTATATATATTTTGATAATGTTGTGCTGTTTATGCATCTTTCTTTTGAATGACATTTTGTAATTGTTAAACCTTTCTGTAGCTCCTACATAATTTTTTTTTCTTCTGTGTTAATGTTATTTGTTACAGTAGCTTTATATATTATATTGCTGGTTAGACAGTTATTGCTAAGTTGATTTTGTTTTGACAATTGCATTTATTGGTGCTGTTTTGTTAGTTTATCTATGATAGGAATTGGTGGTTATGAGGTGTGCTTGAAAAATATCCTGTAAAAATAACTCAAATTTTTTGCGATTTCCAACCTTGATTGTATCTTTAAGGTTATTTCAAGAAATTCTCTTTCCTAAAATATTTGAAGCTTTTTCCATCTCATTTTTTTTTAAAGTTCTTCAAGATTCAGTTATTGGATCAACCAAACTAAGAATATCAAAATAATTAAAAATTAATATATCTGGATGAAATGGATGATAAAAAAAAAAAGCAGTGGGGGCCCTTTGGTTATAAAGATGTCATTTTTACCTACATATAGCATATGGCTTACAAACATGTAAATATAAAAAGTCTAAGTGAGATTACTTTTTTAAAAATATATAAACATTTAATATATTGAATGTAAGGAATTTTCATAAAAGATTTAAGGGGAAACTTTCAGAAAGATTATATCAACACAAAAGAGATCTTTTATAAAACAACACACTCGATGCATTAGTTGCTCACCATAAGGAGTCTGATTATAATTTTGATTTTAAGAAAAGCTACTTTAAAAAGAAAGCAATTTCCAAGTGGAGAGAAACTAAATGTGATTGGCTAGGTGCCTAGACAAAAAAAAAAAAACTAAGTGAAAAATCTTAAAACTCAAAAATTTAACCTTCCCATATGCTCAGCACTTCCTCTTGGTACATAAAGATAGCCAAGGAACACATTTATAGCCTCAATAAAAACATTACTTTAGTTCAATGAGGTTCTTCTTGAGGAGAAAATGTGTTACAGATTTTTTTTTTTACATTTTGTCATTTAATTGCTTAACATTGATTATAGATTTCCACCTGTATGGGTCATACGAATACAAGCATCATTTGCTGATAAAATTAATTACCTAATCAACTAATTGAGAGAATATTATTCATATAGATGAAAAGATACCTAATAAGAGAGGAACAACATTTCTTTTAATCATTTCACCCCAAATAAGGCAACAAAGCTACTAAGATGCAGGAAGTTACTGAGAGTAAAAGAATATAAGAAAAAGAAAACCATTAAGGAACAAGAACATACTTACCAGAAAAAGTTCTTGTAGATCTTGAACCCTCTTATAAGCATCAGTGTTTGGTACAGAACCATGGGTGGCACCACCAGGAGGAGTCCTGAGGCTGAGGTTGCGTGAAAAAACACGCTGAAGGCCCTGCAATTGTAAATTTTCAAAAAAGTTCAAAAATAGCATACTTACCTAGACTTATCATATCCCTATTAATGATCATATATGATGGAAAAAAAATCTCAAATTATATTTTTATCATCAAAGTCTTTATTAAGGAAAAAACAAAAAAACAAAAAACAGGATTTTTTGTTTACTAAATTATATATTTTAGAACATTCAAAATTTGTTAAAAGTTTTGTTTTACTTGTGTCATTGGGTGACTATAAATTACTATCGGAAATTTTACCTTCTTTTTGTGGCGAAAAACAAATTTGGAAATTCTCGCAAAAAACTTGTCAGATCTTAATGAAAATTTCAGGGTTTATTCTCAAATTAATTATCTTAGAAAAATTTATTTTTTAGAAAATCTTGGCAAATTTTATATATATATATATTTGTAAGCAGAACTCTTTGGAAAATTGAAATATTGTTTTTTTTTTTTAAACAAGACACTCTGTTACTGAAAATCTACTGAATCATAAAATAAAGTGGAATACAATATTTAATTAGGAAAGCTTTAATTCCTTTTATGAATAAGATTATGGTAGGTAAAGCCAAAGATCACCAAACAAATGAGCATATATGATGGGGCGGGGGAGTTCCCCAAAATTAATAAAAAACAATGTTTTATCATCAAAATCTTTATGCTGTTATTAGTAGGAAAGGCAAAAGGATGTTTTTTACTATTATAACAAGGTAAACAACAAAAAAGTTACCGTTTTTTTTTTTTTATTAATAAAATAAAAAAAAATGTATACAATAAATCTGACATACCATCAGTTCTCAAAGTAATCACTATCAGCACCCAGTAACTTTTGCAAACATGCCTCCAGTTGAAGAATTAACTATTGCTGGCTCCTTCTGCTTCAGTGCCCGTCGTTCTAATTGCTGGGAGTACGGGTTTGCAGTGATGATTTGGTCCATAATGCACCACTTGTCCACCTGATACAGAATATGATCTCGCATGGGTGTAGAGAGAGTCTTGTGGTGACAGCCAATATCTGGCACACGTTAAAGTGTTATACAGGACCCATTTTTTGTCACTGATGAGTACTTGATCAATGGGTACATTGTGGTGCTAAGAAAGCAACAAACTGTCACTTGTGAATTGTTGGCTTTCAACAGTGTGGGGTACCAACTTCTAATCAGAAGTCCTTAGAGAATTTAAATCAATTTGTTTTTGTAAAAGAAAATCTGCTTGGAATTGTAAAGTAAAAATGCAATACAACTAAAACATTAATTAGAAATGCTTTTAATTGATTTTATGAATAAAATATAGACATTATCACAAGAATTTTTTTTTCAATGAATTATTAATTTTTACTATAATTATTTTCATATTTTTTAAAACTTTAAAATAAAGTTTTAAATTTGTGCAGGTAGGTGATATTGTTAGGTAAAAACTATATTTACTAGTCATAAATGGAAATGCTTACTTCAATTCAGCAACCCCCAGTATATCACAAAAAGAATTTTTTTATATATATTTTTATGCGTGTATAAATGTTCCAATTTTTGTAAATACGAACATCTATACATGACATTATCAGAAAATAAGAGAAGTAACTAAAGTAAATTTAAAACCAAAGTACTGAAAATTCAATAATACATGAGATTATGGAGAATATGTCATGCTCAATGTTATTTAAGTGCTTTTTGATACTCCAGCAGTAGCCAGCCATCGTTTGTTTGTTCCACCATCCCTGATAGCACTCATCCATTTTGATTGATGGAATCATTCTCCTTGCTCGTCACTCACATCGCCACAATTATCCAGAAATTTATCTAGATGGCTATGTAAAAAAATGAACCTTAATACTTATATTAGTGTATTACTCATAAAGTATATCAGTTAATTTGAATTTTGGCAATAAATTGGAAAAATTTGGTACTTCTAATTTAAAATTTTTTTACCAAAATTTTTTCTTATAAAAATAGTTTATTTCAGGTGACTAACATAAATTGCTTGGCCTACCTGAAGATTGATGGGTTTCTATAACCTTTATTGACTAAATATTACCAGCCAAGATTGTAAATTAATCTTTTTTTTTTGCCAAAAATAAGCAATTTCAGTACATTAAAAATGGTAGCTAACCATGAAAGTCTCCAAAGTCATTTTCAAAATCTGCACCATCAAATTTTGAAAGCGTTTTTTATTTCTTAGCACCAAAAATTGTGTTGAACAGTGTAATCTAAAACAGATAAAATTTTGAAGAATTTTAAAAAGATTTTTGAAACTTAAAAAGATGAAAACAATTCTTGTAAAAATCTTTTTTCTTCAGACAATGCAATTAAAAGCTTATCTAGTTAAATGCTTTATTGCATTTTTTTATTTTAATATTTGGAGAAGATTTTAGCCTAAACATGGCAACTGTAAGAAAAAAAAAAAAAAAAAAGGATGATTTACATTTTCAAAAAAATCCTGCGTTTAACTAATAAAACATTGAAAACAATTTAATTTCTAGAAATTTCAAGAAGTGAGAAGGGGTATGGAAAAAATGTTAAAAAATTTCTTTTTACCAAGATTTTATAAAAATAAATTCATTTGTGAATAAGTCCTGAAAGTTACAATAAAATTTGACAATTATTTGTATTTTTGCAAGAATTTCAGAATTAATAATTTTTTTCACCGGAAACAAAGAGGTGTTAAAATTTCCATAGTAAATTCTGTAACAAGATTTTTTTAACCAAAATTTAGAATATTCAAAAAATTGTTTCCACTATATTTTAGTGAAAAAATCGTAGCAAAAGAGTCAGTGATATCAATGACCTCAAGGACAGAATATGAACTGTGTGGTTTCTCGTGAAATGTGAGTCCGGGTTTTAAATGTTTTGGTTTGGTTGTTCACTTTTTTCTTTTTGTGTTGAACGTCATAGCCAACAGGTAAATTAATTATATTGCATATATGATGCATGTTTGTGAATAAATCATTTTCACCTTTTCAATTTTACTGTTGTTAGCATAGTTTTTTTTTGTTTGATTAACCTTTTAAATTATGAGATATTTCTTTACCAGTCACCTTGAATAGATATTTTTATTAAACAAAAATAAAAAAAATGTGTCCCCTATATTTTTATTTTGCTTTAGTAACAAGTCGTTATTTGTTTAAAAACCTTCAAACTACCTATCTTGACAAAAAATTTAAATACGACATCTGGTTCACATCTTTAAAAAATTAACTTCAAACAAGGAAATTAAATAACTTTAACTTTTTTTATTTAATTTCCTCCTTGTTTGATTAAAATTTAACTTTCAATTTTTTAAAGATTTATGCAGAATTTTAAATTTATCTAGGCATTTTAAGAATATAAATGTTTCCTTTATTACCGATTTTAGAAGCATGAAAAAATAAAAATTAGAAAGAGACGAAGAATAAAAATTACAAACATTTTCTTAAAAAAATAGTTTTTAATTTGAAGACACTTGAATTCGAGAAGGTCATTTCCAAGAAAAAGATAGAAAATTAAACTTTTAATGTCTTCTCCATTCTTACTTTGAAACGGATTAAAAAATATATATTATATAGATAGATTTGTTGGTCATAAAAGAAAATCTCTCAGAGAGAGGGAGAGAAATAATAAAATTAAATTACCTGAATAACTCTCATCGTCTTTCACGTAAGAGACGATTTACAAAACCGAAATTTTTGAGGTCGACGGAAGTACTTCTGTGCGCATGTGACTTTTTGTTGCAACTTCCGGTTAATGAAATGAATACGTGAGAAACATTTTATTTTCGCTCATACTTTGTTGAATATTTCATAAATAATTTTACGTTATATTCATCAGAATGTAAAAAAAAAATCAACAACGATAATAAGAATTTGAATTCTATAAGACAGTTAAAGTTTTTATGCAAGTACCCCCTGAAAAGAATATAGATTTGAAAAAATAAAAATTATTTGTGGAAAAAATTTCAAATGCAGATATATAGATCTCTGTAAAAGGACAATATGAATTGAATGACAAAAGGAGAATTTATCTTAGCGGACGCCTTTGGTTCTGGTGGATTCTATCAAGGTAAATAATGCGAAGATTTTGTTGTAGCCAGTATTTATAAAAAATATACAAAAACAAAAATGTTATTTGTTTTTCAAAATATTTAAATTTAAGAACGCTTATAATTTACTTTTACAATGATTGTTCACTCTATACAAGTCCCAAGAGCCACCCGAGGTAGCGTGTTTTACAGTAAGCAAGGTGATAATGCCACCAAGATCAATGAACAAAACAACTGGAAGTGAAAGAGAAGGTGGAAAACTCAACCTTAACAAGAAACAACGGATAAACTTCTACTCCTGTTCAAAAGACCGGAGAGAAGCATGAACCGGATGATAGGCAAATCTTATTCCTATTAATTTTTAATAAAAACAATAACATTAATTTTTATGAGAAAAACTATAATTAAAATATTGCAACTGTGGAAAAATGAATATAGAAACAATTGTTAGTAAAAAGAAAAAAAGATAATTAAATTATGTTAAAAAACTAATTTAAAACAATGAAAGATTTTCTAACAGGGTTTTCTTTAGGAAGAGAAACAGCCTAAATGAAACCAAATAGTTTATCACTGGCGAATGGTGACTTGAAAATCAAGGCATGCAGTTGTGGTGAATATTGAATTAAAATAACTCTTCTCTTCACTTTTACAAAATTCACAATTATGTGTAAAATCCTAATTTTGACATAAGAAAAAAGATTGACCCTGTATTGAAAGAAAAAGACAAAGCCAAATTTTGCGATCTGATGTTAAATTTATTTTCTAATCAATGAAAGGAAGCGATTTGCAAAATTGAGAGAAAAGCCTACGTGAAAAACTAAATCGCTATAAAAGAAAGAAAGAAATCGAATCAATCAGTCAGAAAAGAGCAGAAATTAGAGATGACATGCTATGATGTGACAAAAGAAATTTCAAGCCAGACTTGGACATAAGGACCTGTTGTGCTGTATCCCTCACATACATAAACTTGCATTTCATTGGATAACAAATCTTACTTGCTTAGCATAGGACAGTTTTGAAATCGCAGTCTAACGATAATTTACCAATTGCTTGATTTTATCTAGTAAAATTTTGTGCACTTTTGGTAGAAGGTGGCCCCAAATAGCTTCCTTAATTTTACAAAAGCTCGAGTCGTGATTGGTTGATTCTATCCAACAGAATCGTCGACACATGTGACGAAGTTTTGAACGTGCAACAAAGTTGATCCTATCTAACATGTATAAAAACCCTGAAATTTGTCTCTTTCACTAGTGAGTTCTTATTTGCCATGCCAGCCTAAGCGTCATTCACTCACACCTGTGAAATTGCCAAGCTGGAATAACTCTTTCAATGCATACACAATTTAATTAACATCTATCTTTATATAAATTACCTTACAGCAAGCTTATTATCTTATAGGATACAAATCCTATATCATCCATGAACTAGTTAAAACATGCAAAGTAAAATTGCACAGCCGCAAAATCAGATCCAAACAACTAAAAGCATTTTGGAAAAACCCAAAGTAAAATTGCACAGCCGCAAAATCAGATCCAAACAACTAAAAGCATTTTGGAAAAACCCAAAGTAAAATTGCACAGCCGCAAAATCAGATCCAAACAACTAAAAGCATTTTGGAAAAACCCAAAGTAAAATTGCACAGCCGCAAAATCAGATCCAAACAACGAAAAGCATTTTGGAAAAACCCAAAGTAAAATTGCACAGCCGCAAAATCAGATCCAAACAACTAAAAGCATTTTGGAAAAACCCAAAGTAAAATTGCACAGCCGCAAAATCAGATCCAAACAACTAAAAGCATTTTGGAAAAACCCAAAGTAAAATTGCACAGCCGCAAAATCAGATCCAAACAACTAAAAGCATTTTGGAAAAACCCAACTATAACAGACTAACAACTATAACATTTTCCTTTTCTTCATTTTTACTCCACACTGCTAAAGAGAGCAACAACAACAGGACATGCTAAGTACTATTTATTTTTTCTTTCTCACCTTGTCACCGTCCTACCAAAAAGAGGAAGGAACATAAGACTTCACATTCTGCTACTATCCATATATGCACAGGATACTTAGCTACTTGCTGCTACACAACCATGAACTCTAAACTTCTGTAGATATTTTAAATACCTGCATTTCTCTTTGAACAATTTTAACTACATGACTATAGGATACAAATCCTATATCATCCATCAACTAACTAAAACACACAAAATAAATTGCACACCTGCAAAATCAGATTCAAACGACTAAAAGCATTTTGGAAAAATCTAACTAAAACAAAGTAAAATTGCACACCTGTAAAAAGTGGATTCAAATGATGAAAAGCATTTTGAAAAAACCCAACTATAACAAAGTAAAATTGCACACTCGCAAAAGTGGATTCAAACAACTAAAAACATTTTGGAAAAACTCAGATCAAGGCAAATTTCACAAGTCAGTGTGAAAATCAAAATTCTGAATCCTAATTGGATAGCAAATCGAAAATTCATAATGACAATATTTCACATGTAGATGTGAAAAGGCTTGCTGGAACTGGCAACACGAGAAGCTTCACTATTTAAACCCTGCCGCTAACCTGTCAAAGCCAGTCAGAATTGGAGTGGTATCTGATAGCATCTCACAATGTAAGGAAGAAACTTCAAGCTGACTCGGTCACGTCAACCTCTTCTTCCAACTTTCTTTTCTTCGTTTTCACTCCACGCCAATCTAGACGTAGGGCATGTCACAGAATCATTCAACCTCTTCTTCCAATTTTCCTTTCCTTCGTTTTCACACCACGCCACCAAAGAGAGCAACAACAACACAATGACACAGGACGTGTGAAGTACAATTTCTTTATTTGTTTTACCTTCTCTGTCGCCAACCTACTACAAAGAGAAAGGAACATTACAATCACAATTCGTTTACTACACACAAAAAAACATAAGACTTTACATTTTACTACTATCTCTATACAGCCCCGAGACGCTTTGCTATTTACTACTATCAAACCATGAACTCTAAACTTCTGTGGACATTTTAAATACCTACATTTCTCTACAAACAATTTTAACTACAATTGTATATTTTTCTTCTTACAATTTTTGTCATTCTGTTAATAAATCTTTACTTTAATGTACACACAAAATATTTTATCCTTTCACATTTCAACATCTAAGCTTCAACCTTCTGATATTTAAATTGTGGAGATTTCAGACGTGTTTGGCACAAGGCCAATTTACCAAGCATCACCGAGGCCCCTACACTCTTTCAGAACATTCAAATTTCAATTTAATTCAACTTCATGTGAACATTCAACAAGAAGTAATAATTTTAACAAACAAACCTCTTTTCTTTGAACTTTACAGCTAAAGAGAGACAATTTTTCTTTGAACATTTTCTTAACAAACACATCTGAACTTCCTGATGCAACATTTTAATCAATCTTTAATCAAACATTGATTAATTCTCTGCTCATAGCTAGTTTATTCTTTTATCACTATTGTATATCTTGTTAGTTACAAATTTATATTATTATTATAGGTACCTCCACTCAATTGCTAAAAAACAGCATAGCATGATGTTAAAGGACTCAGTTTTTTATATCATCAAAATGTTTATTAAGAGGAAAGATCTAATTATGTTGCCATTTTAAAAATTTTTCAGTCCTTTCAAACACGTTTGAAATTTTAATTAAAATTTCTTTTGTTTTCCGTCAGCGATTCATGCTGTATTAATGTAAATGTGACTATTATTAAGCAAAACTTAATATTACACAAGTCGTTTTTTGGTGTTGAAAGACGCATTAATTTGAAAATTCTTGCAAAAATCAACTAATTGTCTGATTTTAATGAAACTTTCATGACTTATTCACAAATAAATTAAATTATTTATGCAATTATTATCTCCCCCCCACTTCAATTAATTGCATAAAACTTCTCTAGGAATACATTATCTATAACAATTCTTTATTTATTAGTTAAATGCACAATTCACTGGGGAATGTAAATCATGTAATTTATTTTTAAATTATGAGACCATTTTTCTGATAATCTTCTCCTAATAGTAAAATCAAAAATGCATTAAAACTATTGTTAATGTAAATAAAGTTTTAATTGATTTTATAAATAATATAATTTTAGGATATCATATTCTGAAGAAGAAAAAAATTTGATGAATAATGAATTTTTATAAGAATTGTTTTCATTTTTTCCTTTGTTAATTAAAGTTTCAAACATCTTTTTAAATTTCTTCCATTTACTCAGTGTCTTCGGTTATTAATTCATTAAAAATAGACTTTATTTACAAATCAAAAATTCATAAGCTTGATACAAATCATTTAGAATTAATATTTTTACAATAAATTCTAATTTTCTTTATTATGCTAATCTGCACATTTTCTTTTACTATGAAAACTTATAAGAGAATTATCATTAAAAAAAGTCACAGGTTTTAAGGGTTGTTCCCCTATGAAATTCTAAACTGAGTTATGTCAACTTTTGGTTACCATACATCCAGATTGATTGATAGGTGCTGACATATACTACTTAAAAAGTTAACAAGCCAGATCTTTGGGATTAAGAAATACTTTTATTCTAAATTTCATGCTATAAACAAGTAATATTTGTTTCAAATCTGATTAATTTAACTTTAAATTTGATAATTTTCCAAAAATAACTAGTGAGAGATATATATTTTATTTTTACAAGATTTTTAAAACCAAGAATTAACTTTTCTTTAAAAATGTGTCAATCGCTCAAAAAATGGTCGAAAAATTGAAAATGGTTTGTATATGTTCAAAATGTAAGGTAGTTAGACTAGGTACTGGTGACAGATACACTAAACTCTCTGCTATTTTTACTTAATCAAATGCACAAATAAAATAAGCAAACAAACAAAATGCATATAACATAATAATGGAGTTGTTTATAACAGATTATTCTTTATAACAGATTATTCTTGGTGGTGTTATAGGATACAAATTCTATATCCAACAATTAACTGAAACACAAAAAGTAGATTTGCACACCCGCAAAATCGGATCAGAATGACTAAAAACATTTTGGAAAAACCAGACCAAGGCAAATTTCACAAGCCAGTGTGAAAATTAAGATTCTGGATTCCGATTGGATAGGAAATAACAAATTGAACTATGACCCCGGTCAAATTTTCTTAACACCTAAAAAATGCAGTTGGAACCGATCATGTAGCTTGATCTAAGTACTTATCTCCGTCTCTTGACTGGCCAAAGACAGTCTGATGGGAGCAGAGGTCTGATAAGGACTTTGTCACAATGTAAGGGAGAAATTTCAAGATGTCGAACTTGTCATGTCTCATCGACATACATTCGTTCTTCTTGTCCTTTCTTCGTATTTACTCACACACCATCAACAACAACAACAACATACTTCAAGTGACTCCTAAAATTTAAGTTCGATAAGTACCATTTTCCTTCATTGCTTTATCTTCCTTTTCACTTTCTCACCGGCCATAAAAAAGGAAAGGAACACAGACTTTATTAGTAGCCTGTTAATCTTTCTACATACACACATTCTGCTACTTACAACTATAAGCTTTGAATTTGTTTAATTCCTTACTACTATTTCTCTGGAACATTTCACAATGTACATTTTCTATTTGAACATTTTAGTTACAAATTTGTTTTTCTGTTAATAAAATTCCACTTATTTTACAAACAAAACACTTTTATTCTTTCAGCCTGATGATATCTTTCAATGCGGGGATTGTTGTCTATGTTTTGAAGAGGCCTTGTGTACCTGTCATGGCTGACTAGTGTACAAATAAGTCATTGAAAATATTGTGATAAAGAACAATAGTTTAAGAAGTAAGCATCAAAATATCAGTCAATTTGATAAAGTATATGTGCGTGTTTAGTCTTCAGAAATTAAACCGTTTGATTTTGTTGAGTAATTATTGATAATAGTTTTTTCACTTACAGTTTTTTAGTTTTGAACAGTTGTCTCTCTTTAACTGTATTCCAGCAAAGTTCTTGAGTGAGTGTTATTTAAGTTTGGTAAAAGTCGAGTTGATGATAAAAGGATTTGACAAGCAGTTACGAAGTGAAATAAATACTTCAGAAAGTAAAGTGAGTTTCGTTAATTGTTGTTGCTGTTGAAGTTGTAGGTTTCAAAGAAGAGTTGTTTCTCACTAGCTGCATTGGTGTTTAAAATATTAAGGCTAATAAGTTGTGTTTCGTGGATTTGACTGATGAGCTGAAAATATGAATTTCTCACTGAAATAAATTGAGTTGAAGACGTTGAAGAGATTGTGTTTCATTAGCTGAATTGATGCTTTAGGCTAAACTCTTTTTAGTCTATGAAGTTGAGTTGTTCCTCTCTTTCATTGTTTTGATAGTGATTAGGTAAAGAGGAAAGATAAATAAATCAGCACTAGAGAAGGTGAGATTATGCGATATGAGTATCGTCAGGAATGGCTTGACTGTATTTACTAACTACATCGTGGCTAACTAAACATTCTCTGCCTCCTTGTCCATCTTATTTCTGACTGCATGAGGTTGTGCTTAAATAGTCTCAACTCATGTGATCGAATCGGAAATCAGTTGGCGCTAACTCTTTTAATGGGTTTATCAGAAGTTGAGAATATATTGCTGTGATCCTCTTTTAATGGGTTTAAAACTGGTAATGTAGAAACGTGTTTAAAATGTAGATGAAGAGAAATAGTTTAAAATACTTAGCTTTCTTGGATTGTTGTGAGAAAATTTTTTGAAGTGATACAAAGAAAGGCTGATAATATGATTAGTGAGTACTTCACTGCTGATCACGAGGAACTGAAACAAAATATTTTACATTACTTCAGACAATCTTCTCTCATTAATTTAAATTTTCTTCTCATTTATATATATATATATATATATATATATATAAATTCTCATAGGTTCACTACTTATCTTTTCTTTTTCTTGTCTGATCGGCAAATTTCTGTAAAGACAAGATTTTCATTAGGCCTGTGGTGAATACAAAATTAAATGTAACTCTCCTCTTTTTCACTTTTTACAAGATTCACAATTATGTGTGAAATCCTAATTTTGACAAATAGGCACATATAAACAATGTAGCACAGAAAATATCATACTTGAAAAATGCAAAAAAAAAATATTTTAAGAATCTTATGACTCAAAGATTTGTATTGAACTTTTCAATTTTGAATTAGTAAATATAGTTTTCACTTAATAACCTAACCACCACAAGGCTTTAAATAATTAAAAAAAATATTTTTGAAACTTTATAAATTATTATAATTAAAAAAGAGAAAAATGAAAAAAATTCTTGGAAAAATTCATTACTGATCGAAAAAAAAAAATTGTTTCAGTCTATAATGTCCTTAATATATATATATATATATATATATATATATATATATATATATATATATTTAAAAGCAATTAAAGGCTTATCTAATTAAATATTGTCATAGTTTTTATTTTTATTGCATTTTTTATTTTACTATTCAGATAAAATTTTCTGAAAAACAGCCAACTATTAAAAAAAAAAAAAGATAATTTAGATTCCCCAAGGAGTCCTGTGTTTAACTAATAAACAAATTTTTGATACAAAATTTAATTTCCTGGAATTTCATGATTTTTACGTGGAAGGTGAGGTAACAGATGTAAAAATATTTTTACAAAAAGTTTCTAAAAATAAAAATTTAAAAAATAATTTAATTCATTTGCATATGTCCTAAAAGTTTCATTAAAATCCAACTATCATTTAATTTTTGCAAGAATTTCCAAATTAATGTGTTTCACAGGAAAAAAATGAGTTGCGTAATATTACATTATCCATAGTAAATTCTGGTTACAATTTGGTTACCTGCTGATAAAAAACAAAACAAGATTTTTACAAAAATTTTTGAATGTGTTAGAAATGATTAAATAAATTTTTAAAATAATGAAAAATTACTTTGATCTTTCATCTTAATAGCATAAACATTTTGACAGAAAAACTTCGTTTTTTTTAAAGTTTCAGGCCTTTTTTCTTCATACTATGTTGTTTTTTTTTCAGTAAATTAGTGGCGGTACATATAATAATTTGATAATTATCTGAGTTTTGCAAGAATTTCCAAATTGATGTGTTTTTCACAGTAAAAAAGACGCTCAGATTTATTGTACTAATTTTATGCGATCATGTTGACGCCAGAAACAAAAGATTTCTAACCAAAATTTTGAAAGAATTAAAAAAAATTATATAAAAAATCCTTTGATCTTTCATCTTAAAACAATGTTTTATTGACTTTGAGACATTTTTCATCATCCATGCTCATTTTTTTAACGAATCTTTGGAGACACCTCTATATCTTCTTTAATGAATTGAAGGTTAATTCTCAAAAAAAGAAAAAAAAAAAGAAAATGAATAAAAGAGAATAGGTATTAATTTTTAATGTAACTTACAAAGAAAATAGTTTTAAATATTTATAATTAAATTTTAAAGTATTAGAATGGAACCGATAAACGATGTTTTTAAGCATAGCTTAGATGTGGTACAAGTATGAAACACTTAGTGAGGATCATACTCACTCAGTTGTAATTTATTTTTAACGAGACATGCTATTACGCCACGGTGAAATTTAATAGATAAAAAATTTACCGTTTTAATAACGAAACATTCTTACAGAACAAGAAAGCAAAATAAGAAACAAAACCAAAGTGAAACCAGTAAAGTGATTTGAACAGCATTTAAGAAAAAGAACACAATTTGTTAAAATCCTCATGATGCTGTTGAATTGTCTGCTAAGGTTTTTTTGGTTTCAACTTTCAATTAAGTGCATGTTTTTTTTTAACTTTTTAAGGTGTATTTTTAAAAAACCCTTTTTTAAAGGAATTATATTGTAGCTTCTATAAAAGATATACTTCAATTGATAAAAAAAACTGTGTATTTTTAAACCCTTTTTAAAAAGGAATTTGGGTTGTACCTATGGTGGACCAGGTAAGTTTATTAGTGGTTGGAATTAATTTGGTTCGGCTTGGTTTAGTTTAGTCTGTAGTGAATACGAAATAAAAATAACTTTCTTCTTCATGATTTGCAAACTTGTAATGCTAGTGGATAAAAAAATAATATTTAGCACAATTTACTAATCGCAGCTTGGTGACAATTTATTTATCGCTTTATTTTTAGTAGTTAAATTTTGTGCACATTTTGTTAAAATGTGGCTTCTATAGGATACAAATCCTATATCATCCAACAATTAACTGAAACACAAAAGTAAAATTGCACACCCACAAAATCAAATCTGAATGACTGAAAACATTTTGGGAAAACCAGACCAAGGCAAATTTCACAAGCTGGTGTGAAAATTAAGATTCTGGATTCCAACTGGACAGGAAATAACAAATTGAACTATGACTCCTGTCAAATTTTCTAGACACCTAAAAAATGGGTTGGCAATCAAAGTCTATTATGTCACGTAACCAGATTTCACTACTTATCCAGTTTTCTCAACCGGCCAAGACAGTTCAATGGAAGTAGGGATCTGAAGGACATTGTCACAATGTAAGGGAGGAATTTCAAGACGCCGAACCTGGCATGTTGACATACATTCGTTCTTCCTCTCCTTCCAATTTTCTTTTCTTAGTTTTCACTCACACACGGTCAACGAAACAACAACAAGAAGACATCTTCAACTGACTCCTAAAAACAAACATCTGACAAAGTAAAAGTTTCCTTTCTTGCTTTACCTTTCTTTTTCTCTTTCTCGACGGCTATAAAAAGAAAAAAAAGGAGCACAGACTGTTTTAGTACCCTGATTAATCTTTTATGCATACACACATTTTGTTACTTACAACTAGAATTTTGGATTCATTTAACTATGTACTACACTTTCCCTTTGAACATTTAACTCTTACAAATTGATTAACTATGTACTGCAACTACATTTTCTCTTTGAAAATTTAACCTTTACAAATTGATGTTATTCTGTTCTGTTAATAAAATTCTACTTTAACATGCAAACGAAACACTTTTATCCTTTCAACTTTCTGATATTTTAAATTGTATAGATTTCGGTTGTGCTTGGCATAAGGCCAGTTTGAGGCCCCCACACTCCAACTAGCTTTCTTAATTTTTCTAAAACTCGAACTGATTGGCTAATTTTTCTAAAACTCGAACTGATTGGCTAATTTTTCTAAAACTCGAACTGATTGGCTAATTTTTCTAAAACTCGAACTGATTGGCTAATTTTTCTAAAACTCGAACTGATTGGCTAATTCATTTCACAAAAATATTTCTGCATGAGACTGATTTTGTGGCCAGGTGATGGATCCATCCTGAAAGGTATTTAACTAAAAAAAAATAAAAAATGACGATTTCAGTTCGGCTTGGAAGTAGATGCTCTAGTATATCCACTATGTAATGTAACAACAATCGCACCTTCTTTCACCATGTGGCGTTAACTTGAATGCTGCTAACAGAATCCACTTCACCCAGTTTAATAATCACGATAAGAAAGTCAGTTGGCGTCAGAAAGAAAGCAGCATTAAGCTTCACCCAATATCCATTTCATGCCAATATATTATTAACCTTGAATGACAACCGAAGAGTGTAAGAACTCTTTCTACTGTTGAACAACAACAACCATACGCACCTCTTTCTTCAAGTCTACCACAAGAAATGAAGAAAAATAAGAAACAATCGAGATGCTGTATTTGAAATAATTTTTATATATAAACATTAACAATGATATATTTTACAAAATGAGTAATGTTCATTTATCTAGTACAAGGTTGATTAGAAAAGTTTAGTAATGTTCTGTCTGGTTCAAGGTTGATTAATAAGAGATTAAGAACAGTCTTTGTTTGGTACAAGATTGGTAAGAAGAGTTTAGTTTGTTGAATGTGTGAAGGCAGAAATAGATTGAATTTTGACAAGATATGAGTGGAGCGAGGTTGTAGTCATCGATGCCTTTGATGTAATCGCTCATTTAAATGTACGTTTCCAGTGTATACTTTGTGTCTGGCTTTACGAAAATGTTCTTGAATAAGGAGTGATAGAGTGAAGTAAGAGGTGTGTGTGGTTGTGTATAATGACGAGGAAAACGTGTGTATATTTTAACCACAAAACAAGGAATTTATTTACAAATTTACACAGTTGTAATATAACACCTTAACCCTCCTTCTCAAAATTATGTTGCGTGTGCTAACTGGCCATAAGTTAGTCGCACCTGAGTCTGCAGCTGTTTGCTTCTGTTCCGCCCCTCAACGATCGAAGATGTCAAATGATCAGTCGAAAATCCTTCACTTTCACTGCCACGTTGTGATTTCTGATCTCAGAGGAAGCTACAGACTCGTGAAAAAAAGACGGTTGAATCTTCGTGCTGCATTCCTTGACCACTGAAAACAAGAGGTCGTTGGGTGCACATGCAGAAATAAGGGAAACAGGCAAGAACAAAAAGACACAAGGCAGTAGCGGAGGCCAGTCTGTGTGGACTAATGATTATATTGTAATTCTCTGTACATCAAAAGACAGAGAATAATAAAAGTAAAATAAAAAAAGAACTAAAAATAAAATACAATCCAACTTTTTCAGAATCCACAAACTACTATGTTGTTGTTACTATAAGTATATAGTCATTCTGCAGAGAGAGAGAGAAAGAGACTGAGAGAGAGAGAGAGAGAGAGAAAGAGGGGGGATTTTTCGCATCTTTACTTCACGCGTTCTCTTGTCTGTCTGATGTATCTCTCTCACGACTGGGTCCCTTTCTCACTTGATTTTCAAATTCGTTGTTTTTGAAACCGTTTCAATATGGCACGAGGTGGTTAGTGATCGGAATGTCTCTTCATTAAAATTTAATATCAGCTTCCATTATCTGGCTATTTTTTTTAATTGTATCACCCCGAGCAAGGCGGTAATGCCACTGATGCGCAGGGGGCTACGTAAGAGTAAAAAGATTGGAAAAGAGAAAGCCGGAAACCACATCCTAAACAGGGAACAAGGGATGAACCTCTTCACCTGTTCAATAGACGTGGGTGGAGTGTGAGCCGGGCAATAGTTTAGTCTATCTAGATCACCATGTACAATTCTTGTCATGCTGGAGGCTTAGATTTGCGATTCTGTTGACTTTATACATTCACCTGTCAACGTTAATTTCAATTACATTCTTACGTGGGTGGCCTTTTTGAAAAATTTACTGATAATCTTTTCACTTCAGTCGATCCTTTATTTTCTTTCTTCGAGAGAGCTAAGGGGAGAGCAACAGACAATAAGGAAAAAGAAAGAACCAGAATTTCCTCCCTTTTGCATAGCCATCTGTGTTTTTCTAAAATTGTTATCATATCAGTTAACGTCACCTCGTAAATGCCTTGGGTTTTGCCTCTCTCTTTCTTTCGACCACCCCAGTGTTTATTTAATTCCTCCTTTCTTTCTCAGCCCTTCCTAAGAAAAGAAAAAAGTTGATTTTTCTTGGAAGAAAAGAAAAATATACACACACAGATATTTTCCAAATACCTATTCCTGGGTGTGAATCCAGGGTCCGTCAATATCTATTTAACGTGTGTGCATAAGGAACACTTACAGTGTTACAGTAATTGTCAGTACCTTATTTCAAGACAAGTAATCACAAATTTAAAGTTGTAGATTAGATAAACAGAGAAAATATACTAAAATATATACACTAAGTACATTTCCAAAATTCGTTTACACACAAAAGTATTAAGTTGAATTCCCTAGAAACAAGGATTCCAAAATGATCAAAACAAATTAAAAGAGTTCATTTTTCACATTAAAAATATTACAGTGGAATTCTATATAAAAGATGTATTTTTAGGTATTTGGCATCAACAATAAAAAGAGTTCTTGCACTCATCAGTTGTCATTAAAGGCTTACAATATATTGGTGTGAAATGGACATCAGTGAAAGTGATTTCCTAAACATAACTTAGATGTTGCACAAGGCCAAAAGTAAGAGACACTTAGTGAGGATCGAACTCACTACTCAATTGTAATGATTCTAGCGAGACAAGCTTGTTAACCATTACACCACCTCGAAATACCCATACTTTTCAGAGTGGTTCAGATCACTTTGGTGGGAAAATTGCGTCACGTGCAGAAATATTTTTGTGAAGTGAATTAGTCAATGAGATTTTGAGTTTTAGAAAGATTAAGAAAGCTGTCAAGAAAAGTGCACAAAATTTAACTACTAAAAGTAAAGCGATAAAAAATTGTCGCCAAGTTGCGATCAGTAATTTGTTCTATGATAGCTAAGTAGTATTTTTATATCTAATGGCAAATCGTGAAGAAGAAAATTATTTTTATTTCGTATCCACACACAGAGAGAGAGAGTGAGAGAGAGAGAGAGAGAGAGAGAGAGAGAGAGAGAGAATCTGCCTGACCTGACCTGGTCGAGGGAAGCACTGAAATTGGGTCTTCTGATTAGACGCAACACAATCACTCGTACTAATACTTTTTTGGAAGTCAAAATGGGATCATTATATGCAGAAACGCAAATATGACATTCTGTTTTAAATCGTTGAAGAGATAACTTCTTCTTGTTCACAACACACCTTTTCACGTTTTTTCTATAATTGAAAATTAATTGAATCTTTCTTATGAGTCAATGATTCTATATTTTGTACTGGATATCTTACCTCTAATAATATGGCCCTATATATTAAAGGCAAATTTAATATAACTCACAGAAGGAAATTTTAGTGCAAGTTTTTTTTTTTTTGGTAAAATTTGTATTTTGTTCATTATTTTTTATGTCAATAAAATAAATGCTTATTCCTTTCGAATTTTAGATCTGGTTTAAAGTTTCCATGGTTTTTGAAGGTGCAAAATAAAATATTAAATAATGCAGGAATACATTTGTTTCTACTAATTTTTTACTGGTCTTACTAAACGAGCATCAACCACCATTTGTAAAAATGAGCATACGAAATTGATAGAAAATATTTCACTTTTTAGTGAAACACTTTTAAAGGGCAATAATTCCATCCATCTTTAAAAGTTACCTCCCTTTTTAAAAACTTGTCAAATAGCAATAATAGCGGCGAGAAGTGTTATACTTTGAAAAGTTATTTTAACGTAATATTCACGGTATATATTAGTTATATGTTAGGTATACATAATAATTAATGTGTGCTCTTTAATAATTTTAAACTTATTTTCAAACAGAAATATTCTTGAAGCATAGAAGCTCTTAATTATGAACATGACAAAACATGATCTTCGTTTGTTTTTCTTGCATGAGTTTGTAGTAGACGAAGGGTCCACTTACTAATTTAGATTTATGAGTCGACTCGACGTAACTGGGAGTGAAATGAAGCCGGACAATATGAAAGAACGAGTAAGGCGAAAGTAACCAGAAAAACAATGTATTGACAAAGGTTACATGGGGTTGAGAGAGCATGCATAAGAAAGTGAAAAGGAAAGAGTCATTCCCCTTCGTCTGTTCGTAGAAACAAAATAAGATGTATGAAGTTTTACTCTAGCTGAAAGAAAGGTTCGTAACAATTGTTAAGATTTTCGTAAAGAGTTCAAAGTTCAAATCCTTGATGAAGAAAGTCAGACAGAAGACAAAGTTCTGTGTCTGTGTGTGCGTTGAGTAGAGAGAGAGAGAGAGACTTACATGCGAATGTAGCAGTCGGTGGATTTCTACTGACGAAGGTTGGAAAAATTGTGGAATTATGTGTAGGAAGTTATTTTATGTAAAGTCCTGTTTGAATGAAAGTTAATGTGCATAGTGTTAATGTAGGAGAAGAAAAATAAAAGAAATTTTGCGCCACTAATTGCTACACGCAATTAGTGCGCGTGTGTTTGTGTGAGTTAGGAAGACATTGCTCTTGTCCCGGGACGAAATCCTAACTAGTGTACCACGTGCTGTTTTCCGTTTTTATTAGCATCGTTTTTGGCGAGAACACAAGTCATCACGTGGACACCGAGTGACCATGCGTGTGTGTGTGTGTGTGTGTGTGTGTGTGGGTGTCAATGTATGAAACCCTACAAGTTCAACAAAACTTGGGCACAGTGCCTCCCCAAAATTCTGCAATATCAACAGAGTATGGGGAGATGGTTTCAAAAGTGATGGGAAAGTACGAAGATGGTTTCAGAAATTCTGCACTCAAGATGAGAGCCTTGAAGATGAAGAAAGTAAAGGACAGTCATGCAATCTTGACAATGAATATGTAGCTATTAGGAGATGGTTAATGTTTTATTGATTTGGCCTTGTGTCATACATAACCAAACTCCCTACAGTTTACAGATTTATTCAGAATTATCGTCAGAAGGTTTTCATCAGATTGGAGATTGTGTATATTTGTGCATTCGTGTGGAAGAGTGGAAGAATAAAAATATACATTTTTTCATGTTAAAATAGAAATTTATTAAAATGAAAGAACAAGGATAGGTAGCAGTTAATGTTCAACAAGAAACATTATTAAGAAGTTAAGGGTAGAGTTTGTAGTAGTAATTTGTTGGAAAGAGTTTATGCATACATAAGTATGTATGAGTGTTTGTTTGGTAGGAATGTCTTTGGATGGAGAAAAAGAAGTAAAAGGAACCAGCACATGAGAAAGAAGGAGGAGGACAATGTGTGACGTGACCTTACGTCCGGATTGTAACTGAAGGTTCTCTCTTTACATATTATTTGTATCTCTCTCTCTCTGCTCCCATCTGACTGACTGATGCTGATCAGAGTCATTATATATCCTTTAGATTTTTCACACTAGATCGCAAAGTCTTTTTAAGTCTTGCAAATTGCTCTCATTGGTCAGAAACCCAATTTAGCATCTACTTGCGAAATCCGGTTTTGACTTTTTCTGTAAGCACAAGGTCAATACTTTTTCTCTGCAGCAAAACCAGGATTTCACATGTCATTGTGAATTTTTGTAAAAGTGAAGAAAAAGTTGATTTTAATTTTTAATTTCCTATCCACCACATATAACTTCTCTTCTGTTTGACGGAGTCTGCTTTGAATGTGTTTTATTGGTATCTGTTGTCACTTTTCCAAATAGTAGTTTTTGTTTTGTTTTGCTGTTTCTGTCCTCATGGGTTGAAATGTGTTTTCATAATTGTTGTCAATTTTTAAGCATCTTGTTTGAAATCCATAAGAGTAGGCATGTTTAGTTTCTTCTCACATGTTGAAGGTCACATTAAAGTAAAAGTAAGAATACAGAGAAAAATGAAACATATTTTTCAAGATGCATATAAAATAAGGAATTTTTTTTTATTTTTACACTTTTAAATATTAAAGTTGTCATGCAGCTTGTTTTAGGAAATGCGGTTAAATGTTTAAAATTGTTTGTAGTTTCAATGTTGAGTAGAGTTTGTTTTTCTTTTTTTTAAATTCTGTTGTTCTCATTAGAGGCTGATAATTTATCGGCATATAATTTGAAATTGAAATTATTCAAACATGGGACTCTTGAAATTCAATGAAGTCAGGAAAGAAATGTGTATTATTCAATGAAAGATGTAAAACATGTTTCACATAAAGTTAAACAATTGTATTCAATAGAAAGGGTATATCTTGAGGTACTTATCTTTGGAGTTGAGAGTACATTGAAATTTTCCAGTTGTCAATAAAGGTTGATATTGTATCAGTGTATAATTTGACAGCAAGGTTTATTCACATGTGTTGGGATCTGCTTTTTTTCTGTCCTTTCTTTTTTGTCCTGTTGACAGTGAGTCACCATTTTATGTAGTGATGGTTGAGTGTTATATATTGTGGTCAACATTTTGTAGAGAACAGAATTCCTTTGCTTATCCTTCACGTAGTTGCCATTCATGTAGTGAGAAGGTTGAAAAGGTCCTGTAGAGATAGTTACTAGAGGCATTGAAATGTAGTTCTTGTTGAGAAAAAAATCTCTTGTTTTTGTGTATAAATGTTAAATTTATTTTAATGAGAGAAAATAATTTTTGTGTGCATTAAGCAAATTGTGATTGTCAGAGTTCTTCTGTGTGTTACTTGTGGAGTCACATTTTTGTAAGGTGCGAGTTCTTTGCGGTTTTATCATTCTGTAGGGTGTGTGTTCCTTTTGAGTTTTATCAAATATTTAGTGTGCATGTTCCTAGTGTGGTCACCATCTGACTGACTGACGCTAATCGAAGTCATTTATATATCCTTTAGATTTTTCACACTGGATTGCAAAGTCTTTATTAGACTTGCAAATTGCTACCATTGGTCAGAAAACCAATTTAAAATCTACTCGCGAAATCCAGTTTTGACTTTTTCTGTAAGCATGAGGTCAATTCTTTTTCTATGCAAAACCAGGATTTCATACGTCATTGAGAATTTTTGTAAAAGTGAAATAGAAATTTGATTTTAATTTCCTATCTGCCATAAACAATTGCAAGCACTTGTTGAGCAAAACCCACTTCAAAGTGTCATAAAAATGTCTTGAACACTTGCTGTTGGCACTGCAACAGTGTCATATGATTTGCTGAGTACTGGCAAAGTGAAAAATCTCAATAGGTTCTTCGTGATTTCAATGAAAGTCAAAAACTTAGGCATTTAGAAGTTTGCTCGATGCTCTTTCTGTGCAACCTCTTTGATCACTTGTGATGAAAAGTTGATCCTTTATGATAACCGTAAATGATCAGGTCAATGGTTTGATCATGATGAGTCCCCTAAACATTTTCCAAAGGCAAAGTTGCATTGGCAAAAAGATTGTGGTGACTGTCTGGTTGTCTGCAATTGATGTTATCCACTACAGGTTTCTGTAAACCAATCAGAGCTTTAATGCAGAGCTTTACTGCAATCAACTTGCTGAAATGCATGCATGCCTGCAGAAAATGAAACCTGCATTGGTGAAATGATGTGGTCTAATTCTGCTCTATGATAATGAGTGGCCACATGTTGCAAGAATGACGTTGCAAAAACTCACAGACTTTGGACACGAGAGTTCACCGCATCCTCCATATTCTCCTGATCTTTTACCTACTGATTATCTCTTTTTTTTAAGCACTTAAGTACATTTTTAAATGGTAAAACTTTAAAGTCCAAACCAGAAGTGGAATCAGCTTTCAAAAATTTTGTTGCATCACAGCCAATAACTTTTTATCAACAAGGAATAAATAATCTTGTCAATTGATGGCAGTATTTTGATTAATATTACCATTTTTAAAGACAAAATTATATTTCTGAAATTGGCCATTATTTTTATAACAACCTAATATTTTCAAATATTATCAAATATATTTTTAAAACATGTTTTTTCATAATAAAATATTTTATGTGCATAATATTCAACAAAAATGCTACCCTATGCATTATTTCACGACAAAAAAAAAAAACAAAAAATAGAAGAAAACATGCCAATATTGACTTTAATAAATTATTTATCAGAAATAGTTGATTTCAATGCCAAAAATCTCACACTCAATTGAAAATATTGTTGAAATCCATAATTTCTAATGGCAGTAAATTCTGGTAAAATGTCATCACTTCTGGGAAAAATTGTGATTTTCCAGTGCTTCACCTATAATTTCAAATTATGACTTGACCTTCTCCTACACTAGTTGCCACCCAAGGCTATTATTATTTTGTCATTTGATTTCCACTCATCATGATGTGATCACACGTGCTATAAGGGTACAATAGATGAAAACTGAATTGTTCATCAAAGGCTTTTTCTTTTTCAGAATAAGAATGTTTTAGGATCAAATGATTATTAAATTTATCAAATTATTATTTTTTTTGAGAAAATACTTAAAAACGTGGAAATGTTATTGTTGCATGTCAGAGCATAAAAACAAAATAGAGCTGTCAAAAATATTGTTAAAGTCTTGTGTATTTGCTATTGATTTTGATGTTGAGTACAAGGGAGTCTGGTTGAATGTCATGTGAAAATGGACAAAGTCATTCAAGAGATGACTACTACTTTATACTTGATAGTAAATCATGAATATAACAGTATTAATAACTAGTAGTTAGTAAGTAGTAATAGTTTGTAAATTGATTTGTGTTTACAGCTTATCAACTCCTTGTGTTTTATTCAACATTTATATATTATAGATTATGAGTCTTTTTACCAACCCTAAACTAAAATTTCAGACAGCCCTTTCCTGAAGATATTGTGAACTGTAGGAAGAAGTCCTGAACCCACAGATAGATTGGAATTTAATAGGCTCAGCATGTACACTCAATAGTCTGAATGATAAATGTAATCTGTGCTTAGTAGAAAAAATTAGGATACTGAAATATCATAATCAAAATTTACTTCTTAATCAATGTAACAAGTTAATTAACAAGTGTCATCATAGAAGTAGATCTAAACTGCCTTAAAAAGGTTTTAACTATTCCCTTCCTTTCAATTTAATCATTATATTTTTAGCCTAAATTTTTTGATACTGGTTAGAATTTAAATTTAGACATATGATACACTTAAGTTTATTCCTACTGGCTGCCTTTGACTTCTAAAGCAAGCTGCTTCTTTCCACTCATAAAAAGGTGTGCTAATATTTTCCCTCTCTCTTTAGCCTTTTCCTAAACAACCTTTCTTACCTCATCCTTTTTTTTTTACTGACCTTTATTTCTGGTACACTAGAATTTCTTCATTTTACATCCAACTGGGGTTGAACAATGTGGGTTCTAGTTACCTGTTGAAATAGCTATTCCCCAAATGTAAAATTTGAAATTACATATGAATAAATATATATATATAATACACACACACACACAGGTATATATATATATATATATATATATATATATATATATTTCTTCACCCATAGTTTTGAATTATGACTTGAACTTCTTCTACACTAGTTGCCACCCAAGACTATTATTATTTAGAATGTGAGCATATATGATGAGCTGTGATACAGCAAAACAGGTCTGTCTATGGATGACTGTTTATGGCCTCATACCCTGATTGAGCACTCTAGAAGAATGGTAGACTTTAAAAAACAGTAGCTACTCTGGCATCTACGCATCGTTCATTCAGCAATGAATTAGAACACCCTCAGATATTGGGCATGTATAATGATAATTATACATGCTAAAAAGTCTGTCTCCTTCTACCAAGTGCCCATAACTCAGAGGTAGAATTGCCGACTGACGCCAATTCAATTGGGTTTCAGTCTTGGATTAAAAGCAATCGGATATCTAACTGTACTGATGAGCTGAATATATAAGGGGATATAATATATATTAAGGGGATTTGTTCATAAGTACAAATAAAATAATAATAGTAATTAAAATTTAATAGTTCAATAAGCTAAATTTTTTAAATTTTAAGGTGATTATTATAAATACAAATAAAATAATAGTAATATAGTATTTAGAAAGAGAAGTAGAATTTCTATATGCTTTATTATTGAAAAAGAAGTTATACCGGTAAAATCGACTTAAAATTATTCTTAGTACATCCGATAAAATGTTTGGTAATATTAGGATTTTTATTGGTTGCAATAGTAGCTTAGTATGCAATGGAATCTGTAAGACATTTATTTTGAATAGGACATAAGTTAGGGTTATGACAGTTGCAGGAACTTGTGTTATTATTATTATTTATGGTACCTTGGTTATAATTAATATTATAATGTTGCTTCAGAATTTTATTATTGTTTTTTATTATCATATTGAGATTATCAATGCAGCTATAACTACGTTTCAGTTTATTTTTATTAAAATTTTGCTAAGGGAATTATTAGTTGGGAAGTGTTTTTGAACTAAATTAAAAAATTTATTACCTAACTAAATTACTAAATTAAATTACTAAATTACTAAATTTATTACCTAACTTGGTACTAACAATTTAATTAAATGCATACCAAATTATTTTCCTATTTTGATTATGTTTGGTATTATGATTAATTTGTTTATGATATTTAATATCCTTGCAATTATAACTGCTGTTTTTTAGGGCTGTGTTATTGTAATGGCTCTGTTTATAGAAAATGTCTTCAGTTGAAACATTGTTGTTAATCCTGTGTTCAATTGAATGTAGTATATGTTGAATAATGGATGGTGGGTGATTTGATTTAGGATGTATGTAGATATTGTTAGCATTATGCTTTACATATGCTGATTAAGTTCTATTAACTAAGTCAAGTGTAATATTTAGAAAGTCAACTTGTTTTTTAAAGTAAATTTCTTACTGTAGAATATACTTCTATTAGTAACCATTACTTATATATATATATATTTGTGTGTTGTGTGTTGTGGTATATTGGATATCAAATTGGAATGGGAAATTTGAGAGCCGAGTTTGAATTCTAGTTGAATTTGTTTCATTCACTTATGCCTAAATGTTCTTGAGAAAGGTATTAATCCATCTCTTCTCCCTCTAACTATGGGTTGAATAGCAGGGCAGATTGGGTTCTGTAGCCTTCATTGATATTAAAATATATTGTGAATGAAAATTGCAATAGACATCCCCACCAGTGCCGATTCAGGTGGGGAGGTCAGACTCCCCCCACTGAATTTTGGCTGGCCCTTCATTTGGCACCACTTCTTTTGTAAGCTTCAAAAAATTCATGAAACTGATCAGTCTCTGATTTTGATTAAGATTTGATCTTTAACACTTTCCCTCTGTGTTTTCTTCTTCATTTAGTTTTTTAAAGACTGTTCAAAGACCAGTTTGAAAGAAAAACAAACTGAAACAATCAGATAGATAGAAACAGACATTTGATTTTGTTTTGAAATTAACCTCTCTTGTGTTACAACAGCTTGAGAGTGGAAAAGAGGGCAAGAATAGATTAGAACTCCACAACAATGAATGAAAAGTTATTCTATTTAATTTAGTGAAGTAACATACTTATATTCAAACTCATTCCTAAGTTGTATATACAATAGCGGAGTAGAATGGAAATGAAAACACTTCTTGAGTTTGCCCCCCTCCTCCTCAGAAAAATCTTAGTCCCTAAGTGCTCATCCCCCACCCCTTCAGAGTTCCACAATTGCCACTGGTAAATGAATGTAACCAGGAATTTAAACTTGGCTTTCTGATTTCTCTTCCTGAGCCACTATCCATCACTCCATGCTCAGCATCCTTATTTATAATCATATTTTAATTTATATTTAAAATATTTAATTCATATTTAAATAATACATAATTTGAAATATTTAAAATAGTATAATTTTATTTAATAACATAATTCACAATAAGATGTGCTAGAAAGACCTGTGAAATTTTCACATTTTCATATTTGAATTTTCTGATGAGTCTTAATTCTTAAGTTAATGATTGAATAATCTTATTGTGTGTTCTACAACAATAAAATATCCATAGAAATTTCCCTACCACACTGTTAAATATCTGAGCTTAAGAAGTTTAACAAAATATTGCAATAACAATCATGAATATGAATATTCATTATTTCAAAAAAATGGTTATAAATGAAAAGACATTAAATTTACAACTTCTACCAGTTCACTGAAACTCTTCTATTTTCCCCTCTTTCTTTCATTCATTCATTTTCTCATTGAAACCAAGTAGTGTTTTTCTCCTCTTAGCAAGCGATCAAAATGGAGCAGTCTATTATTTAAGAGGTATTGGCAGGGCATAACAAATGTGCAAATTAACAAAGGGAATGACAAGCACAATTAAATAGGATTTTGCAAAGAAAATACTTTTTTGAGTATTAGGTTGCTTCATAAAAAATTTCCGTTTTATAGAACCAATATTAATTCATATTTGAATTCAATTCTTAACTTAATGAATGAATAAGCTTGTGGTGAGTTCTAAGACAATAAAATATCTATTGAAATTTCCGTCACACTGTTAAATATGTGAGCTTAACAAATTTAACAAAACATTGTAGTAATTATCATAAATATAAATGCCGGTCATTATTTTAAGAAGTGTGGCATCCACCTGGCAAGTTTTAATAAAAAAGTAAATACAACAATTTACCCCTTGCATAACATGTGAGTGAAGAAAAAGTTCCAGCAACAAATTTTTAATTGCATATAATAATATTGAAAGATTTTTTAAAACTATACACCAAGAGGATCAGACGGCTAATTTTATGAATAACCATCGCTGATTGGTTTATTAATTGTAGCCAGGTGAGAACATATCAGAGAACATGTTCTGACAAGAAATTCTGCCAAAAATTTTGGTGTGTTCTGGAGCCTACAAAGCCATTATTTAAAGGAAGAAAACCCAGCAAGAACTTCACTTGGGTAGGAAGCAGATGTCCATGCAAGCTGCCATGTTATAGACACTAGCACAATCGCCCACTTCATTTGCCATGTGGTGCAAACCTGAATCCTCAGTGAGAAATCTTCTTTTGAACAACTTGCTGCAGAAGACTCTATCATTCAATTCTGAATGTTTATTAAATTAAGTAATATACTTAAGATATATTATTCATTCAACTAACTTACTCATTATTTTAGTCTTAATAATAGTATAATTTACTTGTTCAATTCTCACTCACACATCCATTTTGATTGATATTCTCTACTTAAAACCAAAGGAACATTTATTTAATAATTTCTTCACCATTTCAAACTGTTCTAAAGCAAAGCAAAGACATTCAACATTAATTTTCATAAATATACAATTTTGCAACTTCTTTTCACATGCTTAACACCATTGCAAATTTGTATAACATTATTAAATGTTATCATTTGCCGCCTTACAAAATTTTGTTGTATTTCTTTTGTTTCATCAATGTACCAAAATATCAACTGTTTGTGGATCAGATGTTGAACACGTTAGTAACTTGTATTAAGTGAATAATAGTTTTTTTTTAATTATACAGATAACCACTTGTCCGCTACAGAAGTGGGTACAAATGAAAAGATTTGTAGCGTGTCTGATATGTTCTGTTTTCCATGCAGTCAAAACAGAATAGGCCATTATTTATGAGGTATTAGCAGCATATGTTTATCATTTCTATCTTCCCTTTTTTTTTATTTTCTCACGCAATCAAAATGGAATAGTCCATTATTTATGGAACGAAGGGAGGAATAATCATAATAATTATATGATTTTATAATCAATTATAAGATAAATTAATCTAGGACAGGGTTTTCTCAGTCAGCGGGAATTTCAGAGTTTCATGGTGGGAGAGAAAAATCTTTTACTTTTTTGTTTTTTTTTTATTTACAGAATTTCATTTATTGAATTACGATACCTTGACTTTCTATTGAACTTTTTTACTTATTGAAGTATTATGAATTAAAATGAATTACTGGCCATGTATTCAAGTTTAAAAATTTATCAACATTTTCTATTGCTAGTAAATTTCTAAAACTCCTCCATAAAAATAATCCATGTAAATGTATATGTACTAATAGGGAAAATGATGAAGATTTTCAATAGTATATGCATGTTATTTGGAATGCCCCTTTTGAGTCGAATAATCTTGAAAAAGGAGTGGATGACATTCTGACTTATGATGAAAAGGGTGCATTGGGCAAAAAAGGTTGAGAACCATCAATATCCAAGATAAGGAAGTTGAATACAGATTGTGCTTGGGGTATTTCTACACAGCACCATATGATACTCCAAAACCCAGATATTAATCTGAAAACACAAATCATAAATTCAGACAAGTACTGTTCCCATTGGACCAATTAAAGGCCGCAATCAATGAAGCATATCCAGAACTGACTAATCAGAAGGATGTTGTTTTATCAGAACAATTCCAGACTTCACATCTTTTTGAAGACCCGGCTGAAATTGGTACAGCTCGATTAAGATGTCCTACTACATCTTCCATACTCAGCTGACCTTTCAACTTTGGATTACCACTTTTTTTTTTTGCAACAAAATTTTCTTAATAGGAAGACCTTAAATTCTATAGAAACCTTTAAAAGTCACTTAGACCAGTTCATCACCTAGAATGATGCCAAGTTCTGGGAGGATAGAATCATGAAGTTACCGTAAAAACAATAAAAGGTGGTAGAACAAAATGGTACATATTAGGTTGAATAAATCTATATGCAAATAGCTAAATATTGTCTTTGAAATTCTCTTAAAAACACTATTGATTTTTTTTTCCAACCTAATATATATGGTGCGTAGTTGAATGACAAAATGGAAAAAAAATTATGTGCAACATGTTCCGATCTGAGAAAGAACATGTTCAGATTAATAATGAATTTCTTGATGGAGTCAATCTAAAATACTGAGGAATGTAGCAGGCATTTTGTTTTATTTTCTCCTTCCTTTCACCCATTTTATATATGACTGATTCCATCAAGGAAACTATTATTTGCCTGATAGAGTTCTTAGAATGAAACATTTCACAGAGGTTTCTCAATTTTGTCATTACCTTATGCACAATGTCAGATATAATGGCTGTTTATTTGTTAAATGAGTATGACCATCACTGACAAATTTGATCAGTGATTTTGATTCTCATGGGAACAAGAATGGTTCTTAAAGCCAGCATGTGACTTATGATATGCTTATTGCAGATATGATAAACTAAATTGTTTTACATAAAGCCTGGCTTACGGCCATATCATGTTGAATACACCAGTTCTCGCTTGATCACCAAAGTTAAGCAACGTTGAGCCTGGTCAGTACTTAGATGGGTGACCGCTTGGGAATACCAGGTGCTGTAAGCGTTTAGTGATGGATATGTATTGTGGTGCAGTGGATATTGGCTTGGAAAGAGAAATCGGTGAGCCGAGTTCGAATTCCAGTTGAATACCCTGCATTCACTTAAGCACTGGTACCCTTGGGAAAGGTATTAATCTGTCCCTTCCCTCCAGTTATGGGTTAAATAACAGGGTAGGACTTGGGGACCCTGCCCTTAAAAACAAATCCCAATGAATCTTGATACTCGAAAAGAAAAAAGTATTACTAGACACAAAAGCTTATATAAAAACAACAATAAATTGTTGAAAGAAAAAGGTATTATCAGCATTAAATAAATAATAAAAAAAAAAGTAAACAAAAATTTACTTGGCACTAAATGACCCGCCGAGGTTGATATGCCATAAAACAAAACAACCAGCCAACCAACATAAGGCCTGGCATGTTTTGTCTATCCAATTTGCTTGTGGGTTTTCATGTGAGAGATGAGTCATTTCAGCAGGTTTTCAATGCCTGGTGTGTGTGTGTGCTTGTGTCTGAGTAAACCTGTCTGCTAATGGGTTACAGACACCTGTTCAGGCTCATTTGTGTTTTTTTTCACTTCCACATAGCCAACCTGAGAGAACATATAATCCGATGTGATCAGTAGTTGAACAAGGTCAGTATACTTAAGCCCTTGGTCATGGATGATGACTTGTGCTTTTCTACTAGCATCACCATCAACAGTTTCTGAACAGTTTTGCCTACACAATTTCATTCACAAAACTTAGGTCTGTGGCCGTATCTGACTACTGGGCACAGGTCCGGGCCGACCTGTGCACTCATAGTGAAAATCCGGGCAAGGAAAAAATGGCTTCATCAGAAATCCAACTAAACAATTCACAAAGAAAGAAAGAAAAATGAAGAAAACATCCGAATGAACACAGTAAAAATCTGTTTGTTTATTAATTTTGGGAGAAAAGACTGGTTATACTCAGAAAGTTTGAACCCGATTACCTGCTTTCATTCATGTTCTGTGCCTAATTTCCATTGGAATAGCCGAAAAAAATCCGCAAAAATCATAGTTTCTGGAAACGGATGACACTGATGATGGCATCATATTGTCAACTAATAAATCCGGGCAATTTTCTCTGTCACCGGTGTTTTTTTAGCATCAGCTATGGCCCTGCTTAGGTCAACCTATGATATGGTTTTTAGACACTTTCCAAGTTGCTGCTATATGTAATTTTGAAAAAATTTTTTAGCTATTTAAATGCTCCTTTTCATAATATTCATTAATATGTATGTGAGTGCATATGGAATATGTATATATATATATATATATATACGCACATATATATATATATATATATATATATATATGTGCGTGTGTGTGTATATGTGTGCATGTATGTGTACACATGTATATTATGTGTATATGAATTTTTTGTATATAGGTGTGTACACACATATATATGTGTGTATGCGCATGTATATGTATATAAGTGTGTAATAAATTGAATGTATGTGTGTGTATGTGTATGTATATATGTATTCTTATTCGTAGAATTGTGTGTGTATATATATATGTATGTATGTGTGTACTTCTATAGGTATGTATATAATAATTGTAATTAATTTTTTTTTTTTTTTTTACCTAGTGTTGTCTTTATTTAGTTTAATTTCAAATGACCTAATTTTTTTAAAAATAATTTTATTTTAAATCCTATATATTTTTATTCCCTTTTATTAATAATTATGCCTTTTTAAGTAAAGGCCTTTTTCTAATACTTCAACGTTTTGGGGAAATTAGGTTTTTGAATTTGTCCAGTGTCTGTAATATTTAAAAAATTTTTTTTTCTTTAGTTTCTTTCTTTTTCCCTCCCTTCCTTCTTTTATCTCTCTTACCACCTTTTTTCTGTGTTGCTTAAACTTACGTCGATTTAACACGGCTGTCTGTTAATTTTTAGTTACATTCTCCCTTTTTTTTGCGAACCCAGACGATGTCAATTTTTTTTCTTTTCTTATTTATTTGATTTTATTCTATCTTTTTCTTTTTCTTTTTCTTTCCCTTTATTTTTATTTTTATTTTATTATTTATTTTTTAATTTCTTTGCAATCTATTTAAAAAGGAAAAGTAGACTAATTTTTCTCCAGTTTCTGAAAGGTTTTTTCTGTTGCTGAGGTGATGTGTCGTCCCCCGTGGGGATCTTCATATCGAAATGGCCATTCAACATCTTTGAATTAATCCTTTTTTAATATATATTTACTCTGTAATATTTTATTACATGGAGCTCTCTTCCTGTATCATTTTTTAATATTAAAATAAATTTTTAATATTAATTAGGATCGGGTTTTTTGGAATTTACCTTCCTGCTTTTTTCCCTTGGATTGAAGTATCTGAATTAAAATATATATATATATATATATATATATATATATATATTTTTTTTTTAATCATATCACCCCAAGCTAGGCGGTAACGCCACTGATGTGCAGGGGGCTATGTAAGAGTGAAAAGACTGGAATAGAGAAAGCCGGAAACCACATCCTAAACAGGGAACAAGGGATGAGCCTCTTCACCTGTTCAATAGATAAGGGACGAGGGTGGAGTGTGAACCGGGTGATAGTATTTGTACAGCTTTTGAATATTTTTCATTTGGAAATGAGTTATTTCTGCAACCTAGGTTTCAACCTTTTGAAATTTCAGCTCTGTCAAACAAGCCTTGTGGTACATCAAATGTGCCTTTTAGGGATTTTTGTTTTTAATCCATGCTTTACCATTGTGGAATAGTATAGATTTTTGGCAATGTAGAATTATATTGATATGTTCGGATGGTATACTTTAATTGGAGTAGATAGACTAAACTATCACCCGGTTCACACTCCACCCACGTTTATTGAACAGGTGAAGAGCCTCATCCCTTGTTTCCTGTTTAGGATGCGGTTTCCGGTTTTCTCTTTTCACTTCTATGTAGCCCTCTGCACATCAATGGCATTACCGCCTTGCTCGAGGCGATATGATTTAAAAAAAAAATCTATGAACTGTTTAGCAAAATTTCATGCTTCCATTAAGCCCATTTCAGATACTGACTGATTAATGATAGTATCGGACGACAAAAGAGAGAATGCTAGAATAAGAAAAATGCTTTTCAAACACTTCAAAGATCTAGATTTTGAAATAGTAGTTGAAAAAAAAATAAGAAGGTAGTCCAATATTTAAATGCAGAATTTATTTTACCAACCAGCAATGTCTCTTCATATATGAAAGCAAACACAGTGGAAATAGCCTTATTATTTATAGGAAAGGTGTCTCTAATGACTGGGCTCTATTTGGGAGTTTCATATGAACATTAAGTACACAAACCTCAAATTGCTGATGTGTTATGTGATAACGGCAGTTTTAGATATCAACCAAAACAAAATTTTGGGTAGTCAACAGATTGGTAACTGTCATTACAGCATACTGCTTTGATCCCCTAAGAATTGTGTATTAAATGTACACATGAATCCCTAAGTACAGACTATTGGAAATACTTTTTTTCATGAATAGTCAAAACTTTAGGAAGACCTTCTGGATTTTGAAGAATCATCTAAAATTGAAGAAATGCTTTTACCAAGACTAATTTGCAAGGCAAAAGGGACTTTCTCTTCATAGAGAGTTTTATCATATACTCAGTTATAATAATAACAAAATTCACCAAGTATTGCATAAAGTTTCCTAAAAAAAATTTAGTTCTTTTTGCCTAGTCTATCTGCCTGGTTAACAGTAATTTTAGGGATGATGCATTTTAAATTTTGACTCCACTCTCCAGGAAATTGGACACCATTCGCGGTTTCAGCATCCTAGGTTAGTAGCAATTAAACCAAAGAAAGTACGGAAGTTATTAATTACGAGGGTAAGTTAAAGATTATCTGTACTTTCGCCATAACATCATTTGAGATAAGAGTGTGGATAATTTTTTTTTACTTACCCTTGTATTAAAATAAATCCAGAAGATGGCCCTAAACTTTTGACCTCCAGTATATGAGCAGTAGATTCATATTTTTATTTTTTAAGTGTGACCTTTCATTTAAAATTTAAAGAAAGTAAGATCTTTGTTGTTAGATTTACAAGGTAGTAAGAATGTTTTTTTTTTTTTAGAAAAATAAAAATGTTATAACTCTAGTGTTTAATGCACTCCTTAAGGAAGGTGAAAGATACAGGAATAAAATGCTCGGTTTCATGACAGTGAATGTTATTAATCCGAATACTAGCTTCACTGGAACTGTTAAAATTCGGATCTTGATTTTTGCAAAATAGTTTACTTCATCGTAAAAATACAACATAAAAGGTTAAAGGGAGATAAGTGCTTTATCAAATGGTGTTTATGTCAGTCAGTTAAGTGCCATATGTGATACACGCTTGGGCGATCATGTCTCAAAAGACTGACTGGGCAGAAGATTATCCTGCCATTGCTTTCTGTGGTTAGACTGGTTGCCGACCAAGGCTATAGAACCCAATCTGTCCTGTTATTTAACCCATAACTGGAGGGAAGAGACAGGTTAATACCTTTCCCAAGGGTATTTGCGCATAAGTGAATACAATGGATTCAACTGGAATTCGAACTCGGCTTCCCAGTTTCTCGTTCTGAGCCGATATTCACTGTACCACAACGATACACACATTTTTGATTGTTACTTATGATAACGAATGATTGACAAGTTGGTTGGTTTGATTAAAAGGATTATTTAATATTGAAATCAATTGAAGCTAGAAAAATCTATATTTTGTGTGTGGGCGGGGAATGATTAAAATATAAATATTAAATAAATAAAATAAAGACAAGAGGAAAACCATTTTAAATCGCCTACACGTTTCGTCCTGTGATGGACTTTATCAAGGCAAAAAGACGAAATGAGCTTTATTCTAAATTACGTATCTATAAACAAACAGTGTTGGCAACCACAAAGATGCTCACAAATCATTTCAAAAAATTAACAGAATATTTCAGTTTTTAGAATTTAAAATACAGTTTTCCTCTTGTCTTTATTTTATTTAACCATTCTGTCCTTAATCTCAGATTATAACTGAGTATATTTTTACATATTAAATAAAGAAAAAAAAGAGTAACATGAAGCAAATACAGAAGACTTTTAAAAATATTTATGTATATATTTCGGACAGGATAAACATTTTTATTTGCTTTTTGAATATACTTAGAATAAAACTAAAATAGTAAGCAATATCATGATGTGAATGAAGACTTCAGTGATAAAAAGGTATTCATTATTGTAAATCAAACAAAATTTTTAAATGATGCATACAGGCTGTTCATAAATTATCTGTATAATCTAAACAGGGTACGCATTGTGCTTTCTCTTGCGGTCTTGTCATTTTCATTAAACATCACGGATCAATAATAAGCACTTGTAACATTTATCTAAAATGACAAACAAAAGTGAATTAAAAAAGAAACTATATATAAATTGAAAATTTAATATTTCTTTACTTGCAAAGAAATGTATTAATGGATTCTAATTCTAATGGCTGAATAAGTAGGAAAGTTGGTCAGTTAATTTATGGATGCAAGAGAAAGTGCAATGTATATCTTGTACACATTATTCAGGTAAATTATGGACACTGTGTAATTTAAAAAAAAAAAAGTAATGTTCTCTTCAGATAGAAAATTAAAGGGAGGCACTATAACTTTTGATTTTTTTTTTTTTTGGCAAACAACATTTGTTATGATTATATCTTGCATCAAACTGTTGTTCAATGGGGGTAAGCCATAAAGATAAGTGTGTCAATTTAAATATCCCATTGAATAAAAGTGTTTGCCACGACATGATGAAATGTACCTAATCATATGTTAATGGCTTCAGTACACAATAAAAAGAGATAATGTGACATGGATAGAATAAATAAGAGGCTCAGAGATGCAATGTAAAGGTTTTTATTTAACAGTGGGACAAAACAAAGACAACAGAATATAATGCTCATGATAATGATGATGATGTTGCTGATGATGAAGAAAAATACATTTTTGTACTTGCAATAACAACAAAACCAATAACAAGAAACACATTGTTCCATTAACGTTGAATTTATCAGAATTTATTTCAATGAAAATACATCGGTTAGGCGAATTCTGGCAAGGTGGCTACGAATACTGATGCTTGCTCCCCAATGGGCTCAGTAGGGGGTGGGGTGGGGGTAAAATATGATTGATGTCTTCCCTTTTGTCCTTTTATTTATTTATTTTGGTTTCTGTTTGTTTATAACTTTTTTTGCTTTTTCCTGATTTTTTTTTTCTCTTTCTTTCTCTCTTCCTTAACTATGAATGAGTTCATGGGTGGAGTAGGAGAAATGGGGATGTATTTCAAAGGGTGTCTGGGGCTTTGAAGTGTTGTGTAGAATAAATATTTCTATTATAATCAGAAGAATGAGAGAGAGAGAGAGAGAGAGAGATGGATATATTTTGTGTGTCAGTCTTTTATGAGATGAGACTTTTAAGGGAAATACTAAGGATCTATTCAGACCAGTATCTTCATTTTTATTATTTTGTTCTCTTTAGCTTGCAGAGAGCCACAATCAACTAATATTTTTAAGAAACATGGCACATAAATAAAAAACAAAGATCAAAGCATTTTTTCTTTTAATGCATTTTCCTTGACTGATTCCCAACAACATTTTGGTTATTAATTTTTGTTATTCTCTCAGAGGATTTTATCAGTTATTTTTTTCTTATCAATCCCCAATTAACAAAAATTAACACTTTAATTATCAAACATTACAAACTCCTGAGATACACAACCATACACCTTGCACTTGTTGCGCTCATTTTAACAAGTTTGCTCCAGCTAAGCTAATGCAAATAAATTTGTGTTGTGCCAACTTTTTATTTAAAGTGTGTTTGTTCAGAAAATCAGCTTTTGAAATCCTTACTTTTTACTGGGGCTTGAACCCTATAACTATCTCAACCACCAAGTAGGCTTCAAATAAAATAAATGTATTTGCATATTTACTAAAATTAGTGTGGCACAAGGTTAAATGACTGTGATGAATAGAAACGTGGAAAGAGTGTGTTGCACTAAACTTTCATGAAAATCAGCATCCAAAACCATAGCTTTTAACTGTTTATTTATAATCATGTATTTGTTATGCACCTGTATATAATGCAATAATAATTGATGCAAATTTCATGTAATGCAAATATTGAATGTAAGAATGTGCACATGTATGTATTGAACTTTACTTATCCTAGCACATTGCTATAACTAGGAAATTTGAACATTAGTAGAAAGAATGTTTTTTAATCTTTTAAGTGGAAAGTCAGTATTCTAAATCCTGATTACTAGCACTGGTGAGGAGTAAGCAGTTACTTTGGTGAAAGGCAGGATGATCATCTGTACGTGCTTTTTAAATGTCTCATTCATTTTCTACATGATGTTTCAATCCTGTGTGTGTGTGTGTGCGTGTGTGGAGGACTATGACAAGACTTTATTAAACTAATATGTTGCTAGACATGATAACCAAAATGGTGTCTTTTATTTGGAGGAGTAACAAGTCAAAGGGAATAATCCTTGTTTTTCAGAATATATATTTATACGTCATTTTTGTTATAGCTGGAAAAATTACAGTTCAAGGGTTCCTTAGTTCCATACATTTATAGAACACTTTGTCCCAGAAATGAGGGTGCTGGTCAAAATAAATTCTTTATTCTCTGAATATAGTTTAAAATTTTATAGGAGGACATTTGTTAGTGAATCTAATAAAAAAAAACAAAAAAAAAAAAAACAAGTAGGGATAGGACATAAAGGCAGAGAGAAAGAAAGGGAGAGAAATGAGAAAAAAAAAAAAAAAGAATGAATGTGAATTGTTTTAAGCTTTAAAAAATGAAAACATTTCTGATGTGAATAAGTACACAGAAAATGTATACATAAATACATATAGGCATACAAATATTCCATTAAATATAGATATCCCCATATAGCAAAGAAAAAAAGTAAAATTGTTACAATTAGATATTGATAGTACATTGTTGTTGTTATTATTATTAACATCATTATCATATTGACAGATTGTTATGCATTTTTATAAACATTAAAAAAAAAAAAAAAGCATCACTGGTAATCCAGAATGTTTATGTATATATATTTTGTTTTTATTAATAGGCTGAGAAAAACATATTGGAAAAAAAAAAAAAAAAAAACCCTGAAAAGAATATAATCAAAGAAAATCTTTCTCTCTCTCAAAAAAACAAAAAAACTCTCTTGACCTTTGCAAAGGGAGGTAACAAGTGTAAAAATAAGGGGAAGTAACTCGTTATCATTAACTTCCCCCTACATCACTTCACGTTTTCTTTCAAAATTGTTTTTTTTTTCATATCTGCGCCAGTCAAGTTCTAGTTTTGATGGCAGAGAGTAAAGTAAATTTTTATCTTTAGTCTAGAATGAGAGAAGAAAAATGTCATTGTAAAAGTTTGACTAGGTATAAATATTAGGGAATATCTTTAACTACCCGTGTTGGGGACTTCCTGAAAGGATATGTCACAACCGCCTAGATTTCACAAAAGGAGAGAGGAAGAAAACTTTTTCCTCTCTCTCAATAAAAGAAAAAAAATTGATTATCCCAATATTCAATAATTCAGTATATTTAAATATATATTCCTTAAATATATAAATTTGGTAAGATCTTTGTAAACTAATATTATAAAGAATTGACAGTATAGGTTGTTCTGTAGGTATTAAAGTAATGCTTGTATCATAAAGAAAAATGTAGAGCAGATGGTGTCCTTTAGAATTTATTCCAAAATCTGGAATGAGTTATTATCATTCTAATAGCTGGTCAAAATATTGATATCAATTATCGTTAAATTTGATCACACACCTGACAGCATTCCTTACTGAGACAATCATTATGGAAGAAGGGATATCCAAGCAGTATCTTCAACATTTTAAAAAATTTTCCTTAAAAAAAAAAAAAAAAAAAAAAAAAAAAAAAAAAATAATAATAATAATAATAATGTGGTTGTTACCTAAAATAGAATAAAATAAAAAAGCACATCTTTAAATTTCTTCCTCAATATGAGAGTACACCAGAGGATGACCAAAATTGAATCAGCTGAAAGATTAAGGTAACAACAAAAAGAATGAGATCAACACTTTGACCAACTCTTGCAAGCCTTTGAGATTACTTCTGATTACATTTTATAAGATATCATAATTCAAACTTCTTATTAATAATATGCTTAGAAGGACCTCAAATTTAACCTGAAGCATTACAAGTGAAATTGTTTAAAATGTTTTCTCATTTATTTTTTTATGGATTATATATTTTTGTAAATAATCTCATCAGAAAAAAAAAAACAATCTGGTTTACTTAACTTTACAAATTATATAAGTTCCATCAAGTTAGATACTGCAAGTAAAAATTTGTTAGTTTCTTGGTGAATAAGCATCACATTTGCTCAGAATATGAATCTAGTTAAGGTAATCTAAAAAGAGGTAATTCAAATTTTGTCTGTACCCCCTCAAAATAAAAAACAGATATAGAAGATACCGCAGAGGAAGATTACAAAAAAAGAAAAGAAAAAAGTAATCAAGGTAAACAAAAGAAATTACTTCACCATTTATCATAGTAAGGGGATTAGTAGAAAGAAGTTGTTTGAACTTCTTTACCATCAAAATAGTGTACACTTTAGAAGCACTAGATTGACCACTGAGATTAAAGGAGTCTTTAACAATGTCTAAAGTCAACTTAAGATAATATTAAAAAGAAACCCTTTTTGAAACAGGCTCTCAGTTGGACATAGGGCTGCATCAACAAAATATGTTGCTGCATTTTTATAGGAAGTAGGCACTGGAGTAGAGTTACTAGTATCATGATCAAATAGTTTAGTGTTGTCCTTCTCCTGTATCAGTTAACATTAAGAAATTTATTCATTTTTATATTCATGAAAAGAAGTAAGGTTTTTCTTCTATTTAAAATGTAAGTTCTGACTGATATTGTATATTCATTACATCTCTAGTTTTAGGTTCTAAAACTAGAGGCTTTCAGGCTGAAAAGTTAGCCTAGTTAAAAAAAAAAAAAAAAAGGTAAGATTTTGGAAAGTGGTTTAGGTTGAGAACTTTTTAACATCCCTCAGTTGCAAAATTAATTATTACATAATTGTTTTTTTTAAAAAACCATCAGAGAATAGATTCTATTTCTTTTTTCAACAGAAATATTTTCATTCCACATGTTAAGAACTCAAAATGTACAAAGTGACATTCACTTCAGTTTTGGAAGTGACCATTATGAAATTATTTTACAAGACAGGAAATTTAAAATATACAATAGCCTTCGTTGTTCCTTCATCAAATAACAATATTTACATTCAAACTTATGTCCTTATCTTTGTTATTATCATGTTTTGGTCATCGCATCTTCCAACCTTTTTCAGGTGTCTGTTGATCCAAGCAACCCTCAGAAAATTTTTAATTGAACTGTTTATTTAATATACAGTGGATAAATTTTCATTTTTCTATCCATGTCTAGGAATATCTCATCTTAAACAAGAACAATCTACCCTGTGGATTAGAGTTCAGTTCAAAATGCCCTAAAAGTAACTCAGATCAATAGTCAGCTGAAAAAAAAAAAGAAGAAATTAAAGAGCACGACTGAAATGTGATGATAAACCTAAGTTAAAATGTCACTAATATCAATAATGACCACTTCTCATTCCAGGAATACTGACTGAAGCTTCATTTCTTCTGATGTATATTTTGTTGAGTTTCTTCATAAAAATATTCAATTGAGGAAGTGTCAGATTTCTATTTTTGTTAAGTGAGTGCTTGAAAAAAAAAAAAAAAAAAAAAAAAAATATATATATATATATATATATATATATATATATATATATAACAACAGACAGACAGAAAAAGGAATGAAACTGATATTTTCTTTCTATTGAGATGTGAAAATGCATTGGTCTTTTTTTATACTAAAAAGATTGTAACATGTGTGTTTATAAATGATTATCCTCATCTTTGAAGGTTTTTTTTTTCTTCAAATATTTTGGATTGTCTCTTTATTTCAGCAGTACAGTCTCCAATAAAATTGTTTATAAATTTCATCAAAAAGTTTACTTATGTAAAAAAGATTTTTAAGCTTGTATTGTCAAATAGGAAAGAAAAGAAAAAAAGTCTGTATCAATTGATTTTGAAGTTTTAAGACAACCTTTATCAGAAAAAGTAGTAGTAAAGAAAAAGAAAAAAAATATTTTGGGGTATTCTTCCATGACCTATTATGTCATTTGATTAAATCTTACCTCAATTTTTTTTTTTTTTATATTATTTACATGCAGAATATTTTCCTTATCTTTGTTGTTTTTATTACAATATTTCGGCCATTGTACCATCTGACCATCATCAGGTGTATGGCGATCAAGTTAAAATACAGGTTCCAATGTACATGCCCTGGGACATCTCATCTACTTATTTTAGTACTGCTCAGTTATTGCTCAAATGTTTCCACTGAGTCCATGTACACATTGCTTGGCCTAGAGATTGAACTCACAATTGTTACCAAATTCATGAGCCAACATTTTAATCCACTCAATTATTGTCAAAATTCACTATAGATTACCTGCATTGACATACACCTACCTGATAAAAAGCCAGAGGGCACAGTAGCCCAAACATTGTGATAATAACAACAAAGATGAGGACAATAATCTGAATGTAAATAATGATAACTTCTTATCCCAGAAATTCAGACAGAAATTACCTCAATTTTTCCCCCCTAACTTCTGAGAGGTGTCAACATTAAAGTAAAGTATTATTGAGGTTCAATACCTAAAAGAAACCATAAACCATTCATGGTGGTGAATCTTTATAAAGTTAAGTTTGTCTACTACAAAGAAAAATAAATCTTTTGATCACATTTTGTACAGATATTAAGATTGTTTTGAAAAGTGTGTGGGGAGAGGTGGGGGGGGGTCTAAATCAGATATTATGTTCTCACGATTCTTGATTCTATATTTTTTTATCTGATCTTTACATAAAATGAAAATTTGTTTTTAGATAAACATTTATTATTTGATTTGATATTAATTACCCAACGCTGTTTTGGATTTTTTTTTCATTTATGCTTATTTTCAAGAATGAGACCTATGAACATTTTTGGCATATAAGACATAAGCTAAAGTTTCAAGAGAAAATTTGAAGATAAATTTTCCTGGTTTATTTTGAAAATTAATGGCAGTAATGATTTTAGACAAATAATACACCTCAATTCAATCGTATTGTCTTAGTTTTGTTTGTTCCTAGTTGAAGCAAAAAGTGTGTATGAGGGAGGGAACTTCAGACTCTCCTACTCAGTACCTTACATCCATGACCCTGTGCCAGAATTCACTTAGTAAATACCTATAAGGGCTCCAGCTATAAAGTTAACTTTATAGACTATTAATCCTGAAGTGAATTTCTTTCACACTAAATGGCTTACTACTGAGACTTTGCTCCAAATTAAATCTAAAAAAAATACTGTTCTTGCAAATTTAATGATGCTAAAACAATTTATCCTTTAAACTTTCTGATAACTTTTCCCTCCCGGTATGTATAAAAATATTAACCCTTGTTCTCATTATGTCTTTCAGGATACATTTTATACAAGATCTAATTTGATAGAAACTTTGAGAGTATCGGGGCAAAAAAAAAAAAAAAAAAAAAAAAAAAAAAGAAAAAAGAAAGAAAAAAAAGAAACAACAAAATTTTTGTCTTTTTTTGTGGATGAGGTTAATACAAGATCTAACTTGATAGAAACTAAATATTTTTGGCAAGTGAAGAACAAAGAAAAAATATCTTGCAACAGATAAAGTTCCCTGAGGCAGATGTATAGCCAAGAATAGCAAATGAAAAATTGTTTCCTCTGACAGTGAATTGGTACAGTCGGCAGAAGATGGCCCAAATCTCCCTTTCCTTGCGAGAAAGAAAATTAGAACGAAAATTCATTCTAAAATAGTAGACTTGAAAATGGGCATAATGAACTGAAGATGGAGATTGTCTGATTTTAATAAGAGTTTAACATTTTCTGGAAATGAGGGACTTTTATACAAATAATTGCCATTATAGAAATAAAAATGAACCATGTTCTTGTTATGAGATTGATAATTATGTTACGTATCAGTGAAGGGGCCCATTTTGATGTAAGGGAGAGGGTTCTACTTTCATGGTAGAAGTGACAGCATGTCTAATATGAACCATCTAAAAGATTTTTTTGTAATATACCCCAGCCTTCATTTTGTTTAAAAAATAAATATTGTTAGAAACAATAAATGTGGAAGACAAACCAATAGTAAAAAGAAAAGAAAAAAAGTCTGTATCAATTGATTTTGAAGTTTTAAGACAACCTTTATCAGAAAAAGTAGTAGTAAAGAAAAAGAAAAAAAATATTTTGGGGTATTCTTCCATGACCTATTATGTCATTGGGGTGCTAATCTGAGTATTTCTCCTTGGCATCTCTCAGGCTAATGAAGTTATTTGGCAGTATCCATCTCTCCAAGTAACATGTGACTTGTATTATATCATACCAGCAATAAGGAACAATCTATAATCTGATCTGTTATTGAACACCGAAGATTGACAGCCTTACAAAATGAAAGGATAGCAACTGCCTTGGTATTTGCCCATAACTGATGAGTGAGGAGAAATGGATTCATACCTTTGCCAAGGACATTAGTACAGAGTGAATGCAAGAAGTCCCAGCCAGAGTTGGGACTTAGCCTGCTATTTCCATTCTCTGTGTTGTCAACTGTTAGGCTACTTGCACCATAAAAAAAAATATTGAATAAACAAAAATTTCAGAAGACTGGAAAAAGTTCTTGTAAAATTAATAAGAAAATCAAACAAGAAATGCTGGTCAGATTTAATCCCTGTTATGTGGTGGGGTTAATGGGTAAAAAGGATGACAGATCAAGATGACGATGCAAAAAGTAAACAAAGAAAACTGTAGAAGAAAAAAAATCAAAGAACAAACTCAGGCACTGTTTTATTGTAAAGATTTATACAAGGCCTAGATGCCCACTCAAAAGCACACTCTTTTACCAGTTAAATTAACATAAATCAAATCTCTTTATATGGCAGGCCATAATACTGTTCTTTAATTCATATATCATTGGTGTTAGAAAATGATTCTCTTTGATAAAATTGCTTTAAGTCTTGTCTTCAATGGATATATTCAGAATGTGTTTTGGAGACTAAAACCCAAAGTATTCAAACATTTTCTTCAAACAATAAGATATCACTTTTTTTATTTAATGGATCTCTTCAAAATACATAAATTTCAAGCTTCCATTTCCTTACAGCCATACCCAATCATGGGAAAAGATTCAAGAGTAAACCTTGATGATAAAATTTTTGAGCTGGAGTTCCAAAGGTCATCTGATGTTGAGTCTGACTTTGTTCTAGCAACTCTAGCAACGACACCAAGTGTCCTGTTATCTCCTTAAACAATATTAGTGACACGGAGAGGAGAGAAATGCTGCATGGGCAACTATTATTCTATCATTTAAAAAAAAAACAAATTCTGCTCAGACCTGCACCCAGGAGAGGACATTCCAGCATCACCCTAATTGGTAAAACATGCTCTATTACCAGCACCTGTGGAATTTTAAAAACAAATCCCTAGGTACGGATCAATGGTCTCTCAATACCAATAGATGCTACAAATAAAGTTTTGCACAGGGGTGTTTTGTTTTGTTTTTTGTTTTTTTTTTTAACTATAAAGAGAATCAAGATTTTAGCTTGTCATATAAACTAAGATGCATGACTTGTACAATGTGAGGAAAATGGTTTTGGTACATTATTTTTAAGTCTATCTCTTGGTGAGTGGAAGCTCTTTATTAGTAGAACTTTTGGGCACCAAATCTTGGCTCTAATGATTAAATTGACTTATAATCCATTAATTTCGTAAACTAAAATTTTTTGCATTTTTTTCAATGCCATCATGGCTTTCCACATATTTTGCTTCTTTATTATTTGTAGACTACCATAGCTTCTTGGGAAGGATAGTGGAGTATTTTCCTGCTGCATTCTTCAGGGTTTTGAATTCAGATTAATAGTTAAGAAACCAAAAAGCCAGGGATTTCTTTTTTGTAACTGATAAATCCTAAGTCAAAATAAAATAAAACCAAAAAGTCAACCTAAATAAGAACTCATTTTTATATTGCAGAGATTAATTTTTAAAACCCATTATTTTTCTTTTCTTTTATATTATTGAAACAATGCATTAATTATTTTTAGTCTGCATATCTACATGTTTGGACTGGTAACTTGTGCCACAATGAGGCAACCAGCTGGAACCAATTTTATTTGAGGTAAAGTGGTTAAAATTAGGTTGAGGGGAGGTGAGGTTATTAAAAAAAATATATATATTGCCTGAATTTCTGAGTGAAAGTGTTGATATTATACACTGATTCTTTTCAACCAGTTTGTTTATTTTTGTCTTTGGTTGTCATTATTACAATGTTGTGGTAACAGCTACAAAAGACAAAACAACTCATTTGAAAGAATCAATGTTCAATTAAAGAAAAACAAAAACAAAAAACAAACAAAAAGACTATTCAATTCTCAGACTGAATGAATGCTAAGCTACATTTCTGGTTAATTTGATATTGAAAGTAGGAAAAATGTCACTTTATGATTGTATATTTGGAGATGATATATGAAAATTACAAGAACCAAAATATTTAGACTGTACATGCATCTGAAAATTGAAAACCCCAGAATTTCAACTGTCATATCTCTAGTCAACATGAGGCAACACACAATGCACACACATTTTATTTATCTAAGTCAATTTTCTGCTCATATCCAGTTTTTTTTTTTACTTTTTGGTTTAAATTGCAATTTGTTTATTTCTCAATTCTTTTTATATTGGGTCAGCTAATTTATTTTGTCTCTTAACACACACTTGTTTCATTGAATATTGAAGAACAAGGAATATTTTGTGAGTTTTTTCAGCATTTCTAGTATTTTTACTTAGCAGGTGGTGGGTGGGGAATTTCCATTCGTAGTATATTTTGTTATTGCTTCCTATCCTGTGTTGTGCAGTGTGATAGTAGTAGTTTAGCTCATATTGGAGTTTTTGTTTTAGTTGTTGTTAACAGCTGTCTGGATAATTACTCACTAGTGGGATCATCTATTGTATTTTTGTTTTAGAGAGACAGTATCTTCACCACATATCTGATCGTCTTTGTATTACTTCAGGTAGCTGAGTTTCAAATTCAAAGTTGTCCTTCTCCTAGAATGGTTCTCAATCATGGCTAAAAACTCCAGTCTGCCCTGCTATTTAACTGAAATCTTGGGAGAAAAGAGATTTGGACCTTTTCCAGGGGTATTTGTGTGAAACTGAATGTAATGTTCTTGACCAGAATTCAATATTGTTGTATAACAAAGTATAATATAAGGTACATTATAAATTTTCTTTTTAGAAAAAATTTCTGAGAAAAGTGTCTTTTATATATTAAAAACAGTGTGTGTTTGTGTTCGTGTGTATGTATAAGTAAGTAGACAAATACAGATACAAGAAAATCTACACATTTTTATATAAGTTCATAAATCAGAATGTGCAGATGTATCTTCAGAGTTCTTATCACCCCTTGATGGCTGGAAAATTTTCAGCTGAAATAACTTTCAGAGTGAGTGTAGTGCCTACAATATGATCTTATAGAAAGAAGGAAAAAATTAAGCACTCACCTGTGTACCAATGCAAGTCTTAGAAACAAATCATACAAGTAAAATAAAGTGCACAAATCTTAATTAAGAGCTTATATTTTCATTTGTTTTTTTTTTCTTCTTTAACAGATCAGATTAACTTATATAAATGTCACAAGGTATGTCCTCCACTATTGGGGAAAAAAATTCAAAGTTTGAAAATGCACCATAAGATAGGGAATAAATACAGAAAAATGATATTTGCTATTTTTTATTTTTCTTATAGAGTGCTGGCCCCTAAAAGGCAGTAAGTAGGAGACCTTTCAAAAAGACCAAAAAGAGATGACAGAAGGTACAAAAAAAGAGCATAAATTTTGCTTACCTATTTTAAAGTACATCAAAATCTAAAGGAAGCAAGAGTCCCCACTCTCTCTCACACACACACACACACACACGCACGCATGTTAATTTTTCTAGATATAATTTTCAGATGATTTATCATTCTAAAAGTTTTTTTGACTATTGATTTCATTCTTTTTTCAGTTGTGTAGATATTTTGAAAAAAATATACACAAGACCAATTGTAAGTAAAAAAATATGAAATCACCTGTCTGAGATGAAGTTTGGTGGTCTGGCATAATGAGTTGTTACAGTTTGCCAACATTTTTTCCTCTTTTACATAATTGGTGACATTAGAAAAGAGAATCTTTGCCATCCTCTGAAGAATAGACTTGAAGAATGGATTGTCAGAAATATCAGAATAAAAAAAGAATGGGATCAATAGTCTAAACAACACTTGGAAGCTTCTCCTAGATTTGAACCTGAGTTGGTCAAAGTGCAAAGGGAATGCCAAACAAGTCATGGCAATCACTCACACTATAAGATTTCCCTTGTCATAGCTGAATCTGGTTTCAGTCGGCAGTCATTGGCTTTCCAAAGTTTTAAACACCTGCCTCTAAATTTTGGACTTGGTCCAGATACTTACAAAAAAAAAAAATTAGTGGATAAAATTACATTGATCCACTTAGGTTTTTAAATCAACAAGATAGGACACATTATCTTAAAATCATAACAGTGCCTTGAACACAAGGTGAAGAAATGTGTACAAATCAATTAAAGCAAAAAATGAAAATCATGTTTAGTTCTAGGATGAATTTTCTTAAAAAAAAATCTGTAAGAAAAGTTTAGTTAGTAATTTTCCTCAGCCAGATACAATATATAGAAATATATATATATATATATATATATATATATATATACACACACACATACACCGTATTTTATTTTATAATACCCAATTCCTATTAAATACAAATACTTTTTGCAAAACAAATGGTAAAAATACATGTTGATTTTTTTTCAAGCAATAGTTAATTAAATCCAGTTATATCCCAAAATTGTTTTTTTTACAGTATTTAAGGAGAGAAAGTAAAATGGGAGAAAGCTAATATATAGAAAGACTTCACTTTGGATATAAAATTATCAGCACTTTTTGAATGTGAATAAAAAAAATAAGTAAAGTGGTTATAGTAGAATTCATGATGAAGCAAAACTGGGGGACATGCCTTGGGAAGTCAATTCTTTGGAGAAAAAAATTACAATAATCACAATATTATCAGCAAAAACAAAAAAAAAAAAAAAGAAAAAAAAAAAGGAAAATATAACAACAAAAAACAAAAATGTTTCTCTGGATCACTTTTCAGGTTTGGTTTTGTTCATTTATATTTATTTTTGTTTGCTTTCCACCAACATCTACTTTTGTACAAAGATCAAAATAGAGATCTCAAAATATTTCCATAGTAAAACACAAAAATATAAACTTGACCAAAAATCACTGTTCAGTGAAATATGCTTATTTTTTTTAAATATTTAAAAAAGAATATTTTTTTGTTGTCTGTTCTTTGCTTTTTGTTTTATTTATCTTTTTTTTTTTTAACTTATTTTTGGGGGAGAGCAATTATATATATATATATATATATATATATATATATATATATATATATACACTCTCCATTTTTCAATACAAATGTAAATAGAAAACTGAACCTATGAACTCAATTTACAAAATGCTAATGTACTTTAGAATTACAAAATTCTAATCTACAAATTTTAAAAAAGATGTTTTAGTCTTTAATAAATTTTGCAAAATGTCAAAAAATAAATTTAAACTAGAAAATAAAAACTAAAAATGTAAAACTTCTTTACCATTTTCTGGCATGCAAGTTTCAATGACTAAAATAAGAAAACCTCAGACTACAAAAATGGAGATTAGTAAATAAGGCATTAGGACCTATAAGAATTATGACAGTGGAATGGGCATAGCAGGGAAATATAACAGTCAAACACACACTGGAGGGTAAAGATTAAATATTTAGACAATTCACCCATTATAAGGAGCAAAAATAATGCTTCAATCAACAAATCTGTCATCTTCAGGTAATAAAAAAGGGACTGTTTAATTAAATAACTAGCCATTCATTTTTTTAGCTGGCCTTTATATTTTAAAGGCTTGCATGTTATGTACCATATAACAGTTGTAAAAACGAGCTAGATTTGTAAGGGCTCAATAATTGTAAGTTGATAGAATTGTATAAGTCTATTTCTCTAATTATATAGCTAAATTGTCAGTGAATACATAGAAGAAAAAAAAACGAAGAATCCTAAAGTCACTCAAATATAAAAAAATAAAACTCAAAATACTGACTGTAAAGAGGCACAACTTTTATTTGTTTTTATAATCTCTTGCATAAATAAAAATGACATTGGCTACATAGGTAGGTTACTAGAAGAAGACTTCTGAAAGTCAAACAATTTATGTGAAGATTTATAGAAAGAACTTAAAAATTGTGTGTGTGTTAAATTAGAAATCTGCTGTAAAGGAATATTGCAGGTTTTACTATAGCTAGACTGACTGTAAGGAAAGGATACCTTTATTACTTGGAAATTATTTTTTCTGTCCAGTTTAAGTTTACTCAAATACCAGGCAGGAAAAACTTAACTTTTCATATCTGCAGCTAGAACTATAATGTTCTACATATCTCGGCATAATTCAGCAATATAGATCCAGATACCTAAATCTAGCTGATTTTACTAGTATGAGACTTATCTTATGGAAAAAAAAAAAATCTTAACACTAACTTGTTCAGCTTAGTAAAAATAATTTGTCAGTTTAATCATTAACACTATATTATTCAAGAATATTGCTTCCTCTTCCAGTCCATTTTCTTGTGGTTCCTTGACTGCACTAGTCTCAGTATTAAATGCAGTCAATATTATTTTTGGCTATCCTAGCAGGATATGACAACATGACTATAAAATTCAAACAGGCTATTATTTGATGATCAGATTCATCTGCAATTGCAAGGAAAGTTGTTTTTGTCTGATAAAGTTGCAGACAGAGTGTTGAAGGTTTATGCACATATACTAATTTTCGGTTTCGTGCTTTACTACTGAGAAAATAAATTATTTTCTGAATATTAAATAATTCTACAATTAAAAAATTAAATTCATCATTTTTGGTGAAATAAAAAATTCCCTTCAACTGATGATGGTTGAAGATTTGCTAATCAAAATCTGAACATGTTTCACATTAAAATCAGAAAAAAATTTAAATAAGAAACAGATGAGTTTATTAACCAAAGCCATATTCCTAGCTGTGTCTGATTATTTAAAAAATCATTTTTGGATGAGAACTAAACAGAATTTTAGACTGCAAGAGGGAAAAAAAAAAACCAAAAAAAAAAACCTCTCTTTCATTCTCTCTTTCTTGCCGGGACTTGTTGATCATAAAAACAAGCAACTTTACAAGATTTAAATTATTTAACAGTCTGATATTCACACAACAGTGACAACAATGATCAGATTGAAACTGGAGCTAATACTTTCACATACAAATATTTTAATAAAAGGGAATATCACAGTACAATTGTAACATTTTCATTTTGACCCTTCCCCATCAGTAAACAATTTAAATAATATTGCTTAAAGTGAAATACAGAGAGTTTGAGCGGGGAGGTAAAAAGCAGTTTGGTGAATAGTGAAAATTTAATTTTACGTAACATTAATACCTTCCCCAATAAGTATCATGTAAATATGCAGCCAATTGTCAAGAGTCAACATTCTCTTTGTCTGTCTTTATGAGTTTCATATATAAACAGAAATTCAATCATTTTTTTAAAGAGCTAGTCCATTACTTTAGTATTAAACCACAAATAAGTCATATTTGGACTTTCTTCCAATTACTGTGAAACAGAAAGAAAGTTGTAATTTTTTTTTCTTTTTTAAATCCAAGAAACAAAATTTTCTATGATTGAGATTAACTATCCCAGTTTGCTATGATTAAACAAAAATAATTAAATTATACACTTTTCTTTTTTACCCATCTTAATTGTTTTATCAAATTATTTTGGTCAATGCACTTTCTCCATTTTGGTCCATAAGTAAAATAGAATTAACTTCAGTTCTCTACATCAGTAGAGGTATGTTAGTTGTTCAGATATTCCTGCCATTTTTGGGAGGAACTTTTCTAAGAGTCTCCATTCCTGTATCATGTTTAGACCATACTGATCTGTTTTTGCCTGAATTTCTGAGACAAGGCTCTAGCAATAGAAGTATTGTGATAAAAACCAGAAAACTGGTCTGAAAGAATCACTATATAACATTGCATTTCAGAAATTCATCTCTGGTTATAACTCTTCAAGAGAAATGTGATATACAATGAGAATGCAGGAATTATTTCGACAGTCTGCTATGTTTTAAATGTTTTCCTCCATTTTATTACTGTTTCTTTTGCTGCTACATTTTTTCTGAGAGTATCTTTTCTCCCTATTGAAGCACATTCAAGCATATATTTTCAATGCCCATGTAAATTCTTTTCAATGTAACTAAATACTTCAAAATAGAAAAAAAGTCAACAGATAAAGTATTAAAAAAATGACAAGAAAACAATTAACAGGAAATTCTAATGACTATGTTGGGATTAGCAATTTGGTTATTTAAGCAAAGGTTCAATCTACTGTAATTCTAAAATGGTCACCAATTACTAATAATATAAAACACAAAATTTTATATAAGAATGATGTGAAATACTTGTTTTTCAGTGTTTATTAGTAGTGATTGGTGTTTTGTTTTTTAAATAAATGTGTGCAAAAGCTTCCAGTAGTCATTTTTGAAAAGTAAATTGAATACATGGGAATTTTTTTTTTTTTTGCCAGAAACTTTTGTATACACTTAATCATTTTAAATAATTCCACTTGCAAACAATCTGGCCATAATAGAACATTTTTTACAAGGAAGAACTCTTGGATGTAACAAAACAGAACAACAAAAAACTGTTTTATAGTGTGAATATCATATAAATACCGTTTTTTTTTTTTTTACAACTTAAAAAACAAAGTAAAATTACTTTTTTTCATTTTGAATAAATCAATTGGTAGTATTATTTTAAAACTGCTTAGTTCAAATTAAAAGAAAAGGCATTTTTGAAAGTCTTTGGAAAACAGATTAAAAGATATTCTACAGATTGAGGATGTGCTGAAGAAATTTTCAGGGACTTGGATGGGGCCCCTGCTTTGTGCTACTCTCTGACCAACTACCTTCAAATAAATGTTTTCAAGTTTCAAACAGATGTTTCACCAGCCCTATTTTACACTTTCTGCATGTTGGTATCAGATCAAATGATTTTAGTTTGTTTTTTTTTTTTACTTAATTGAACCATTATTTGCTGGGTTATGTCTGCACATATTCCACAGATCTATTATCCTAGGAATTTTTTAAGGAACTTTTTAATTGTATACTTAAAAAAAGATATTGTTTTTAATGTTTATGACGAGACATTTAATTTAATAAGTAAACAAATCCACATAAAAAAATTATTTATGACATGTCTTAGTTATGAGCAAAAATAACTAATCAGCCTAGCACACGGTCACAAGAGCAGGATGCACAGTAAAGATTCTTCTTACTATACCAGCTGTATGAACTGTAAGACGTTAATAGTCAGTGCATAGCAGCTTCCCTGGTAGACATTTATTAATTGTAGCTAAGTCTGACACAAGGCGACAAGATTGGGCACCTAGTGATGATAAATTTAGCACAAGGCCAAATAGGGATTAGAAAGATTGTGATGTGCCAATTATAAAGTGAAGAGTATCTGTCTGCTTTAAAACTCAGCATTTGAAATCTAGGCTTTTATCTGGGCTTGAACACTGACCTCTGGCACCAGTGGGAAATATGCAACTATCTTATCAAACAAGTGGGCTCCATTTATAAATGGAATATTAATCATTAATACTACTTGCACATTAATTATAGGGTGGAAACTTTTAGGAGAAAGAAAGATGTGGGGAGTTATGGAAAGTGCAAGTTTTGTAATATCTCATCTCTTGAGGTTCAAATTTTGTTTCGGTCAGTTAAGTGCCATACGTGAAACACGCTTGGGTGATCATGTCTCGAAAGAGTCATGACTGACTGGGCAGAAGATTATCCCGCAGTAGGTTGCCATTGCTTTCTGTGGTAGACTGGTTGCCAGCCAAGGCTATAGAACCCAATCTGTCCTGTTATTTAACCCATAACTGGAAGGAAGAGACGGATTAATACCTTTCCTAAGGCTATTTGCGCGTAAGTGAATGCAATGAATTCAACTGGAATTCGAACTTGGCTCCCCGATTTCTCGTTCCGAGCCGATATCCAATGCACCACAACGCACTTTTGCTTAATCTAATATTAGATAAAAAAAAGCAAAATACTTATTTTCTTATTTACAATCTGTGCTTTTATTAATTCATGATATTTGAAAGAGACATAATAGATGTATAAGTGGGCCAGAAGTATTTGCTATATCCTAAATAACCTATGATCTCTGATGATCCAGTAATTCTCCATTTCATGTACATTGCTATCAAGAAGTTTTGATACTTTCATTTTGGAATGTTATACATAGCTGTCAGCAGTAGGCATTAGGTAATATATTGATAATCACCTGATTACTGTTAATTCTTAAAGTTCTCATCATTTTATTTCTGTGCCAGTATATATTTACTATAACTGTGTTGCAACAAATGAAATAGAAGTGTGTATGTATATATATATATATATATAGTTGCTTTTCATGTTTTATGACAAATAATGATAAAACAGTGCCATGTTCATTAATTAATTTTGGTAATTAAAGTAATATTCCTACTGTTGATAATAAAATTATGATTATATTTAATTTCTTTCATTACCATGTAAAATTCATGATATTGACTATCCAGTTTTATAAACATGTCCACTCATATATCTATCTATCCATCCATATATAATTAAATTTGGATGATTTTGAGAAACTTTTCTCCTCTCTATAATTCCATTTTTTTTTTTTTTTTTTGCTTCTAATAAACAAAAGTATTATGATGACAAATGATTTAACTCTACCAAATCATCTTGGGTATTGATATAAAAAGCAAGTCACAATACTGGTTTAACCCTTTGTACTTGTTGACTATCAACCTATATTATTTTGTAATATTTCATTAGAAGTATTAAAGTTATTTTTTTTCTTTTTTAGAGAACACAAAAATTCTGAGTTAATATAATTATGAGTAAAAGTTCTTGCAAAAGATTTTTTTAAATTTTAGCACAAGACCCATGAGAGTGTCGTCTGGGACTTGAAAAGGCATTTATATTCTTACTGCCCTACATGACCCACTTGTAGATTAGTTGTATTAACATTTCAAAATTATTACATTTGGAATATATTTATTCTTGTTGCATTTTCAGCCAAAAACAATATATTTTCACATAACTGAATAGTTAAATAAAGGATTTACAGTCCTTTTTAACGTATAAACTATAATCGGTATTTTTTAATTGAAATATTAAATCTAGATTCCTAATGTTCCACACTCATTCAGAGAGGAAGCCTGTCATAACTGAAATAATTGTACTAAGAAGCTGAACCCACTTGTGGGTCATGTGGGAATCCATATATTAAGGCAAAATGTAAAATATTTAATTGATTTTTTATAAAGTGAATATTGAATGATTAATATCTATATCTCCAGCAGGTCTTAATTCAAATTTATTTTGGATGGGTTAAATTACATTGTGAGATTTTATTTTATTTTTTTTTAAATAACTCCACAAAGTTTAAAGCCCATAAAGTTTTTTTGTGCTGCTTTTTGAGATTTACAAATGCAGGGTTGGGGGTGAATTGTAGTGTTTAACAAACTTTTCTATGATCAGACAATGCAAAATTAATTTTAAACCCCATTAGATCAACCAGACTTGTAAAAACACTTTTTCTTCTGTTTTCCAAATAATAAATCTCTTTTGCTATTTTCTAAAGAAAAAAAAAATTTTTTTCTTTCTTTTTTCCAAAATTTGTCCTTTTGGTGGATAAAGCATTTCTATCAGTATTGCCCCTGCCTCCCATGAAACAAACCAGTGTCAGACAATGATTGGCTGACAAAATAATTACACCTACCAATCAACATCATTCTTAGAAATGGTGCCTTCTTTTAAGATGGTTTGAATATATATATATATATATATATATATATATATATATATACATACACACGCATACATCATATATATATATATATATATATATATGATGTGTGTGAGTGAGTATATATACATATATACAATGTATATATATGTGTCCATGTAAACACACATTATATATTATTTAAATGACACACACATACATATATATATATATATATATATATATATTATAAACACAGATTGAGAATCAGATTGAAAACTCACAATGCTTGCAGATAATACAAAACCTTGTATTTTTCCTCTGAGTATCATGTCAACAACAAGAAAAACAGTTTAAAAAATGACCAGCAAAGAATATATATTTTACAAGGGAAATGGGATTTTGTAGTAAATATCTTTTTTGTAGTTTTTTTTTTTTGTTTGAACCGACTGTTTAAAATTTGGTGTTGTGTGTGCACACACACACACACACACACATTATATATGTAAGTATATGTATGTAGCCGGTTAAAAATATTTTAACAAGAATTATATGACTTGAGAGATTAAAAAAGAAAATGCCATTTGAAAACCTCAAAAAAATATGAATGGAGGTTTGATCCAAAAGGCAGATTATCTAATCCTTTAAGTCTTGTCTGTTTGGGATCTGACTGGTCAAAAGAATGAGTGGAAGCTACATACTACATTGGTCTAAAAAATATACATACTACAGTAGCACAATAAGCTTTATGGCATTTTAGTGGAATTTTGTAGTTTTTTTTTCCTCCAAATTTTTTTTTTATATAGTTTTTATAAAAGTTTTTTTTATCTTCAAATGATTTTGGAGTTACATTTTTCACTGAAACTGTCAGCTCAGATCAACCATATTGATAACTACAATTTTTTTTCTTTTATCAATATGTTATGTATTTCAGTCTTTTCTGACACAACTATTTGGAGATGTTTACTACACAATGTGTTTTTAGTTTTTCATATTTTTTTTTCTGTTATTTTTCCTTTTTTTTTTTTTTTGCTCATTTTTTTTCTTTTTGCTTCAACTACACGTTCTGTTAACAGAACATGAACTACAATGTACAATTTTTGCCTCATTAACATCTAGGCCAGCTCTCTTGTAGTCGTTTGCCTCTTCCCTTCATTGTTACAAACAAAAAGGAAAGAAAAAATTTATGGAAAAAAAAACAAAAACAAAAAAAAACAAAAAAAAACAGAAAATTAAAATAAACAAATATTGGGTAAAAATATCTATAATTAGTTAAAAGTTAAAAAGAAACAAAATAAGTATTTTACTTGGGATTGTCAAAATAATTTGTTTCCTTTTTTTTGCTGTTTTTTGTTTTAGATAACATCTTAAATATATTACTAATTTTTCTGTTATAAAAGCATCTTTATTTAGATCATCTTAACAATGGAAGTGTTTATCAGTTCAAATGTCGACTTTCAGTTAGTGTCTGGTGAATGGAACTTATAAATGGATCCAAAATATCACACACATGCACACACACAAATGCATGAATCGATTAAAAAAAAAAAAATAAGAGAGAGAGAGAGAGAGAGATAGAGAGAGAAAGACATTAAGATGATCTCTATAAAGAAACAATGATAGTAATAAGCAATTCTCTAGATAAAAACCCAACAAGATTTAAGTGTGTATTCACTTGGAAGAAAAATCAAAAACACCAAGACAGTGGAGTCAGAGTTACAGGTATGTCATTTATAAGAAATATATTAATTTAAAAATTTTGTTGTAGACATTGGAGCCCCAAAAGAGGAAAAAAAAAATGTAAGAGGGACAGACATGAATATATGAGGGATCATTCTCCCTTACCCAAAATAACTAGAAGTTATTTTATTTTTTTTATATCACCCGGGCCAGTAATATTGAATTTAGGGAATATTGCAACTAGTAAAAAGATGTATATAACTTCCTGTAATATATATGTATTAATGATTTCTATTTATTTTTTTTTACTTTGTCAGTATTTTTGTGTACTGTGGATTTTACAAGTAAATAAATGAAAAAAGGGTTAGCAAAACTTGTTGTCCCAAGTCTAGATGACAGCTCATTGGCTTGACCCAAACCCAACCCTGTATATATTAAGTTTGACTTATCAAAGAATGAATATTTTTTTTTTAACAAATGAGTAGTAACCTGTTCCCAATTAATGGAAAATGCACCTTTTGTATGGCAAAGCAGTTCAGAGAAAAATATATATCTATTTAATCCATTATACCTGGGAAATATGTTGAAAGTGAAAGAGAGGAGAATGTTTTGGAATAGGATTAACAATTGTAAAACCTAAACTGATTCCAACAGTTTCACCTTTCCTGGATCACTACAACTTAATTTCCTCTGACAAAACATTTAGTTCTCAGGTGCAATAGAGTAAATTTCTACAAAAACAGTATTGCAAAATTTTTGGTGCTTTAAGAGGTATGTACATTTTTGCAAGAAGAGTTTTTTTAAATTTTTTTATTCTTTGCAAGGTTCATTTAAAATACATTTTTAATTATTTTTTTTTCATATGATTTAACAGCCAACTTTATAGCATCCATAGACTAGACACAAACCTAAATGAAAGGTATTTTTTTTTTCTTTTTAGGAAAAAAAAAAAAAAAAATGTCAATCCAAAAACTTAATTTTCTGTTTTGTTTTCTTTTCAAATGATATTCTTGAATAAAGCTGGGGCAAGAATATTACATCATGTCCTCACTAAATCAACAACTTTCATCAATGTACATATGAAAAGTGTAGCTCTTAGATGAAGCATTGTCAAGTGTTATTATTTTTTGACTAGTATTTCTTTCATCTTATTTCTATTACACCTCCCACATCTACAATCATTTAGTAGATGAAATGAAAATTAAGTCTCTAGTGAGACTTGAACTTACATCCCTTATAGAAAATTAATAATAATTTATAATACTTCATCTAAGCAGAAAAATTAAAACTATTTCTACTAAGTATAAAAACAAGTGCAGTAAATGAAATGAAATAGTTTGGAAATTAATGAAAATTTAGAAAACTTTACCTAAAAAATCCAGAAAAATTTAAGTTATTACTCCTAAGTGTACAATCAAGTGAAATAAGATGAAAGAAATATAAATTGAAAATTAATAGTTATATCAAAAGATGCAAACATTTTAAATATATATTAAATCTTGAGTTATACCAAATAACTGAAGGTTCCACTTTCAACTTTCAACCAAAACAGATACGCACAATGTTCCTCCTCAATTTTACCACTTAACAGTAGTGCATAGTTTTTGAATGATTGTGAGTTTGACAATGAATTCACATCAAATTTAGTAGTTCATGGTTCTCATCATCAATTTTTATCAAGTGATTCAATGATTCCCTTTTACTTCCAGAAAGAGCTTGCAGCTCTTATCAATTAAGTAAGTCTCTCCCAAGTGTTATGACAATGATAACTAAGAAATGGCTCACTTTACAAGGTTTTGAAAATTAATGTTTTGTTTTTGTATCTTCAAAGTCATTTTTTCCCTTTTAATCAAGCCTTGTGATGAGGTAAATTAAATTCAAGAAATATTAGTATGAATTTAATGATCTTGCATGAAGCACATGATAAAAAATCTAAAAGTAATCAAATTAGTAAACTCACTGAGAAAATTTGGCAGGAAGAAAATGTAAAATGTTATGTTTTAGGAAATTAGAGTGAATAAGTATATTATTTTTTCATTTTAGGTTTTCTTTATTTAAGATAAAGATTGGATGAATAGTACAGTATAAAAATGTTTAGCATCTAATATACCTAGAGAGAGAAAATAACATTTCTTTAGAGCCCAAAATGAGGCTTCAAAAATCAAATTAATGCCCTTTTAATTTTTTTTTTTGTATTTTGATACCAGAAATAAATTATAAATTAGTGAAACACCATCTGATTAGCATTTAGAAAAATATCTGCAGTTATTGGTCTGTCTTTTTATGTTGTTAAAATTAGATCTATTGAGGTCTAACTTGAGTAAGCATATATGCATGAAGAAAAAAATAAGGGTCCAAGTGAAGTGGATGGGGATTTTTATTAAATTTAACAATAGGTAAAAATCTTCATTTACTCCTATAACCTACTTTAAAATCAAAATCAACTTATATTTAGATTATGCTGCTCCAGACCCATCATATACCTGGTTCAAGGTGATTTAAAAAAACATTTAGGTGTTTAAAAAAAACAAAACAAAACAAAACACTATTCCACAGCCAGGTTTTTTTTTTTTTTTTTTTGCAAAAGTGAGTTTGTTAAAGATTATGAAAATAACAAACTTTTTTCTGCCTTTTTACGGACATTAAAATAGTCTTTTTAAAATTATGCTTTGGCACCAGGTGTGTAAAGAGTTAGGTTGGAACACTGTAAGCAGTTATATAATTCAATATTTTAATTTAAAGAAGGTTATATTTGCCTCATGAATACACTCAGGTTTTTACCCAACAATCAACACCAACAACTATAGAAAATGGCAAGAGTTTAGTGGACAACAACTGCTTCAAGTTGTACTGAATTACCTAGTCATGATATTCAATCAAATCAAAAGGCTGCTATGATCTTGACTGACTTTCATTTGAGTGCTGTCTGAAATTTTGACAAGAATTATTGTTAACATTCCATGATGAAAAAGACAATTAGTCAGAATAATACATGGAATGAAGACTTTTTTTTTTGGCAGATTTTAATAGAGTTCTTGATTTTCAATACAAAATCTGCTCCATTCATTGCTCAAATAGTAAACAAGAAAAAAAGAAATTCTGCATTAATTAAATAAATGCTTAGAACAAGATCTTTCAAAAACAGTTATCATAAAGTAAGCACCAAATTAGCTGTATGCCAAGCAGTCTGCATCACGACACTACTTTCTGCATTTGAACGCAATAGATTCCATGGACATAATATCAAGATACAGGAGGAATTTATGTTATTAAAAAAAAAAAAAAAATAAGCACTTCTGAATGCATCTTGGGACTGTCTGATTGAAGTGAGGAGCTTAGGGTAAACCTTCAAATGTGAATGACATCTACATTGATTTCAATATATAAACGACATAACTGTCTATTTAACCCTTTGAGTGTGGAATTTAAAAAATATTTTTGGCAATATCTGAAGCACCTTATAATTACATTTTTACCTATATTATATAATAAACATTGTATTTTGCTGAAATTCAGTCTCCCAGGGAAATTCTAGAATATAACACATATTTAAGGTAAACAAATTTTGTAATTATAGTGCTCAATATCAAGGGATAGAGCATCAGTAAAATAAATTTGTTAAATACCTCTATGATTTTCATGGATTCTATGAAGGACTAGAGATAGTTAACAGTTAAGTAAATGAATTTATTTAGAAATGAATTTACTTTACAAAAATGTGCCCCCCCCCCCCAAAAAAAAAAGCAAAAAAAAAAAGCTATGAAATTTACTTCAAACCACTGCACAAAACTATGCCACCATAAAAAGTTTTAGTTTCAACTTAAATATTCAGCAAGTAAACATATTAGAGCACTGAATGTATAAACTGTATGATCTTAGAATACAAGGTGTCATTTTCATATGGTAGACACTGTACCCAAAGGGTTAAAGAGAACACTGACAAATGGTACCTGGAAAGAACCGAATTAGAAGAAAGAGAAATAAGAGAACAAAAGGAACTTATGATAACATCAAAAACTTAGTAAAAGTCAATTACAGGTTACTGACATAGAGAACTCCTCGGTAGAATTTTATGATAATCCCATTGTGTTGAGAGAGAGAGAGAGAGAACTGAATATGAAATGTCAGTCTAGATGACATACTGTATTTACAAATAGAAAAAAAAAATGGGAAATCTTAAACCCAATGTTTCAAACTGGAGGTTCAGGCTAGAAATGTTTTCAGGAGGTACCCCAATGTATGCTGTGGTTTACCATATACTTATATATATATATATATATATATATATATATATATTAAGCAGTCTTATTTAATTGGCTGTCAAAGAGTGCTAGTGAAGAAATGGAAAGTTTATGTTTATCTGCTAATTTTGACTTGTTGAGATGATCAACTAAGCATAAGCAAAATTATGGACCAATAATCAGGGAACTTATTGTATTACAAAGATTAGTCTTATTACAAGACTAAGCTACAGTCAGTAAATAAAGATAGTGCAAAAATTGGAAAATTTGAGAACTGGAATAATCGTAACTTTCTTTTATCATATAAATAATTAAGAGTAAACTAACACTTTTCTGAGGATATTGGTTCATTGGCAAAACAAGTCAAAATAGTTTTCCAAATTATCTCATATTTGCTATAAGTAATTATATATTTGATCAGGTATTTAAAATTAGATTAAAATATTAGGCTGTTATATATGGTTGTTTGTTTTTTCTGATGTTCTGTGAAGGATCTCTAAGAATAATCTTTCATGGCATTTTTTGCTTCTTAGTAACTTTGGTCACTGTGTGAAACTGTTTTCAAATGTTATTGAAATTTTATTTCATATTAGATGACCCTTTAAGATGAAATGCCAAATATATAAGAATAGGCATAACATAATCAACATAATCTCTTTGCTTTTAATCAAGGTCATAAAGCTGCCAAAGTAGCTAAAGACATTTGTGTTGTGTCTGAAGAGGACTTCATTACTAACAGAATGGCCCAGAAATGGTTTTCCCATTTCAAGGAATGGAAGTTCAAACTGAGACTCTCTGTGTTCTGGCCAACTTTTTCAGTTTGATGAGAACTAATTGCATGTGCTGAATAAAGAAAAAATCATGCTGACCACTAGGGAATTAGCCCAAAAGGTGGCAAGCTCTTGTGTTACTTTGGCTCGTCATCTTCACTCTGTGGGTAAAGTTAAGAAACACGGCACAAAGATGCCACACACATTGACTGAGAGAAAAACTCCATTACTCCTCCATTGTCTCCAGATTATTTGCTTAATACCCAGGATATTTGTGGATACAAAGAAAAAGCTTGGTTAAGAATTTCTGCATCACCCATCTTATTTTCCTGATTTAGCCATTTCAGACTACCAAATGTTTGGTTGCTTTCTAACAATTTGAGGGGGTATTTCGTTCAACAAAGATAAAATGTGGCTTGACAGATATTTTGAATCAAAACATGGTGATTTCTATTGTTGAGGCATTGAAAAATTAATGGATTGTTAGCAGGTGGTTGTAAACAATGAAAGGGAATATACTGTTGAATGATTCATTAGAACTATTAAAAAATGTAAGTATTAAAATAAATTATAAAAAGGAATGAATTTATGTAACAACCTAATAGTTATTGGGTTTGACCTTATAGTTGGGCTTAGTAAATAGATTGGCTTACAAGTCATTTTCTCTTTTCTTTTCATTAGTATACTTAAATAGGTAGAATTTTCCTTCCCTTAGTTTTTTGGAGTATTTTAATTCATATCTGCTTGTTATGATAAAGAACAAAGTAATTATAGCCTAAAGAAGACAACTGAATTGTAATTCTTAAGATGAACATAAGGGATTTTATTGGTTCCAAAGCTTATGAAGACAGTAAATTTCTTTCTTTCTGATAGTCAATAATTTGCTAAACACCATTTCTAACACCAGCCTCCGAAATAGACAGCTCAAACTTTTGTCATTGAGGTATATACTTAAGAGTTGAATTATCTACTTACAGTTATCAGTATCGCATTCAAGGGCAATTTTTTTTCTAATAATGCCTTGCTATGTTTTTGGGAGCATATAGGGTTCACAATTGCTTGCCCTTCCTGATGTCAGGTAGAATAATTAAAAAGAAATGGTCAAAAATTATTGAAAAGAAACTTGAATCAAAATATCCAATTTTTATTTTTTGGAGATTATAGAAAGGATCCTTTTTCTTCTCTCATCAAAAATGAAATGAGACAGAAAGAGATGGCTTCCTTTCAATTTTCATTTCTTTTTGTATATAAAAGTTATTGGTAGATAGTTGACTAGATCAGCTTTTATACAATCCTTATTTATTATTGTTTTGGACTAAGGTCAAGTGTTTACCACAATGAAAGAATAAAAAGAAACTATAATTAAACCCTTAGAATTTTTATTTTTCAGTCATGATGTTTTGTTTTTTTAAAGAGCCACTAAAATGCATTCGGACTTGATATTCAAACAAACTAAATGACTAAGGCTTTTTTTATTTCTATTCTATACCAAACATTTTCTCATCATTAGGACACAAGAAAAGGAGGGAATTAGGGTTGAAAGAAGTGGCTAATATTTGAAGCCATACTTTTGCATTGCTCAATTTAAAGTTTGCATATGAGTAGAATAAAAGTAATATTAAAAGGAGAGAGGAAAAAATCTTGTTGGGTTTTTAGAGAATAAAAATCCTTTATGGCTCCCCACCCTCCAAATCCATGCAAAAAGTATTAAATAAAATGTAAAAATGACTTTTTATAAAAAAAAATTGTCTTTTTAAATAAGGAGTTAACAAAAAAATTATTGATAGCTTGGAAATGGAAAAAGAGAAAAAAAAATGTGTTGGGTTAAAAGGAATTAGAAGCAAAAAAAAAAAAAATGAATCAAAGAGAGAGAAGAGATACAGGTAGAGAAAAAAGAAAGAGGGAAAGAAGAGAATAAAATGAAAGAGAAAAAGAGAAAGAGGAAGATAAAAAAGGAGAGAGAAAAAGATCACAAAGAGAGGCAAAAGGAGAGATAAAATGGAAGCGGAGGGGGGAAGCAGGGAAAAAGAGGCATGAAAAATGGAGTAGGAAAAAGAGGTAGAGGGAAAGGAAAAGAGAAGAGGATTTAGAAAGCAAGAATAAAAAAAATAAGGGAAAAAGATAGTGGGATGGGTGAAGAAAGTGCAGTAAAAGAAGCAGAAAATTAAGGTTGGGAAAATAGAAAAAAAAAAAAAAAAAAAATGAAATTCTGAAATATTTTTATTGCTTTTAGAGAAATGGCAAACAGACTACAGTTACCAAGGGTGACCAAACAAGGCCACACACACACACACACACACACACACACAAACAAAGAAAGAAAAAAAATGAAAAGAAAATCAAGGGAAGGGATAGGTTAAAAAATCCATGTTTCTTCTGTACAGGGAATTATAATGGCCAGATATTCAAAATTTAAATTATATTATAAATTTAAAAAGGAAATAACCACAAAAAAAGAAAAAAAAAAGATAAATAAAAACAAATATATATGATCATTATTATATACACACTCATACATTATATATATATATATATATATATATATATATAAAATTGATAAATTTTTTTTTGTTTTTTTTTACAGGATGGGGGAAGGAAAAAAAAAAAAGAAAGTCTGCTCATAACAGTCCCTCCCATTTTGATTCATTTATTTTTCTTTAAACATTTTAAATACCCTTTTAATTACTTGCATTTACAATTTAATGTTTTTTAATCATTTAAAAAAAAGCTGTTGTAAATTTATATTACACTGTATAGAAATGGGTCTTCAACATTGGATAAAAACATAAATTTACTTTATAACTGGCTCACTTTTGGTCTGTACAAGTATTTTTCATTTTTTTAATTTTTTTTTTATTTTCATGAAAAAAGAAAAAACAAAAAAGAAATCAAGGGAATTCATTTACAAATTAAAAAGAAAAATGAAAACTACATACATAAAAAAAATAATGCCCCTGTCAGCAGACTGAAAATTATTGCATAAAATAATTTCTATTCTTTGAAGTGAGAAATGATAATCTGAAAGCATTTTTGTATGCCTATTTGTTTGGCAGGAGAGAAAGATATTTTCTTATTAATTTGTCTACATTTGTAATGGGGGATTTTTAGAAGTCAGTATTTGAAATTTTATTCCTCCATTTCTGAGGGAGAGAGAGAAACAAATGAAAAATTAAAAACAAAAGATTGTCAAAATACAGGTTTTGACAATCAAAAATTAGTCAAATATATATACATATATTTTGACAATTAAATATTAGTCAAATATATATACATATATTTGACTAAAAACTAAATGGTTTTTAGTCAAATATATGTATATACAAAAGATTTTTTTAAAAGTTTTATTCTGATGATTTTCATTCAGATAAATTCTAATATTACATACATATATCCATTTTATTCTAATTTTTTAATCATTCACAGTAAATGCATAATGAAATACACTTCAGTTTTCTTCACTGTTTGAATTTTCAAAAATTAAAAAACAGATTGCCTGACTTAAGATGACCTGTTTTTTCTAATAGATAAACTGAACAGAGACTAAAACAAAATTGTTTTAAATTTGGTGAGTTTTTATTCTTGAAGAGGTTAAACAGTTTCATTTTGTACTTAACTATGTTTTAAAATTTAAATAATCAGATGTTATTTTTAAAAAATTATTTTTTTAAAACTCCATAATAACTTCAATTTCTACATACTGGAGTTTTTTTTTTTTTTTGATTAAAAAAATACAGTAGAGAAAGAAAATTATTTTTGCTTCCATTTTTTTTAAAATAAATTTTTAAATTCAAGTTAGTGAAATGCTTAAAATTTGTATTTTGGTGTAAATGAAAGCAGGATAGGATAATGGATTTGTTATTCATTTGGATTAAACACATTTGCAATTAACTTTGTTTAAATGTTAACAGTCTGCTTATAAAGATTGTATTTAAAATAATTATTTTTCTTATTTGAATAGAATTTTCCATCATCAATAGAAAAGTTGTTTATCACCAAAAAAAAAATCAGTTTCTATTTTTTTCTTTCTTTTACTATTTTGTTTTTAATTGTAAATTAAATATTTCCAACACAGTAAAGTATATCAAATAATTCCCCTTCTTTAATACATAGGTAATGAAAAAATACTGCTGACAGGGAGTAAGTTGTGCTTAAAGAAAAAAAAAATCTACTCTGTATTTTTAATGATGAAAAAGAAAAAGTGGTGGGTGGGAATGAGGGTCTCATTTAAGACAGCAAAATTTACAGGCAAGCTTGATTAAATTTAATCACCACAAGAAGCAAAAGTTTTCACTCAATCACATGAGAAAGAATGAATAAAATGTTCATATTGTAAATATTTATGTACCACTTGAGTATTATGAATTTTACAAGTACACAAATGTATACTGACCATGTTGCATGTGGGCTCTGGGTGGTGTATGCACAAAAGGCTTGCCTGAAGCCTAAGATGTCCACTCTTTGGCTCAAAACCCCAAGTCAACCAAGTTACATTTATTTTTTAATAGAACCAACATCAATATAGCATGATAACCACTCCATTTGTTTCTCCCTATCTTAGAGAGTAGAATTAAGAATTACTGTTAGCAGCTAAAAAAATAAGTTATTTTTAATTGAAAATAAAATTCAAAAAATGAAAAATAATGATTTTTTTTTTTTCAGAGTGGATATTTTCAGCCTTGTGAATTTGGTAAAAAGTTAAAACAAAACATGAATGCAAGTCAATTGAGAATAAGGGCCAAAAAATGATGATAACATTGAGAAAAAATGGTATTGCCTTCTTCCTCAATAAAAAAAAAATTCAAAAAATGAAAAATAATGATTTTTTTTTCCAGAGTGGATATTTTCAGCCTTGTGAATTTGGTAAAAAGTGAAAACAAAACATGAATGCAAGTCAATTGAGAATAAGGGCCAAAAAATGATGATAACATTGAGAAAAAATGGTATTGCCTTCTTCCTCAATAAACAACAAATGGTTCCTGATGCAAGGAGAGAGTTAACAGTTACATAGTAACCGGAAAAAAAAAAAAAAAAAAATGATGCAGGTGTTAAAAAAAAATATTAGGGAGTCAGGGTATGTAAATAATGCCAACATTAGCAAGATCTGCTCAGATGTATGAGGAAGTTAACAATATGCGAACCTTTCACTTGAAGATGTAAAGTAATACTCCAAGCTCAATATTAAGCTATACATATCAAACATTACACAGAAGTTGGAATTAAATATTTCTTCCAACAGATAAATACAACTTTTTTGTTTTCATCATAGAGGATGATAAGGAGAGAAATAAAAAAGAAAAAAAAGGAAAAGATTTTATTTCTTGTGGTGATAAAGTGATTAAAAAAAAAAAAACTTAGTTAAAAATGTTTGCCATAGAATTAACGAATGTTTGAATCATTTTTTTAAATAAATGAATAAAAGATTAATAAAATGAGGTGTATAAATTAATAACTTCACCCAGAACGATTTTTAATAGATTTTAAGCTTCTACAATGCCCTGCATGAATAGAAGTTTAGTGGAAATGAATGGGAGACACAAATAGGTTATCACTCTTAGTTCCTTCACTGCGTAAGAAAGTACTTTTTTTTTATCAACACATACACACAGGGATAATACTAAAAAGAGGATCTATTAGATGATCAATGGAAAATTCTATGTAGACAAGTCCAACTAGAAACTTTTACAATTGAAATATGAATTACATTTAAGTAAGAAACTCTCATAAACCAATTAGAAAAACAAAAACAAATGAACAGATATAGCAATAAAAAGCAATCTCTTTGTCAAATCTTTATTTGCATAAAATCTATTTGCAATATTAAAAACTTCTAGTCAATAATGAATAAGTTGTTTGCCAAGAGTAGTTTAAAATTAATACAATTAAATATCCAACAATAAAAAAAAAAAACCTATATCAATGAGTAGGATTAGAATTTAGGTTCTCAAGAACATTCTGCAATGTCTGCAATTCATTCTTAGCTAATATATTCAATAAAAACAAAACTTGTTCACTGTTATTGGACATAGCAACAACAGCTCTAATATTAAACTAAACAAAAAGGTTTACTGTTTAATTCAAAAACTGTAAAAACCAAAGAATCCTATATATTAATTTTCATCAAGAAAAATAATCTTTATGGAATGTTTTAAGAAAATATTGCTTTTTTTTATCATTTTTAAGGTGTGCATTTTCAACATAATTCCATACAAGAAATGGGAGCAATAGTTATCAGATCAAACCATTTTTAACACAGGAATTAATTTACTAATCTGTATGACTATCTTGCTAAATACTGAATTTCAACCAGAATTCAGTTTATAGAAATATTACAAAATGTAATGGCATTGTAAAAAGGATACGGACACACCAATGTTCAAATAAGTCTAAAAATAGATTAAGGAAAAACATTTATTTCAGAAACAAAAAATTATTTGATAATTATAATTACTTGAGGTCTCTGTTTATAGAGGTAATTCATATTTCAGAGATGAAATATCTTATCAAAAATGTGAAAAAAAAAGTTAATAAATCAGTATATGAGAGAGAGAGAAAAGAAAAAAAAAGAAATCAAGATTTCATATTTCTGATTTGAATAATGCAATTATATTGAAAACATTTATGTTGAGGATTAAGAAAATGTATAACCAAAGTCAAAAATGATATTTTCTACTTTACAAGAAAAGTTTTATGTGGTGCCTGCTCAGTGTTTCATATATACAATTGTGTAGGGCTAAAATCAAAATAAGGCACCACGAAAGATATATGTAAGTGTGACTAATTGTATTGTAACAAGTGTAAATATTTCGTTTTCTGCTATAAAAAATGTTTTCAGTTCTATTTACATAATAGTCTGCCAAGCATTAACAATTTAAAAAAAATTTTACTTCTTTGTGGAGTGACAATAAAAATTGATGGTGAAGATCAAAAATCATTTTTTTATAAAAAAAAAAAAAAAAAAAAAAAAAAAGACCAAAGATAAATGTCATTTATGAAAATAGACACTCTTTCAAAAGGTTTAATTTGTGCACTAAGTATTTGTAAATTGGTTTAAAATTTACTAAATTTTTTATAGCTTTAATTTTTTAAAAATTAAAATGACCAAAGAAAACAGGAAAAAAAATAATTATACCTTTTTTTTTTACCTGGTTCATATTCTGCAAATGCATTTTAAACATTCAAACTGAGAAACTTTCCTTAGGGTGGTAAAAAAAAAAAAAAAAAAATACTGACAGTTACTGCAAAACAACATAGTTGAATTATTTCATTAGGAAGCAAGATGACTTGGCCATTCAAACTGTTGTTTTAATGAGTACAGAAAATAGCCATATCAAAATTATTTTTATCCAGATTTTTTTCAGCTATGATAATAAAATCATTTTTTGATAATTACTTTTCTGATTTTTAAAAGGAATTTGCAAAAACTGAAAATAAGAAAATTTCATATAGAATCTGAAGTCAGGTAAAAGCATCCTCAAAAACAATTGTGGGAGAAGGAGTTAAAAAAATACAAAAAAACAAAAAAAAACAATCAGGAATAAGTATTGTGGGGAGAAATCACTACACATCCATAATAACAAAAATTAAAAATGGAATGTTTTTTTTCTTTTGATAAGATAGTTCAACATCTAAATTTTTAGTTGGACTTGGTCTTTAAGAATATAGTGGCCACAAAGAATGAGGTATATAGTTCAAATAAAAAGAAGATTAATGTTTAAAAATATTAATGTATAAAAAATTTGTAAGTCACAAATTATAGTAATGGATTTAAAAAAAAATAGTGAATTGTATTTTTAGAACCATTTGTGAAAAGAAAAAGTCCTATTGCCATCGTTGTAAAAAATAGGATGTCATATTAAACCCCTTTTGACCTAAGTATTCAAACATAGTTGACACATACATCAGGCATAACATTGGCTATAGGTTGCTTAAAATGTGGCTTATGTTGCCGAGTTTAATATTATTTTTTTAATCAAGTGATGATGAGATTTTTTAAGGATATTCTTCATTCATATTAAAAAAGAAAGTGACTTGCACAAAGTCTGAAAAGGTGTAAATTGTATAGCCAAAAAATCTGGGGAAGGAGATTTTTTTTTTTTTTTAAATCAAAAAGAACTATTCATATCTTTTTATCTGGTTGTAAAGTCTTTTTTCTTTTTTGTTAAAAATTATTTGAAAGCAAAAATGTTACAATATAATTTCATGAAATTGCATATATGACAAAAAAGACGAAAAACATTTAAAAATATTTTTGTTGAATTTTTATGAATAAAATTTAATGGTTGCTGATAATTCAATGTTAAAACTTAATTATATTTCCATAAAGAAAAAAAATCAAGTTTGGATTTTTATATGAACATGTCTTGCTAATAAAAGAGTCATTTGTATGAATATTTAGATGAAAGCTGCTTCAAGTCTGAATTAAAATTTAAGTATCAAATTAAATGCTAAAACAGAAAATATAGACAAATGTTAATCAAATTATAAAAACATGAATTAGTATAAATATTTTTGCAACTTAAAATATTTTGAAATATTCAAAACTTTCATTCAGTAGCAAAATACAATGTAAATGTTTTGTTTCCTCTTTAAAGGTTAAATACAAAATCGAAACAAGTCAAAACAAAGTTTTATATTTAACTGATTTATTTTTTTTTCAAAGTAAACTTATTTCAAAAATGATAAAATAAATATTATCAGACCAAGGGAAGTAACTTTCACATCAAAATTTTACTGGCTAAGCAATGGCGAATGTGCGTTCAGGTATATTTTTATATTTTAATTTTTAAAAGAAAATCAGAAATTTAAAAAAAATTCTATTACTGAAAATAAAAAAAAATTACTACGAGAAATAAGTAGAGGAATGGGAGAGAAGGAATTACGATGCCTTAACGATTTTAAAATCCCACATTTTTGTAAAACAATAGTCCATTTACATTGCCAGATACTGGTTGAAGAAAATAATCTGTCCTTATGCTAAAATAAATATGATTTATATATTCACTAGATTTAGCTTAGTTTGGTACAAGACCAAAAGGGTATAATAAAGGTAGGAAGATTGTATTGCATCAAGCTTTCAAATGCTTGCTTGCCTTTAAAAAAAAAGAAAAAAGAAAAAAAAAAGAAAAATTGAAACTACCTTTCACCCAGGCTCAAACACTGACGCCAGTGAGAAATAAACGATTATTTCAACCACAAAGCAGATGCTTAAATAACACAAAATATTAAGGAACTTCTTAAATTGTTACATGAAAGCATGAAGCATAAAATTTAATAAATAGAAGATGGTTTATATAATTTTTTTTTTTTTTTACTGGCACATTGAGGACTGTACATTTATTAATTGGATATAAGAAATATAAATGAGAACACTACAACGTCTTTACTTTTTTTAAGATTTGAGGCCATAATCAAAACATTCCCTTTGGACAATATTAACAACCTAATATTTAAATGTTTAAGTAAACATATTTATCAATATTAAAATCTTTGCGGTTTTATTTTGAAACATTATATCAGTTATAGTCAGAGTATTATTACCTCAACATACTTTTTTCTTTTAATACTGCCAGTATATTTTTCTTAACAATAACAATCTCTTAAAATTTCTGAGAGAAAATGTTATCAAAAAGGTAAAAAAAAAAAAAAAAAAAAATTCACAATCAGATGACTATACCAGAACCACAAGCCAAATATGACACTTGACCATTGAATATCTTACAAAGAATACACATAAGTACTCAATGATAATGAATAATGTATTTGGATTATTTGTAAATAGATAAAACTTGTAACAAATACAGTCAGAAAGGGAGAATTTGCCAGTCAAACGCTTAAAAACAAATATTGAGGACTCTGTTATGAAAATTATATCAATTTTCACTGTCTTTGTCCTTGATTTGAATTTGAAGACCTAAGTGAAATGTTGTAACATGAAAAATAACAAATATCATCTATTTAGTTAATTAAAAAAAAAAAAAAATATATATATATATATATATTAAGCAACCAAGGGGGATTAACTCTGTAAAAAGTTATCTCCCTGTTTCGTCCACTTTCAAATGACCATTTTCGTTGTATTGTTATTATCGAAAAATATCTTTGGAAATCAAAATGGATCTATTTAAGCGAGCGCTCACCATCCACCACCTTTGTTTTTATTAATATACGACTATAAAAAATCTTTCACGTGTTTTTTTTCTTTTTTTCATTCTGGTTATTACAAAAATGATTTATGAAATAACCAGTTTTTCATATCTGAAAATATGAAAGATTTATGCTTACTGAGGAGCTTACTAAATAATAATCTATGAACAATGAAATGAAAGTAGCAGAGTTTCATTTTAAGCAACCATGCCAACATTTAAACAAGGTAAATACATACACACATATATAAAAGACAAAATGCTTGAATTTTGTCTAGGCCTTCTTTCCACCCTCATTATTAATATCTTATTTATTTTGGGAAGGGATAGAGAAATACTTTGCCATTTTTCTTCTTATAAATTCTTTCTCCTTTTCAAGTACATCACATATATATCCAGGCATATTGATACATCACCTTCATATGTGCATACATAATACACACATGCCATTTTGAACCATTGATACACAAATGACAAGTCAAAAACTATTTTAAAGAAACCACTGTGACATACACATACATATGTTCATACTGAATGTTCTTTTCTTAATTCCTTTTTAAAATTCATGTATATATAATATTTTTGTTTAATACTTGAACTTCTAACCCTGAGCTGGTCAGAAATGGATTCTTTCATTCTCTCAAATGGGGATTAAAAAAAAAAAAAAATGAAATTTAAAAATTTCTCCTATGATTCTTCTAAATTTCTTGTTAATCTGAGTAATTACTGCATGAATGGCAAACAATGATATACTTAAAAAAAAAAAAAAAAAAAAAGATTTCAAAATCTAATATCCCTCTCCCAAACCCTGAACAAAAATGTTTGCATGAACTGTTTGACTTCAAATTTTTTCAGTAAAAAAAGAAAAAAAAATTAAAGAAAAGTGACTTTGAATCATTTTCATCTAATTGAAATGAAAATTTATGGAATATTTTAAAAAATGCTGGGACTACAATCACAGATGTTAACGAACCCAGTGTTTAAGCTAGTAATATCATATAAAAGGAAAAAAAAATGTAAAGAGTTAAAAGAAAGAAAGAAAAAATAAAGAAAAGGAGATCATTATTTGTAGAGAAAAACAGGCTGTTAAATAAAGGGGGTGCATTATATATGCATTTATTTTTTTGTTGTTGTTTTTATCTTTTTAAGGGGAGGAAAGAGATTACAAAAATAGATATTCCAGTTTTCTTTTTTATGATCTAATGTAGATAGTGGTGAGGGTAAAACAAAAAAACAAAAACAAAAAGAAATCCGGAAAAAAAAAACTGAAAATGAAACGAAGAAAAGAAGAAAAGAAAAAGAAAAAAAAAAAAAAAAAAAAAGACAATGTTAATCAAAAGGCTTATATTTACAGAGGTATAGATAAAAAAAATTAAAGCACAGGTAGAAGTTATAAAGAATTTACAAGGATTGTTCCAGAAGAGTTTTTTTCAAAGTTGATTATAGCTTTTGGGGGAAAAAATCATAAGAATGATAGTAAGAATCAATTATTCAACAAATAACCTTCAATTTTTTTGTTTCTTTTTTTCTTTACATTTTTCAGTGATGAATGAATGAAACATACCTGAAGAAAAATAATGAAAATTTGAAAAGAATAAAATTGGTAAATATTTCACCAAAAAAATGTTAAAATTTAAAGGAAAAAGAAAGAACAAAAAAAGTGAGAACATTATTTTTTAAAATCAAAATTAAAAAAATTAAAAGGATAAATCCAAGATATTACAAAGTTAAAACGTGAATTATAGAATTTAAAATGGACGAATGAAATCAAGTGTTAAGTTTGTTTTTTTTTTTGTTTTTATCATAATCTTGACAAAACATTTTGGTGGTGGTGAGAAAGGGGAAACAAAATGTTGCTTTACGGTTTTAACGATTTTGAATATATAGAGATATATATATATGTGTGTGATTTTGATTTGTTAATTATTATATTTTGTTCACAATTTGTTTTTTTTTTTTAAAACAAAACAAAAAAAAAACAAACAAACCCTTTCATTATCATTGGAATATATTATACATCGGGACAAACAATGTTTATAACAGTTACGTCGAGTCACAAAAAGAGTTTTACCAACAAAACCAGAGAGGCAATTTTTCATTGCCTTGAACACAATTAGAAGGAAAGTCATTCCTTAGCAAGTAACCAGAATCACCAAAGGTCATGGTACTTAGGGATACACTGGTACTCCACAACAAAAATCTCCAAAGCCAGTCTGAAAAAGTTACATAGTAAATAATTATATATATATATATATATATATTACACACAAACACATACACACAACTTTTTTGTTAGATTATGGTTGGTCTGTTCAATTTTTTGTTTTGAGAATTTTGAGTCTTTCTCTGCATTGAGTGGTATTGTCTACTAATATTTATCTGTTGTTAATAGTTGTATTTTGATTGTTAGTGATATAAAAAATATATAGAAAATAAAATTTTACTAGGAAGTAGATTTTCTTTAACATTTTCAATCTCTAAACTAGTATGCATTAATTTAATTGTTTAAAAACAAGGATGTCCAATCAAACATGCATACTCACTAACAGTTACAGTAATTATATATATATATGTGTATGTGTGTGTGTGTGTGTGTGTGTAGAAAAAAAACGAATATAAATCTTTAAATTTTGAATAGTGATCTCATGAGTTATATTAATTAGAAAAATAAACAAAATTTCTTTGAGATGAGATATTACATTGCTTATATATTGATTCTTTTGAATTTGTTTCCTTATACTTGTGCATCAGCCACATTTTAGCTGATGCACTCTCTTACTCTAAAGTTTTTCTTTTTTTAAACAAGTTGGTCAGTATTATAAATTGATTTTTTTTTTTTAGATCAATTTCCCCAGCTGTTGTAATTTTTATATCTCAAAATTTCAGTCGCTGAAGAAAGGAGATGAAGTACAACAGCCAAACACAATAAAAACAAAGACAAGGAAATTGGTATAAAAAAAAAAATCAATGAAAATAGTTATTTATAAATAAAATGTTTAAAAATGTAGATAGATGAAAAATTGAAAACAAAAAAAGAATTAATAATCCTTGTTTTATTTTTAAAGTTAAAATATTTTAATAAAAAATTATAAATCATGTAAAGAAAGTAAAAACCAATTGTTAAACAAGTAACTTTTTAAGTCTTCTTTCTGTAGTGTACATATTTTTTGTACTAGTATCTTTGTTTTTAAATGCAACACTTTAGTTCTTATGTCATTCTGCTTTCCTCAAGTGTATGTTGATTTGTGCAATTTTGTAAACAACCTAAAAGCTACCAGAAGTAATGACAAAGAACATATCAACCAAAAACAGCATTATAAACAACAAAGGTAAAGATCAGTCATTTAAGTACCATATGTAATACATGCTTGGGTGATCATGTCTCGAAAAAGACATGACTGAGTGGGCAGAAGATTATCCCACAGTAGGTTGCTATTACTTTCTGTAGTAGGAACCCAATTTTTCCTGTTATTTAACCCATAACTAGAGGGAAGAGATGAATTAATACCTTTCCCAAGGGTATTTGCGTGTAAGTGAATGCAAGGAATTCAACTGGAATTTGAACTCGTCTTCGCGAATTCTTGTTTCGTGCTGATATCCACTGCACCACAACACACATCCGCGTAAAGATACAGGTTTAAAAAATTGCCTGGAATGACAAAAATACTTAATCTTAAAACCTCAGAAAACCTAATAATTTTTCTTTCTTTTAATATTTAATGCTGAAAAATTCAAACTAGAAAAAGGGCTTATCATACATTAAATCTTTAATTAGTGCATTGCTGTTGAAAAAATTGAGTTATGATAGTTCCATCTGTAAAAGTAGAAAATGCTTCAAAGTATATTACAATGATAGGAGGTTAAAGAGTAACTTCGGCTTCGAATTTGCTCATAGCCACTGTTGTAAACAAAATACAAGATTTATGTAGGTGCTTTTATCAATACAGATAGGTATTGTCTCAATGCAAAGCACAATGCCCATCTAAGTAGAATTTACACTGAAAGTTTGATTATACTGTTATGTGAAGACTAACAGTGTTTGTTAAGTGCCATGTTTCCCCAATAGGGAGGTGATTATGGCTCTTTGCAATAACTGGAAGGTGGAGGAGGAATAGAGTCATGCCTTTCCCAAGAGTATCTATGTGTAAGTGAATGTTTGTTGATTCCACTTTTCCACTGATCACCATTGCACTATCCACACATACTGCAGTAATATGCAGTAGTAAAGGAAGTAATAGGCTATAGCATTTCCAGAGGTAGCCCTCTTCTGTAGTGAAGAGATTTATAGCATTTCTTTAGGCAACTTAGAAATTAGTACATAAGATTGAATTTTATAGCATAAATCGATGTCCCTCTAATGAACTGAAGTGACAGTTGTATGAATTTCTTAATAATTGTTATTAGATGAATTTTTTTGTTTTTCCCCATTTTTTCTTTTAAGTGCCCTAAAGATCACAGATCAATTTTATTTTATCAACATTACAAATAGATTGTCCACTTCTAATGAGATATTCTAAAACATTTACTGCAGTAAAGAGTAGTAGGTAGAGACTGTGCAAGTTTCGTAATTTAGATCCTAAAATTAGAACAGCCACAACTTCTGAGTGACAGTATAGTTTCTTCTTAGAGTACCAATGACTGCTTCATGTTGATTATAGATTTTTTAACACATTTTTCTTCAACACACATAGAAAAACCTATTTGGTGGTTAAAACAATTTCATATTTATCACTAGCACAGGTGGTGCACAGATAAAAGCAAGGGTTTTGAATGCTAATTTTCAAGATTAGCAAACATTTAACAGATTGGCACACCACCATCTTTATTTTTCTCCATGTGTCAGAGTAAACTAAGCTTAATAAATATTTATAAAGGTGTTTGCTGTAGAACAAGGTAAACAAGCTAGTATAATGGGCTTTTATTAATGTAACCAGTTTAATATCCTCCAGATACTCCCACTATCTACAAACTAATTTGATAACCTAAGCAGTTTACAAATTAGCTTGTAACTTTCTCCAAAGAGAATCTCAAAGTCCCTTAACAATTATAGAAAAAATGGCTGACTGCATAAAACTATTATTTTTAAAGTATATTTGGTTCTGCAGTTTGTTTAGATAAAAAGTTTGAGAATAAAGTATGATTCTGTTCAATATAAGAAGGAAGCCAAGCATCTTCAAATTATTTTAGGGATCCTAATTACTGCTTGATAAATATTATAGCTCATAAGGTATAAACAAAACTAAGTTTAGTAAAATAATATATCAGGTGGTTTTAAGAAGAATAACACATCTTAGTTTCCAAATTTTTAAAACCATAATTTCTTGAAGAGGCATTAAACATGACTACAGACACGTGAAGACAAAGAAAAATAGTTTTCTTGTTTTTGAGTATGATAAAGGTACTGAGAAGTGTCCTAGTGTGCAGTAGATATAAAAAAACACTATACATTTTAATATAGAGGCTTCATTTTCAACATCTGTCACTGACAAGCCCAGTTTCATAAAGATTAAGGAAAATGGTAAAAAAAGTTTTAATTTATATGATAAATATACTGTAAAGTGAAGTGAAGAATATGAAACAGAGTATAAAATCTGTACATTTTTTAACTTGACTTCTTGTAACGAATATTCAATAAAACTGTTTCAGTCATGAAGAATTTTAAAGGCGGCAGCAATACAATAGTGAAACTTAAATATTAATCAATTTTTATCTTATTAATAAAGTGCTATTTAATATCCTTTAATAATTAATTCCAGAAACTAATTTATTGTGATTGCTTAAATCATTCATCAGATAAATGTTGGTTTCTTATATTCATCTCAATTGCAAAGAATTAAAACTAAAGTGTCAAAAACTGAAAAATTGAGTTCAAGACCATCCAGTATATTGAATGGTTTTGCACTCCCACACTTGTAGAAATTAATTCAACTGGATGATATAATACGTAAAGAAGCAGAATTTAACACTGACTGTAGTATATTGGGGCCACAAAGATGGAACACTATCTCCAAAATGGCAACTACTGTAGGTTTTTCTTGAACAGCAGTAGCAGGCACATATTAGGGATGTGTGATTTCTGGACAGAAATTAGCAGTAATACCAGTGATTGACAAGGATGGTAACCCCGCATCCACCAAACAAAAGGGAACCACTGTATGAAGTTACATCCAATACAATGTTAGTACTGAGTAATACATTAGTGAACATGCTATTCAGTGTGCATTGCATTTAATGGGGACTTTGCAATCATTGACCAACAAGGGTATTATTGACACCATGGCATTAGTTACTGAACCTCATCTGAGTCAAAGAACATTGCCATTGGACTATGAAAAACTGTTGCTGTGTTGTTTGGTCTAATGTCACATTCTCCACCTCTTTCAGGCAGCTGGTCAAGTTTATGTATTGAGGAAACTAAATGAAGCTATGGATCTGACAACCTGGTAGTGGCTTTGTAATGATGTGGGATTAGATTCTGTTAAAATTCATAAAGAACCTTTAGTAAAACTAGAGTACATGTATACATGTAGGCATCCATCAGTCTCAAGAGACTATAAAGTCTAGTAAGGTGGCTAGCTAATTCCATTTGCAAATGTCTGCTCAGATACATTTGTATTTCTTCAATATTTACAGTCAACATCCATCTTACATAGGTGTGCCATACACAGACCTTGTTGCATACATTTTACACATAGCTGACTTTTTGTTTTAGATTAAAACAGACTAGTTGATTTCTGGTTGTATAGTGAAATAGACCCATCTATTCCTAGTGTTTTAGAAGTTGTGAGTTTCATTACTACTGACCACTTTCACAAATGTACATATGTAAATAAAGGTTTGTAGCACATATCTGTGTGTTCTCCTTTTCAACTAAAATAATTCCATTGCAAAATATGAAATTATAACACTTTTAGATATTCTGTTAGTCACTGCACTCACCAGACCTAAACCCCATTAAGCCTGCATGTGAATTTATTGAGGTCTAGAATAGCAAACAACTCAGTTATAGTTAATCCTGGAATGGGCCTGGATAGAACTAGCCATGTAACAGTGTTGTTCTGGTGAAAGGAGGGGCTATATGTCTTATTTTGTGGCAGCTCAGTTTAATATAATGACTACAGTAAGAAAGAAATCCTTACCATGATTAGTGCCAGTAGCACTACAAGCTGGCTGTCCCAGTTCTTCAGTGGTATCCATTATGATAACTTGCAGTGATCAGAGGGCCCTGGAATTTAAAAAAGAAAAATATTATGCATTTTCATTGCAAACAAAGGAAAGAGTGCTGAACTGTTATGTAGTATTAAATCCCCTACATGGCAATGAGTGCTGGACAATCTCTTCACAGATAAAGAATAGACTTGAAGTGACAGAGATGTAATTGTGCTGATTAATGCTGAGAATATCACAAACAGAACATGCGAGCATGAGGAAGTTTTAAGAAACTGTTGCTAACAATTAGAAGCAGCAGAAATTTTTGGTTGCATAATGAAGAAAAAATGGTCAGGAGAATTTAACACTCACAGAACATTCTGAAACCAAGAGAAGGTGGGAGAAATAATTAATAGCCTACCTAATAACCTTGTGCGAATTGATAGCAGAACAAAAATCAAAAGAGATTTTAAAGGGACAAAATTACACAGGGTAGCAACCAGCTGGTTCTATGTGAACCCATGGTATCATAGGTAGGACTTATCAAAAAATTATATATTAATAAAAATTCACTTCTAATGATTAGAGTGACACAAAAACTTTGATAATGAGGTGAAAAATTAAAGCAACAATCATAGATATTTTTTTGTTTTGGTCATAGAAAATTTCCCCTTTTTTATCACTGCCCACTGAATTACTTCCATACTACCTCTTTACTTTGTTTTCAGCATTCTCTAGACTAACTTTTTCTGGTGATATGGGAAAATATTAATTGTTTATGCCAAATTTTACAATTTTGAACCTAAAAATTGTTTTGTCACTTAATCTGTATAGTTTGAATTGAAATTAAGAAAGAAATGAATTATTATTGATCAAGAATTGTGGTTAGCATAACTACTAGAATAGGATGATTACACATAATGTCTTCATTAATGTGTCAGGCATTATGGTCATAATCTATGGCTATAATTTGAATTTCTAATTTTTGGAAGGCATAATTTATAGTCACTGATACAAATGTTAATCTAAACTTATTTATAAATGGACATTTGTCTGTGTGTGTGTCCGTTACCTATAGACTCCAAAACGACTGAACCGATTTTCTTGAAAATTTACACAGCTGTATTATAAGTGTCTGCGAGTGTTCTTAGCTAGGTTTTGTGTCGAGGTATCCCCAATAAATACTGAAAATCAATAATCGAAAAAAATCGAGTTATAGAAGGAGTGGTCCGATTTTAATCAAATTTGATACATTCATAGACAAAGACATAAGAAACGATATTCAGAAGTTTCAAGGTTGCAGTTCTTACAATAGTGCAGAAAATTGATAATATATATATAAAAGGCAAGATGTTTGTGTGTGTGTGTGTGTGTGTGTCTGTTTATCTGCCTGTATGTCTGTATTTTTTCAGCCCTTTTATTTTAGTTTTTGCTTCGGGTTTGGCTCTAAGTAGGTATAATTGTAGTTCTTAGTCCCAGCCATGATACCATTTACTCAGAGGACTTATTTAGCCTACAAAATTCAGTTTATGACGAAAAGAACTTATTTGATATCGATATCAGGAAATCAAAATTTGACTTACATCCATTCATTTTTCTTTCAGTTTACAGTTTCGCTTTAACTGGAAACAACTATCACTTTTTAGTCTTTCATGCCAACGTCCAAAGAGTCTGACCATGGATTAGTTTTTAAAGCTTTCATTACACCCGAGCAACGCTGGGCTATACTGCTAGTAATGAATATTTAAAACAATCACCAATCCTTGTCGCTTTGATCTGTTCATTCTTTGGCTTTTTCAAAATATTTTTTCTGCACATTTATTTTATACAAAAAAAGAGGACATGGTCACTATAGTTTTTCAACTTTGAATTATTGCAAAAAAATGAAAAAAAAAAAAAAAATGAAGGTCTTCAATTTTAGCTGTTGATTTCAAAGAATTCTTTAACTTTTTATCAGTTAATACAATAACTTTCAAGGAATTCTGTGTCATTCTTTAAGTGAATATATTGCACAGAATTCAACCTCATGATTATCTAAAAAGTTCAAGGTTTTACTAGTATGATCAGTGAAAATTCCCTGATGCATCTTAGCAATATGTATTTTTGTTACTAGGTAATAACTTAGTGAAGGTTCTGTAAATAATAAATATATGCAGATAAAATGAATTATGAAACAAATCAATTTTTAAACTTTTACAGACATTTTACAGAAATTAAAGTTTTCTAGCATACAAGCTTAAACTTCAATGATAAGAGCTGAAAGATAAAATTAACTCAAAATACTTTTTTGTGAAAACTCTTAATTTGCAGGTAAAAAATTGATTTTCTTTCTTTTTTGGAAAATTAATCAGATTTGAAGATATCTTCATTGCCCTACGAAATGACAAATTTCAATTCAATCTGAATCTTAACATTGTTTTTCTATCCCTATTGTTGTTATTAAATGAAATTTAAACCAAAATTATTTTAAGATATGATGGATATGTATGCATAAATGAACAGAGACAAGATCAAACATGATTACAAACAAACAAAAGAAAAAAAAAAGAAAAAAGGGTTTCAAAAGCCTGGTTGGTGGCTAAAGTAGTTGTGTATATGCTGGAGCCTGCAGAAGTCAATATTTCAAACAATTCAAAGCATGTCAATACTTCCTAGTCTGCTGTGTTTTCATTTTTAAAATGATACCTTTGGGAAAGGCATACATGCATCACACCACCCAAAGCTGTGAGTAAAATAGCAGGGCAGACTGGGTTTTTAAAATTTTAATGGAAGGTAGTCTAAGATAAAGACTACTATGAATTCTAAACTATGGAAAAGGCAATGAGAAACTATTCCATTACCTTTTCCAAAACGTCATGGCAATTCATAGATAAAGAAAAAGGAATTTGTTTTTAGAGAGTAATGATTGCTTACATCCTGAAAGATCATTGCATTAATAAAAAAAAAAAAAAAAAATCTCCAACATAGAAGGCTGTTGCAATAACACTACTGTACTTTATTATCCTTAATAATTAACAAACAATTTACGACATTCTTTTGGCCAATGTGTGGCTTTGAAAAGCTATGCAAAATATCTTGTGATAAGTTCCTTTGTCTTTTTTTTGTAGCTAGCCTAGTCACTCATTAACCAAATCCAGAAAAAACTGAAGAAACACATCTAAAAGCTAAAATTATATTTAGTATTTTACGTACTCTATTTGTTGTTATACTTGGCCCAAATCCTGAAGGCTGTGGACTAGTGGCCTGGACATAACCGAGGCTCTCTTGGCCGGAATTGTACAGTTCAATGGGACCTGGACTGTTGGCTGCTGGGAATCCACGCCCGTTGGCTGGAGAGGTAGCGGAAGGGAAACTGGCCGGAGGTGCAAAGTTATTAAGCACTGAAAAGACACAAGCAAAAGAAATTAAGAAATTGTTTCAGACTGAAGGAAAGAGAGAAAGCGAGGATAGTCAGACAAACAGAACTAAAGAGAATGAGAGATAGAATTAAGGACACAGAGAAAGATGCAGAGATAGACTAAATTGGAAGAAGAGGTGGGCAGAATTGGATAAGAAGAAAATGCAGAAAGAAATGGCAGAATTGACAGACATAGTAAGAGGTACAGAAAGAGAGGCAAACAGACAGAGAGGTGATAGAGTGGAATGAGATTGAGGAGGAGGTCAGATAGGAAGACAAACTAGAGGAAATATTTGAGGAGGAGTGGAGAGAAAAAGAAAAAGAGAGGGTGGCAAACAAAGAAAAGAACAAAAGGACTGTATTGAAATTTATGGCTGGAAAGGAAATATATTAGTTTGATCAATGATTCATACAAATACTAAAAAATGCAATCAAATGAAGAAAAGTTGTTGCAAGAAATCAACTCAGTCAAGATATAAACAGCTTTATAAACAAAATTTTACTAGTACATACACAATGATGAATTACAGCAAAGAAAATAAAAGCTACTCCCTTTTATTAATGAGCATAGTAAAGGATGTTTTTTTATCAGTTGTAAGTTACAAAGTAAGTATATAATGGTAAAATAACCCTTAAAAGTAACTACTGGTATCCTGGAGTATTTAAAAAAAAACTTGAATTTCATTTATTTAGTTTTAAGAGTAAAGAATTTTTCTTTTCTTTTGTTAAGTCACCATCTCTCAACAGATTGCCAACCAAACCTAAAGAACTTCTATTTGCTCAATAGGTGAGGTATAATAACAGACCTAGCATAACCACCATTGAATATGAAAATATACAATAAACTCATTAAGTAACTGAATGTGTATAAATGAGACACAAGCTGTCAGCTTCCAACAATCATGCAACTACACTAAATTACAGAAGTATAGGGTGAGAAGCATTTGGAATAAAAGTATGAAACAATGCAATGTGGAGTGAAAAAGATTTTCACTCCATACTTAAGTCAAAATATATGAAATATACATTCTTCTAGTTCTTACATATAGACTTACTCATATTTCATGGAAAGACAAACTTTCTAAAAATGATGAAGGCTTCCAAAACTACAATATACATTTAATTAATGGCCACAAACAAAGAACAAAAATAAAATAACACTATAAATTATGACAAAAGGCTTCTACTTTGTTTGATAGAAATAAAAAATATATATCATATCTTTGGATATCAGTCAAAAAATAAAACTCAGTGATTAACTTAAATTCAGTATACTCAAATTGGTTATAGCAGGGTTTCCCAACCTGAATGATATTGTCCACTGGTGGGCAATTTAAACTTTCAGGTAGGAGATGAGCAACTGAACAGAAAATGATGGGCAATATAGGATTCTGAGTATTAAAAAGGTGTTTCAACATATGCTACACACAGACACACACACAAAATCAACATTCAAGAGATATGCAAAAACCTGTATTAAAAAAAAAACACCCAAGCAAGAGGCTAAATGGTAATGACTGAGTCACATTCCTAGATAGGATATAAACATCACTGCAAACATGAATATTTTGGTAGTTTCTATAGTTTTGAGAAAGGTCATTAATATTCAAATAGTCAAATAGTTCTTCAAATGAAATAATTTTTTTTTCAGATCTAAATGAGATAAGGGAAGACCAAAAATAACTTTGCTAAGAAGTTAACCTCAGTTCATTTAATATAAATTAAAAAAATTTTTTTTTATCACATTGGCCATCTTGAATTTATTAAGACAAAAAAAGTGACTGTCAAAACAATTTACTGATCATTGAATGTTTCTGAGTGTTTATTATACAGGTGGGTGATGACATAAAAAAGGTTGGGGGCCCCTAGGTTATAGTCTGATAGTTGGTCCAATGAATAAAGTTGCATTAGATCAAAACATTAGGAAAGAAATATCACGTGAGCTTGCATTCTGCCATGGATGAAATAACATAGCATGAACCTATCATTTGATTGCATTAGATTACCTAAATTTTCCAAGCTTTGCATTGTTGTGAATATTGTATAACTGCAATTCACTGAAGTCACATTCTGAGTTAGAAAGAAGTTTGATCTAACAATTTAAAATGAAGAGAGAAAAAAAATGGGTATTTGAAGTCCAAATGTTGGAATGTATCCAAGTATAGATTGAATTTTCTTGTGATGCTAGCTTTTTTAAATTTTACACTTTTAACTGTTTTTAAAAGTGGTAGTAATGTGACACATGGTCAGTTTAACATGGGGCACACTTCCATGTAAATATGGATCAAGGACAAAAATTGTTCAGTCCCTGCAAGCACTGTCATGCTAGCATTGATATCTACCAACCTTTCCTTTTCAGTACAATGAAGGAGGTTCTGCAACAAAATTGGAACCCCTGGGACCAGGCTTTCCTCATTAGAAACCACAAACTGCACAGAAGCAGAAAGGAAAATAGATGCTATGCTTTGATCCCTACCCAAAGGTTAAGTAAAGTACATGTCAATACAAAACATATAGCTAAAAATTACATCAGATATAATCTTCCTGTTTTATAACAAGAGTGTTGGGAGGCAAGAAATGTAATATTTATTACAATGCACAATGTTAAAACGGGAAAAACTTATATACTAAGTAAACTATAAGGAAATGCGAGTAGAAAAGAACCTATTGGAAACACAGAATTAACTTTAGTCATCTTTATACATGTATTTTTTTCCTACCAGATTTCATTTTCTATTTTTCTTCTGTTGTATATTTCCCCTCCTACTTTATGAATAAAAAATTGAACCAATGGCAATGACCATGCAGGAGAAAGAAAAAGCAAAAAATAAAACGAATATTTAAAACCATTATATATCTATATATGTCAAAATGTGGCAAAATTTCAATTCCGGTTGAAAGTTTTGTTTTTCCCTTCCTTGCTTTCTTTGCTACTCTATTGTTTCTGACTACACTTTTTTTAGTACTTGTAAATTTTCATTTCTTCAAACCTTTTTTCTTATTATTTTTATTATTTTCTCGCTTCCTTTTTACACCTATTTAATTCCTACATTTTTATTGTTTTTTAATCTATTTTCTTAATTTTTTATTTTATTGTCACTATATACTTTTTTGCCTATTTTCAATTCATTTTTCCTTCCCTCTAAAAGACTTATTTTTCTTGTTTTTTTTTCTTTTCTACCTTCTTTTCATCCTATATATACCACACAAAATTTCATGTTATCAACTTTAGCTATCCACTATTTTTACCCTTTCATTCTTGCAATAGAAATCTTTCTTCAATTGTTTTTTTTTCCCCCATTTCCAATAATGCCTTTTTTTATTTATATTTTTTATTCTTCATTCTTTTTTCTTAGTTTTAGTTTGTTTGCTGGGTGAATTGTGGAATGTGATTGATTGATTTTTGAATATGTAACTTAAATATATATGAAGGTGTGAGTATGCACATGGACTGGCTCTGCTTACACATGAAGTGTGTGTATATACCCAAAAACAGATCCACTTCTCAAAGTCAGTATGTTCATGAAGAAATATCAGAATACTGATTTTTGGAAGTAGACTGGACCAAGAAATTTTCAGCATCTCCTTGTATATATTCTCTTGACACACGATCACACAGAGACACATATATATCTCACATAATCTCTGTAAATATGCTTTCTCATACACTGCGTGGGTGTGTGTATGTGTGAGAGAAAAAGAAAATAAAAAAAAATCTACTTTTATATCAACAGAAAGCAATCTGGCAAACAGCCATTGGCAGGAAAAGTACGTATCAGAAAATATAACTACATGCGATAACTGGTAAATGTAGCTATGACTGAACCCTTTTCCTTTATAGATGAAACTGACTAAAATTTGCTCTTGGAAAGCCATTACATTTTCTTTTAAAAAGCAACCATAGTGATACTAAAGGATCTAGAGAACACAGCTAGAATCAGAAATGAAAAGGTGGTTGAATGGGAGTTGAATACCCTATACTAATTAAAATTTGATAAAATGCAAGCTAGGAGCAAAGTCATGTGTCACATTTAGAACAGTTGGACACAAGGTGAATATCATTATTTTATATTAAGGAATGAGCAGTTAATTTCTATTATTCAATATAGAAAATTTTATCTTCAAACTTTTGATTTTTGTTGTATGTGAACTTTATGTTAACTCCATTGTTGGTTTACTGATTGTCTTTTTTTTTCTAATTCTGTATCTAAGAATGTGCATTGTGATGCAGTGGATATCAGCTCAGAATGAGAAATTGGGTAGCCGAGTTCAAATCCTAGTTGAATTCACTTATGCACAAATACCCTTGGGAAACGTATTAATCTGTCTCTTCCTTCTAGTTATGGGCTAAATAATAGGACATATTGGGTTCTGTAGCCTTGGCTGGCAACCAGTCTACCGCAGAAAGTAATGGCAACCTATTGCGGGATAATTTTCTGCCCAGTCAGTCATGTCTCGAAAGAAACATGATCGCCCAAGCATGTATGGCGTATGGCACTTAACTGACTGATCTAAGAGATGCCTTTCAGAAACTAAAAGTATTAACAAACAGGTAAATTTAATTAGAAACTAATAAGAGTGCTGAACTGCTGTGTAACATCAATCAACCAATATGGCAGTGAATGCTAAACAATTTCTTTACAGATGAAGAGGAGACTTAAAGTAACAGAGATGTGGTTCTACTAACAAATGCTAAGAATACCCTAGACCAGATTTGAACAACACTGAAGTTTTAAGAGATATAAGAACTAAAAATAAACTTATATACTTACAATCAGAAAGAAACAGTTGAAATATTTGGTACAATGATAAAAGAGGGCATTAAAAATCTAACACTTGCAGGACATATTGAAGGCAAGAGAAAGATGGGGAAACAAAGAGTAATGTACAAATTTGTGTGAATAGATGTTAGAACAAGGACAAAAAAGGATGGTAAAAGGTGAAAGTTACTTAAAGCATGAAAAAAAAAAAAAAAACAAAACAAAAAAAAACAAAAAAAACAGCAAATTGTGGATTGCTGGCTGTGAATGAAGGTTACATAGAGCCTATCTGACTGAAATGAAATTCGACCTGGATTTTAGTACAGAATGAAGACAGTATTCAAAGGAAGAGAAACAAAAACAGAATTATTAAATAGGAACTCAGACAAAAGATAACCAATCTAAGTTACATGATAATTTCCTTGTACTAAGACTCCACACTGCATTAGAAAATAAGTATAGGCCTTGAGATAGATAAAAAATGAATTAATAATTTGCATTTATAAAAAGTTAGTTGAAAATTAACACAACAGCTTCTCTCTCTTTTTCCAGACATGTGAACACTTGTAGGTGTGGGGCAAATATGGCAAAATAGAAATGCTTCCCTGTGTAGCTTTTATTATTATATTGCTGTCATGGAGATGATATATTATAAACATTTATTTCATATTATATTATTCTTTTCTTCAAGTTAGTATTGTTCAAATATCAACCAAGCAAAGAAATAGATTATCTACTGGTGAAAGGAAACAAGTGAATGGTGTGATACAATGTTATTAACATGATAGGAATAATTTCTAAGATTTTGATTTGGTAGGGAGGGTTATCTCTTCAGGAGACCCATGAAGGACTAATTAAAGCAAGTGCTGAATTTTCAGAAACAAAGGCTCAGAATAGAGGAGAATATATTTAGAAGATCCAGATTTTTTAAGTCCTTTAAAAAGGAAACAGAGAGAGAGAGAGAGAAAAAGAAAATATGGGATAGAGAGAGAAAAAGAAACTGGGAGAGAGAGAGAGGGAAACAGAGAGAGAGAGAGGAGGAGGAGAGAGAGAAGGAAACCGGGAGCAGAGTGAGAGAGAGAGAGAGAAGGAAGCAGAGAGAGAGAGAGAGAGAGAGAGAGAAGGAAAGAGAGCAGAGAGAGAGAGAGAGAGAGAGAGAGAAGGAAACCGAGAGCAGAGAGAGAGAGAGAGAGAGAGAAGGAAACCAGAGCAGAGAGAGAGAGAGAGAGAGAGAGAGAGAGAGAGAAAATCTAGAGGGGAGAGAGAGAGGAACATCGGAAGGGGGGAGAGAGAGAAGGACATCGAAAGGGGGGAGAGAGAGAAGGACATCGGAAGGGGGGAGAGAGAGAAGGACATCGGAAGGGGGGAGAGAGAGAAATCGAAATCGAGAAAGAGAGAGGAGAGAAGGAAACTGAGAGAGAGAGAGAGAGGAGAGAAGGAAGCCGAGAGCAGAGAGAGGGAGAGAAGGAAACCGAGAGCAGAGAGAGGGAGAGAAAGGAAACCGAGAGCAGAGAGAGAGAGGAGAGAAGGAAGCCGAGAGCAGAGAGAGGAGAGAAGGAAACCGAGAGCAGAGAGAGGAGAGAAGGAAACCGACAACAGAGAAAGAAGGAAACAGACAAGAGAGAGAGAGAGAAGGAAAGAGGAAGAAACAGAAAGAGAGAAACGGAAGAGAGAAAGGAAAATAAAACTGGGAACAGAGAGAGAGGAAACTGGAAGCAGAGAGAAGGAAACTGAGAGAGAAGGAAACTGAGAGAGAGAAATAGAGAAAGGAATCCTGGAGCAGCGAGGCAGAGAGAGAAGGAGAGAAGGAAACTGGGAGCAGAGAGAGAGAGAGAGAGAGAGAGAGAAAGAGAGGGAGGGAGAGAGAGAGAGAGAGAAACAGAAGACAGAGAAAGAGAAAGAGAGAGGCAGAGAGAGAAGGAGAGAGAAGGAAACTGAGGCAGAGAGAGAGAGAGAGAGAGAAGGAAGCAGAGACCGAGAGAGAGAGAGAAGGAAACTGGGAGCAGAGAGAGAGAGAGAAGGAAACTGGGGGCAGAGAGAGAGAGAGAGGAGAAAAAGAAGAAACAGAGACAGAGAGAGTGAGAGAAAGAAGGAGAGACAGAGAGAAAGAGAAGGAAACTGAGGCAGAGAGAGAGAAAGAGCACGAACAGAGAGAGAGAGAGAAGGAAACAAGGCAGAGAGAGAAAGAGAGGCAGAGAGAGAGAGAAGGAAACAGAGACAGAGAAAGAGAAAGAGAGGCAGAGAAAGAGAGAAAGGGAGAGGCAGAGAGAGAGTGAGAAAGAAACAGAGACGGAGAGAGAGAAGGAAGCACGGGAAGACAGAAGGAAAGACAGGGCAGAGAAATCGAGAGAAAGGAAGCAGGAGCAGAGAGGCAGAGAAAGGGAAGCATGAGGCAGAGAGAGTGAGAGAAGGAAGCACGAAGACAGAGAGAGGCAGAGAAAGGCTGAGGCAGAGAGAAAGAGCACGGGGCAGAGAAAGGGAGAGAGGCAGAGAAAGAGAGAAAGAGACACAGACAGAGAGAGAGAGAGAGAGAGAGAAACAGAGACAGAGAGAGAGAGAAGGAAAGAGACAGAGAGAGAGAGAAGGAAACAGAGACAGAGAGAGAGAGAGAGAGGCACAGACAGAGAGAGAGAGAAAGGCAGAGACAGAGAGAGAGAGAGAGAGAGAGACAGAGAGAGAGAGAGAGAGAGGCACAGGCAGAGAGAGAGAGAGAAGGAAACTCGGAGCAGAGAGAGAGAGAGAAGGAGACGGGGCAGAGAGAGAAGGAAACTGAGGCAGAGAGAGTGAGAAGGAAACTGAGAGCAGAGAGAGAGAGAGAGAGAGAGGCAGAGAGAGTGAGAGAAAGGCAGGGCAGAGAGAGAGTGAGAAAGGGAGGCAGGGCAGAGAGTGAAAGGGAAGCAGGGCAGAGAGAGAGGCAGAGAGAGAGAAGCAGGAGCAGAGAGAGTGAGAGAAGGAAACACAGGAGCAGAGAGAGTGAGAGAAAGAGAGAGGCAGAGAGAGAAAGAGAGGCAGAGAGAGAGAGAGAAACAGGGCAGAGAGAGAGAGTGAGAGAGAAGGAAACTAGGGCAGAGAGAGAGAGAGAGAAAGAGAAGGAAGCTGGGGCAGAGAGAGAGAGAGAGAGAGAGAGAAGGAAACAGAAGACAGAGAGAGAGAGAGAGAGAGAGAGAGAGGCAGGGCAGAGAGAGAGAGAAAGGCAGAGACAGAGAGAGAGAGAGAGGCAGAGACAGAGAAAGAGAAAGAGAGAAGGAAGCAAGACAGAGAAAGAGAAAGAGAGAAGGAAACTGGGAGCAGAGAAAGAAAGAGAGAAGGAAACTGGGAGCAGAGAAAGAGAAAGAGAGAAGGAAACAGAGACAGAGAGAGAGAGAGAGAAACAAGGAGCAGAGAGAGAGAGAAGGAAGCAGGGCAGAGAGAGAGAAGGAAGCACGCAGAGAGAGTGAGAGAAGGAAGCAGGGAGCAGAGAAATCGAGAAAGAGAAAGAGAGGCTTTAGAACGAGGGAGACAGAGAAAGAAGCAGAGACAGAGAGAGTGAGAGAAGGAAGCAGGGCAGAGAGAGTGAGAGAAGGAAGCACGGGGCAGAGAGAGAGTGAGAGAAGGAGAGGCAGAGAGAGTGAGAGAAAGAGAGGCAGGGCAGAGAGAGAGTGAGAGAAGGAAGCAGGGCAGAGAGAGAGTGAGAGAGAAAGGCACGGGGCAGAGAGAGTGAGAGAAGGAAACGGGGCAGAGAGAGTGAGAGAAGGAGAGCGAGGCAGAGAGAGTGAGAGAGAGGGAGGCTTCAGAGACAGAGAGAGAGTGAGAGAAAGAGCTGAGGCAGAGAGAGGTAGAGAGAAGGAAGCAGAGACAGAGAGAGTGAGAGAGAGAAACTGAGGCAGAGAGAGTGAGAGAAGGAAACTGAGGCAGAGAGAGTGAGAGAAGGAAACTGGGAGCAGAGAGAGTGAGAGAAGGAAACTGAGGCAGAGAGAAGTGAGAAGGAAACTGGGAGCAGAGAGAGTGAGAGAAGAGAGCTGGGAGCAGAGAGAGTGAGAGAGAGGCAGGGCAAGGAGAGTGAGAGAAGGAAACTGGGAGCAGAGAGAGTGAGAGAAGGAAACTGGGGCAGAGGGTGAGAGAAGGAAACTGGGAGCAGAGAGAGTGAGAGAAGGAAACTGGGAGCAGAGAGAGTGGAGAGAAGGAAACTGAGGCAGAGAGAGAGTGAGAGAAGGAAGCACGGGGTGGGGGGAGAGAAGGAAGCACGGGAGCAGAGAGAGTGAGAGAAGGAGGCAGGAGCAGAGAGAGTGAGAGAAGGAAACTGGGAGCAGAGAGAGAGAGAGAAGGAAGCAGGGCAGAGAGGCAGAGAAGGAGAGCACGGGGCAGAGAGTGAGAGAAGGAAACTGAGGCAGAGAGAGTGAGAGAAAGACAGGGCAGAGAGAGTGAGAGAAAGGGAGAGGCAGAGAGAGAGAAGGAAGCAGGCAGAGAGAGAGTGAGAGAGAGAGCACGAAAGACAGAGAGAGTGAGAGAGAGAGGCACGGGGCAGAGAGAGTGAGAGAAGGAGGCAGGAGCAGAGAGAGGCAGAGAGAGAAACTAGGGCAGAGAAAGAGAGTGAGAGAGAGAGAAACTGAGGCAGAGAGAGGTAGAGAGAAGGAAACTGGGGGCAGAGAGAGTGAGAAAGAAACTGAGGCAGAGAGAGTGAGAGAAGGAAACAGAAGACAGAGAAAGAGAAAGACAGGGCAGAGAGAAAAACTGGGAGCAGAGCGAAGGAAACCAGAGCATAGAGAGAGAGGTGGGGAACTGGAAGCAGAGATTGAAAAAGAAGGAATTAAAATGGTGAGAAACAGAGTGAAAGGTTGATACATAAATTTGGAGTAGAAAGAGAAAGAGGAGAATTAAAGGAGGAAATGTATGTTAAGAATGAATAGCTAGAAAAAACTTATGGGACCGAGAGAGAAGAAAAACAACAGGATGAGAGTAGAATAGCGGGATTCAATTTTTTTTCCCTAAAATTTTAAATATTTTTTCTTTCTATAAAAACAAACTGATCCATGTGCTTTTAGATAAATTCTTCAACTCAACTTTCATTATATACACAATGACATAATATTTAAAATTCAAACTAATCATCTCCAACCTTGATTTACAAAAATGGCCATTATTGTTGGTTCAAAGTTGATATAATGGCACCTAAACCATATGCAAATTTTTTTCACATCCTATATTCCCAATCTATATGTTAAGAATATTGCATGTAGCGAATATTTCCTTATCTCTGTCTGTCTCCATTTCCTTATTTATGTGTTTTTTGAAATTCTGAGGCAAACTGTTCAGATGAGCATCTTCATCTGTTTTAGTAACTACATTTCACTTGGTAGGTTTTTTTTCACTGGTTTATGTCATTAACATGACCTGATGTGCTTGAGGAAAGCTTGAAAACCCACTAGTAAACAAGTAATGTAAAGAAGAAAAGTAAAGCTGTAACCACAATAAGTTTAAGTAAAAATAGCCTTTTTCTCCTAGCTAGTAATACCTATTTAAATTCCTGCCTACTGATAATAACTGGTTACCTGATTTCAATGTAAAGACTGAATGCCAAAACATGATAAAAGAAAAAAAAATCACTTTTAAAATATTGCAACATTCAGTGTATAATCCTTTTTTTCTCTTTTCATTAAAAATATTTATACAAAAAATGATTAAAAATAAGTGAAAGTATGGTGGAATAGTTATTAAACCAGTGGACAGCAATAAATCCCCAACCCTCACTACTGTAGGCTATACTTTTAGCTCAGATGGCCACTTCTACCTAACCTGACTGCATAATATTTACTCAGATAACTCCATCAGTAATATAAAAAGAATTGTACCATCAACATCTATCAGTAGTAGCTGATCCATCACACATAAATATGATTCAACACATGCCCATCATCAACCAGCTAGAAATTAGAAATTAAAAAAAGAGACTTGGTTATGGCTGAGAGGTTTTTAAAAGTACACTAGGCTTGATGATGGTTTCCCCTATAAAGGAGACAAAGGCTCAGACCTTATCAAAAGGCACATTTTCTCTATTAAAACTCTTTAATGTGCAGGCTGGTAGACAGATTTACACTGTTTAAAAGAGAGATGTCTAATTAAACACATGTATCCATTAAAGATAATGTTTAAATAAGGAATAATTTTGGGTTATAAATAAAATTCCTTAATTCCTTATGAAAAAAAGAGATGTAAATAAAATGAAATATCAGTAATAGTAAAACATGAACCTTGAAACCATAGCATAAAGGCCACAATGAAATATGTGTCATACAACGCAACCAAAATATAAATGTGAAATATTTTCACTATTGTGATTTTCTTGCTTTATATTCAGTGCTACTGGTAGCTGCTGTTTATATAATGTTTTCTGCTAGAGTTAAAATGCTTTTGTAATGTTTTGCCATGAACTAATAGCTTGCTTTAAATGTTATATGTTTAAATACACTGAAATCTTTTTTGATTATGCCTTGCTGAGGTGATGGCACAGTTTCTATGATACCGAATCTTTTATGCTATTAAATATAGTACATTATTTTTATGGCCTTGTATCAGACTATATAGATCTACTGTAGTTTTAAAATCAGATGAAAAATAAACGCAAAGTAAACTTGAAAATAACTTTTAGTAGAAATGGAACTTAAAAATTTCTACAACTGTTGGATCATTTTTCAGTAACATTCCAAGCTTTAACACAATCTAAAATATAAAGGGCTTTTCATTGCATGACAATCCAAAAAATAGCCTTACAATTAATTTGATTTTTGACTGAATTAGATTTCCTTCATTACATTTGCATAATTTTATTTATATCTTTTTTTATTTCTCAGCAAAATCTTTATTAAAAGCCAAACATCAAACAGCTCTCTATTCAAAGTCGAAAGGCATTGTTCATTATGTTATTTTTAGTGTTCACATGGGTCACAAGCACACACATGTAAAACGTGTCAATACTTGAAGAGGATTAAAAAATACATTTTTAAAAATTCATTAATTCACTTTTGATTCTTCAAAATCAAATCAATATTCTGAAAGATAGTAGTATTATTTTTGAAACAAGTACTGCAACAAGCTCTTTATTTCACTTGAAAATCTCTCATTTAACAGAAGAGATTCACTTTAAAATGCCACTAGATTAGGTCTTAAACAAGTCTGTTCACTACCTTTATGCCCTACAACATTAAAATTAACCTAAAAATTAATCAGATCTACTTATGCTAGAGTTAACTTGATTGTATTTAATGGTTGGAGCTGTGGGATAGCAGTTATCAGCAAGGAGAGTGAAACTGAAGAACAAAATTCAATTTCATTTAATCTCCTTTTGGTTAAAAGAATTTTTTTTCAGAGACATAACACAATGCTTGATAGAAAAAATAATAGGTGAATGTGCATATAGGGAGCCACTCTCCCATAACTAGCTTACTTGTCCAGTTAATAGTAATGGTAAAAAGATGTAACACCCAACATAAACCTTCATGGATTAGACATTAAATGGTGATCTATAAGTGCATCTCAAGAAAGTTTGGTAATTCTTAAACTCATATCTTGCAATTAGCTTATCTTGAGTCAGTTTTGAAGCTAAGAGCTGGAGAGACAAGAGTGTGATCTAGAGAAATAGTAATTTATTTTTATAGAAATAAAACAAATACTATGATCTTATTCTGTAAGGAATGTATACATTAACACTTGACCTCTGACAATCACTTTTTACCTCATTTGCAATGCATTAAGTGCTGGAATTTGCTAAAACAGATTTTAAGTTGCAAATTTCACTGATGATCCAGGTTAGTGATTAACACCAATATCTACTAATCATCTGAGAATATATAGTTTGTTAGTACAAAAAATAAGTTAAACAGAAAAACTGTAAATTAAAAATAAGAAAAGTTGAAATCTTACATGCTGGGTTCAAATTCACTTTGTACTAAAATATGTGATTGCTTCATTTTCACTCCTGCCCAAACTGGCTGTCAGAATTGGCTGTGTTGTTATATATGTATTTTATGGTATGAATAAAGGTTTTTATGTATTTGATCAATAAATCCTACCTGCAATATTACATGTTACATAACTAGTTTAGTTACTAATATCAGATTTAAAATTAACTGTAAATACCCTAATAACATTTTGACAGGAAGTATTAACTTTTTAGCAACAAATTAATAACCACACACTTCAAGTCTTGCAAATTTTAGTCTCAGCATTATTCAGAAAAAGTAGCAATAGTAGCCAAATAAATGAGAAATCAGTCATTAATATACTTGATAAACATTTACAATACTTCTCTTACAAACTCTTTAAAGGATTTCAAAGTGCTTTAAAAGACTGCTGTCATTCTAAAATTTTACTTAAAATATATAATAGCAGTAGCAGTTGTCCTGAGGCTATCTTCTACTCAAACCTACTGGAAGAAAATGTTTTGGAAATTCTTGAGTATTAAGCAATGCTTAAATTTCAAATCAATAAATTTTCAATAATAATTAAATGAAAATATGACTTCATTATGGCACTAAGGAAAAAAAAAAAAAAAAAAAAGGATTTATTTTCTTAAAGTAAATTGAAAAAATTGCAAGTTTAACTGTGTTATTTTGATGTTTTCCAAATGGCATTTTAAAAGCAGTTATTGTTTTGTCAATTTAATGATCTTTCTGGTTGCTGGAATGACAGGCATTATCAGTGACAAAGAACAAAGAAATTTTCATACATGCTAATATTAAAAAAAAAAAAAAAAAAAAGACAGGAAAAAAAGAATCTTGCTTGCACTTATATATACACATACACACCTACCTTCTCTTGTGATCTTTTGAAAGTTCTTTTATCATTTTCAAAATTTTCAAAAACCTTCAAAGAAATCATTCATGATGTTAAATCTGGATATGTAGTCTGTGTCTCATGACATAGAAGACTACATACTGAATAAATAGACATATGATAATGTGGATGACATGTTTGCTCTCTGGTACAGAGAGCAGGCATGTCATGTCATTCACATTAGCATATGTCTATTTATTCAGTCTGTGTCACAGATTTTCTTTCTTCAATGCAGCTCAGTTTTCATGGCTTTAGCTTTGATTTTCAATGCAGCTATCATTTTTATTTGCACACCTGATCGACCTTTTGTTTCTGTTTCTCAGGTTATTAGTCCAGTTCTGTTGGTCTACATTTTCTATGATCGTATTGCATTGTTTCAGATTCTGTCAAGTGACATAACTAAAAAAAAATAATGATGTTGAGATTGACAAATATGTCAAAATTTTCAACAATATTTTGAAACTATATATAAGTTCACCATGAAATCTCTTGAAGAGGGAATGTGATTTCATGAAAATCAAAGTAGAGACACTCAACAGCTAAGCAAAAGAATTTAAATCCTTTGATCAGTGTGGCTGATGTGTAAATTAAAAGATATGCACTAATCAAAAACGCACTAATTGAATATAGGAAATGATGTAATTTGTACCTTAAACTTTAGTTTCATTTCTAATTTGCATACTTTTTAATTCAAATATAGGTACCTATAAGAAGATACAATAAAAATGCTATATATTAATGTCTATTAACCTGATTTTTTTTATGAAAAACTTATTTAGAGTGATTTGCCGCATGTTATTCTTCTGTTCTTCTTAGCTTAGAAATTAAATTTTTATTGTTGTTGTTCCAAATATCTATAGTTTCTTCTTTTAATTCATTGATATTTTTAAAGACTGCCTTCCATTTTCTTTTTCATTAAATTCCATTTTTCTTCAATAGGGTTTAAATCTGGTGACTGGTGTCCAGTCTAATAGTTTTAATCTAATTTTTTTTTTAAGAACCCTTTATTATATAAGTTTTCTATTTTTTTAAATTTGTAAAATATATAATCATTAGTATTTTAACATGAAAATTTTATTTATAATTTTTCCATAGTAAATGCATACATCTTTTATATTTTTTAATAAATCTAAATTTTTGTATTTAATTAAATCATCCATTTTTATTTTAACAAAATTTTTAATTTCCTTTTAAGATCTTCAAAATAAATAAGAAAAAAAAATCAAAATATTCAACATTTTTTAATGGAGATAAATATGTATTTTTATTATCAACTTTTAAAATTTATCTATTCATTAATCAAAGTTATGGCATTAAAAGAAGTTGTCATTTTGCATAATAGCTTCAAATCTGACACCAGAAATATAAAGGCATGCTATGCTTGTGGCATGAATCACCAATCAATATGATTAAGAAAAAACTTTCTTCTTACAGTGGTCAACTGAACAAGACAAATGACAGGTGATTCTGAATATACCCTGCTTATGTACTTTTGGTGATGTGCACCAAGTTAATGCCATTTGTGATATTCCTGGAGCTTGTGAGCAATGAAACCATGTCATGCTGATCTGTTTCTTCCAGCTGGGTCTCAGTGTCAATGCTACTGAAAACATTGAGGAGCTGGATACAGTGGTAAAGTCTTGGATTTAGAGGACTGGCTAGACATGTTTGAGTAGAACTCAGCTCTCTCCCACATAGATCATGCAGCCAAGAGTAGCTGACCAAAAGTTTTCGTGACTATGTCAACACCCCAACAAATACCTAGCTCCCCAGATTTGGATACTCTAGACTAATACATCTGGGTTGTTGTCAAGTGGAAGACCAATACAATACCATGGTCTATTTGAAGGCTCCTATTAGGATTGTCATGGCCAACATGAATAAAAACCAACCATCTAGTCATGCAGTCACTTTTGAGGCTGCACTAAGGTTGAAGATGTTTTTTTTCAACCATTATCTGTTCTTAGCTGAACATATACAAATTTCTGAAAATATACTTTTTTTCTCCTATTGAATATCTTTGTTTTTCTTTATAATTTGTGAATTGAAGTATTTTGTATATTATTCTCTTCATGTGTAATTAGAAATAATTGTTAGGAAAATAATGGCAGTTTTTGGAGATAGTAAAATCTTGAAAAGTTAAATTTATTTATCATGAACACAATTCATATTAGTAATAACAAAAGCACAATATGAAACATTCTTTTATTGCTTGAAAAAATTTGAGATTATGGATAAAACTGATCTCTTCCCTATTTTTTATGAATATTCCATTTATGGGAACAAATGAAAATAGGAATGTTGATATTGATCATCCCAAATAAATGAGTTGAACTTCCCCTTAGTTTATTTTACTGTCGGTTTCTGTTAATCAAATAAAAGAATTTTTCTTAAACTTGAATCTTCATTTCGATAAAAATATACTATGATTGGCATAACTTATTCTAAAAATAAAAATAAATTAATACAAAAAAAAAAAAGTAATAAATAAAATTACTAAATTTTGCCAATTATTTTTCAAGATCTTACATATCAAACTTTTGTATAAATGCTAAATTATTTTACTTCTCTCTCTCTCATTCAGCATCCAACGTTCTTTAATATGAACTAATAGTTTCATTAAATACATTTTTTATTGCAAATGATAATGATTGTTTATTAAAAATAAATTCAACAGTTAAAGAGTATTTATTTACACCCAATAATATGACATTAATTCCAAACAACCTAATATTTTGTATATATGCTAAGATACAGATGTCCCCAAAATGATGACAGGCTTGAAAAATATTCTAATAGACATTTTTTAATTTTTAAAAGTTAAAAAATATAGAAGCTTTCATGATTTTTGAGACCTCTTTTGTATACATGAAAATACATATATACATAATATCTGTTTCTAAGAAAAATGTGATATTTGACAATCTATAATATGCATATTTACAAAGGCCTCTTTTTCAAATTTTTTTTTTACTGTAAATCATTCAAAAGTCTCTAGATGTGTAGCATGCACTTTTGATGATCAGTCTCCCATCCATAGTGTGTAGGATGCAATATTTGAATACTCGTTATGTCTTCTACCAAAGAAAACAAAGCATCTAATAGACTGACCAGTGCACTATTATAAAATGATGCACACACAGATATAAAGCTTTTTATCATGGAGAATTAGTCTATAGAACACAATATAAGAAATGAAATCGCTGACAGTTAAAGGATAGGTTGCTTCTCACTGAATGTATCTTTCAGTCAGTTGGTTTTGCAATCAAAGCAATGAAAGATGAGTTATTGGCTGGACCATTCATTAATATCGATTGGAGAAATTCTTGATTTGCTGTCATTATTCTCAGGAAACATTTCAAGAGAGAAAAATGTGATAGAGAAAGAAATGAATCCAACATTGAATATCTGTTCTGCAAGAAATTAAGGTTTCTGTCTTGTCGATTTTCAGAGCGAGTGAAGTAAGCAGTGGCAGATGCAGAACACAAAAGAAGACATTAGTAAAATCAGAGCTGGCAAAAGCAGCAGGTTGGGGGAGGGAAGAGACAAAACTGAATGTAATTTTTTTTTTTTAAGTTCAAGTCAGAAGCTGCTGAATGCCTAATTTGACATGTTTCTTTTTGAAACATTAAAAGAAAAAAAAATTTCCTATATTAATTTATTTAAAGAATGTTTCTAAATATATTTTTCTCTTTATTCCACCAACAGTAAAAAGCAATTTAAGCTGACAGAGAATCCTTCAACTAATTCAATTCTGGCAGGAACAAGAAAGAAGGATGAGAGCTTTAAGTTAGACAGAATCTAAAACCCTACATAAAATAAAGGATGTTATTTCACAGAACTAGCAAAAAAAAAAAAAAAAAAGCATTATTGGAGAGGGTTTATGATCTATTAGGGCTTAACAATTACACTTAACTAGCATTCAAAATTTTTTGGGCATAGATCATAATGAAATTACAAATATTGTAGGTATGAATAAAACAATATTCACTGTATAAATATTTAAAGATTAATAGTGCAATCTGACTTTTTAATCTTAAAGAGAAAAAAATAAGAGAGAAAACTAAAAATGATTTACTGATGGAACAATTAATATTTTTTCTTTCTTTCTTTTTTATGCTATTAGAAAGTTTATAAAATTGTAAAAGAATATAATTATTTTTATTAATTTGAAGATCTCAATAATGCTTAAATAGTTACTGACTAAAATAAATTAGTCTTAGACTGGTTAAACTTTCTGCTGCTACTGTAGAATCAGAGTAGTTATGGGGGAGTGATTTGTCTAAGTTCTCAGCAATCATTACTGTGAAGCAAATGAAATCAGCTTCTGACAGAGTACAAATTCAGTTTGCCAGTTTTATTTTTCATACCAATAGCTTACACCGTTTAACATCTCCCTCCTGCTTATAAACTACACTTGAAGTTAACATTACAAAGTTAATACATCAGTATCAATAATTTTGTGTGTGTGTGTGTGTGCATAAGCAGATTTTTTTTTGACATGACTGCATTGATTTTGATTCAACATTGCACAATCTAAGGGTTATCAAATCTTTACACAAAGGAGTTTCTGAAATGACAAGAATACATTTCTTCAGAAAATGAGAGAAAGAAAGATGGAGTAGCTAACAAAATAAGAATATAATATTAACCAGACAATTAATTTTTTTTTTTGTTAATTAAAATATTGAAAAAAAAATTTAGAAAACACAGAACAAAGTTTAATGAACCAATTCCTGTAAAGTCATCTGGAAATTCTAAGAAATGATTATGCTATTGTGAACCTTGCAGAATTAAATTTCCAGTTTAATAAACAAAAAGATTGATTCATTGGTTAGAATAATGGATGCACAATGGGAAACCAAATTCTAGATAGAAAGGTGGGTCAAACCTTTTCATTTAATAGCAAAAAAAAAAAAAAAAAACTTATAGAAGAGTATTGATTTAAATATACTGGCTTGGAGTTTGTTTAAAGTTTAAATTTCTATTATCACATGCTAAAAGTCCTTGCCTCTCATCTGTTAGGAAATGCCTTGCTGTTGTTAAAACCAAGGATAAAGGCTTCTGGTTGCCAAGGAGCCTGCTTTAATCATGTAATTCTTCTAGAAGTCTTTTTCTTTTGTTTTTTAAAGACTTACTTCTTTTTTTCCTTGAAATGCAAATGCTCCTCATTCAGACATTATCAACCAACTAGAGACATAAAAAATGTTTTACTTCTAGCATAACTAGACTTCATGTTTGTTGTTTTTCATTTTTGTAATTCTTTCAGATTGTATAGAAAAATAATCCATTTAGTGCTTCACGACCATCTCAATAAGAACATTACTAATTAAGAGGTTCTGTAAATTTGTGATATCCTTATTGATGAGACAGAAATGGAAGAAAAAGAAAAGAAAAGAAAAAAAAGGCTTCTGAACACCACAATGTGAAGCATACACTTGGGAGAGGCTAACAAACTTTAATCAATGTTTTGATGAAAACAACAAAAATGAAGATGCTCATTTGAAAATGGGTGGAATGAAAAGAACGCTTTTATTAAAAATTAAGTTACTACCAAGTCTACACTTTTTAGAGAAATTCAATTTTTGTTGAAATTTCTGTTCTAGATAATACATTGACAAGTTTACCAAACCGTAATGTATTTAATTAAAATCATATTTTTCAAATATAGTCCAACTATTCAGAGCGTAACAAGATGTAAAAGCTGATGCAGAGCTTCCTCAGATGCAGTCATTTTGTTTGCAATAAACATCTGTATTTTATAGGATGAGACTAATAAGCTTAGCAAGAAGGATAAAGTTAAAAACTCATAATCTACAATAGAACTAAACTTGATACAGTGACAAATGCATAAACATATATATTTTTATCAAATATCCACACTGGAGCTTTGGCAAGAAACCTGGAAGCAAACCTTTTGAAACCTTGATATTTAAGTGTAGGTCAAAAGTAAAACAAAAGATTTTAGAATAATTACATTTTGTTTTGCTTGGTAGCTTAACTTATGATAGATTAAGCTGATTGATTTTGTGTAATCCACTGGTATTAAAAGATAAAAGAAATAGACAAAGACCAAATTAAGATTGATTGTACAAAGATACATGAGAGGAAAACATTAAATTTATATAGAGGAGATAATTAAACCAGATAAGATTTTTTTGAATTTTGCTATATGTTTATACACTATTGACTATACACAAAGAGCCACATGAAGTGAAAGTAAGTTACATTGTACCAATCTTCTGAGAATAAATTATCTGCTTTTAAAATCATTTCAAATCCCGATTTACTTTAGTTTAAATACTGACCCATTACATCAGCTGAAAAAAACAAACAAACAAAAAAAATACTCAGACAAAAATTAGGCCAATATAAGGGGTGGTGGAAAGTTATCAATCTGATCAAGAAACTATTAAAAAAAAAATTGTTTAATCAAATCCTAAAAAGTGTGTGAGGGTAAGAGCTTTTTAACAGTTCCTTCTATAAAAATACAAAAGGGTGCTGAAAAGTTTTCAGCCTAACCAAGAATACCTTAAAGAAATGGTGGGGAGGAAAAAGAAAAAAGAGAAAAGAAAGTAAAAAAAATATTTTGCAACTTCCAAGAAGTAGATACAGTTGAGAATTTTCCAATGACAGGGTTCAGCACCATGATGCTTATGCAGTAAAGCATGCTTATTATTTTTCAAGTAGTTTTCTCTATGGAACAATTATTTTGTTCTACATTTAATAAGCTTATATAAAGATTTCTAACAGAATGTTTATATGAACAGGGATGCTCATTTTATAAGTTGAAAAATGAGCAATGTCATGACTATTCCAGATAGTAATTTTATATGATACAAAACAGTACTTATTTAGACCTATATTAGTAAATTATTTCTGCAAATCATTATTATTGCAAGATTTTACTGTTGTGACCCTGTCAGATTTTGTTTTGAATAATATTAGGACGGGGAATAAGTTCTCGCTGTTTTTCAACACATGGCATTTCCAGAACTGGTAGTTTCAGATGATAACGCATCTATAAGGAAGTACTATAAGCAAGCTTGAAATTCAGTGTATGTCATTTTGCCAAAGTGTAAACAACTTTGTTTTTCCACAGCATTAAACATCTTGGATTTCATGCCAAAGAAAGTTTTTTTGTGAAGAATTTTACTACACTACTTTATTCAAAAGAAATCTGCAACTGAAGCACAAAGAATTCTTGTTAAGACTTATGGCAACCATGCTCTGTCATAAATAACATGCAGAGATTGTTTTAGATACTTCAAAAATAATAATTTTGATGAAGATAAAGAATGCTCTGGCCCACTAAAAAAGTTTGAAGACAATGAACTGGAAGCATTACTTCATGAAGACTCATGTCAGACACAAGCTGAACTTGTGGAATCATTAAGAGTTATCCCACAACAGTTTCAAAACATTTTAAAACAGTAGAAATAATTCAAAAGCAAGGACATTGAGTGCCATACAAGTTGAAGTTGAGAGACACTGAATGGTGTCGTGTGAACAGCTACTCAATGGCAGAAAAGAAAAGATTTTTTGCATTGTATCATGATCAGCAATGAAAAGTTGACACACTACAATAATCCTAAGCATAGAAGATTGTGGGTAAGCCTAACCATGCATCAACATCAGCAGCAAAGCTGAATATCCATGATTTGAAGCTCCTGATCTGCATTTGGTGGTATCAGCTGGATGTAGTATATTATGAACTGCTCAAACTGACAGAAACCATCACGGGAGATTGAATATCAACTGGTGTATTTGAGCCAAGCATTGAAGAAAAACCTGCTGCTATACGAGCAGAGACACAACAAAGTGATTTTGCAAGATGACAATGCTAGGCCACATGTTGCAAAATGGGTGAAAACCTACCCAAAAACGCTTAAATGAGAAGTCCTACTCGACCTGCTGTTTTCACCAGATTATCACTCGTTCTGAATGATGGCACATGGTCTGACTGAGCAGAACTTTCATTCTTATAAAGATGCCAAAAGACAGGTTAACTTGTGGTTAACTTCAAAAGATTTGTCATTTTTTTTTTTATGTGGAATTCAAATGCTGCCAGAAAGATGGGAAAAAGTAATAGCTAGCAATGGACAATACTTTCAGTGACATGTTCCTTACTAATTTTAAAAAAATAAAACATTACTTTTCATGAAAAATCAGCAAGGACTTAGTCAAGGTCTTAATAAAAAATATTTTTAACATAATTAATACATATTTATTATCTTGTTTCCCTATCTCTTACCATCTTTCAGGCATTTTTATTATTTTATTCTACTAGAAATTTTTTTCTTTCTCAACAAACAACTGCTATAGGTACCTTTTGCAGTCCTCCAGAAAACAAACATTTTTTCATTAAGAGAATTCTATAAAGACTGGAATTTATCTATTTTCATCAATTAGTCTGGATATTTTGTATCCTGAATTTTTTCTTTAATAAGATTTCTCAAATATTCAAGCTGGTAGATAAAAATAAATATTCTGTTTAATAAATAAACGGAACATCTAACCAAATATGGGTATCCACTAAAATAATATAAAAGACTGGAATATATGTTATTATGAAAGGATCTGCTGAATACAGTAGGTGTATGAAAAACCTAGCCTTTGTAGCTTTAAACAATATTTGTCTCCTTAAAATCCCTCCCTGTCCCACCACGTATTTATACAACCTCATTAGGTAGATTACTGTTTTCTCTTTTCATCTGCCAATCATACTTTTAAGATAGTTCTGTGATGGTCAAATTCTCCAATTCCTCTGTTTTCTTAGACATATAATTATGTACACCAGAAATTCCAACTGTCTCTCTGATTGTAAATACAAATGTCCTTTTTGTTTCAACTTTTCTAATAACTACTTTGTTGCTTACATGTTCCCACCATAGTATTCTTAGCATCCTTTTGTAGATGTTTCTTCAAGTTTCTTCATTTGCAAGAAATATTGTCCAGTATTCACTGCCATATAAGAGGATCACAAGTGAAAATAATCTATCTTTAAGCTTAGAAAGATGGACTTAAAGACCATCTTCTAAGCTTAAAGACATATATAGACAAATTGAAATTAAGTATCCACAGAAATATTCAATTAAAGTATATCTTATTTTCTTATGTGAAATTCTTAAATTATCGTTTTTGTTGTTTTATTCCCAATTTTTCAGAAAGACAAAAAAAAATGAAAATATGAATGAAAATGTTTACTATGTTGTGTAATGCAGTTCTATTTTTGTCTTCAGAAATTTAATTAAATCAACTTTACAGTGTTAGCTGCTTGTGGTAAGTCAACCGGGATTCAGTCCATTTTTCAGTCTGTTTTTCTATAATTTTTGGAAATTTTTTTGTTATTTTGTTTGTCTTTGACTTTTTTGTTGTCACTTAGTTAAAGTCAAAAATAACCTTGAATTGCAAAATAATTTACACAAACTAAGTTAAAACTTTGTAAACCTCAGTCACTTTTTTTTTTTTTAATTGGAGTAGATAGTTCCTACTATCGCCCGGTCTCACACTCCACCCCCTTCTTTTGAATGAGTTTAGAGGTGATTGCCTTGTTTCTTGTTTAGGAAGGGGTTCCCGGGTTCATCCCCCTTCTCCGGTCTTAGTGTTAGTTCAGCTGGAAGCTCTTTGCAGTTACGGAGTATGGTGGCAACGTCTTTACATTCTGAGGGTACCGGGTTGGCAGTTTCCTGGCTGCTGCTTCCGACTGGTAGTTAAGAGCCCGAACTCTTGCGTAGCGTCTTGAGAGGCTGCTCTGATCAACAGTTGAATAATACCGGGGTTCTTGTAGTGCCATATCGCGCATGGACGGGTGTCCCTGCATGAACGTTCGGTGGGCAACCCCAAGGCCACATTATGTTGTAGGCCGCGCCAGTCTCCATCCTTCACAAGACTGATTCTATTCTAAGACCTCTCCTTAACTGAATCACTATGGAAAAAAGCAAACATAATAGCAAAACTAAACCAGCTCATTTGAAAACGCCCAAACCTGTCTGCATCTCTTTCACTAACATACGCGGCATCCGCACCAACTTCCCCAGCGTAGATTCTTTCCTCCATAATAACTCACCTGATATATTAGCCCTATGTGAAACTAATCTTAACCCTTCTATCCCCTCATCTGAGTTCTACGTTCCTGGCTACCTTCCCCTCTTCAGGAAGGACTCCAATGTTCATATGCATGGGCTTGGTGTCTATGTCAGCGAACACCTTCCCTTAGCTAGGGTGTCATCTTTTGAATCCCCAGATCATTCTTTCATGTGCTTCTGCCTCTCACTTCTCTGCTCGATTAGCTATCTCTTCTTTCTCTACCGCTCTCCTTCCTCCCCTGACTGTTCGTTACTTGACATCATTTCTGACAATATTGACAAAGCCATTTCTTCCCATCCCTCTGCCCATGTATTCGTGTTTGGTGACTTTAATGCCCACCACACCAAGTGGCTGAAGAACGCTGTCACTGACCTTGCTGGTGTCCACACCATGAACTTTTCAATCACCCAATCCCTTACACAAGTAGTGGACTTCCCCACGCGTTTCTCCGACAACCCTAACAGAAGGGACTCACTTCTAGACCTCTGCTTCACTTCCATCCCAGACTCTTGTACTACCAGACAACTCTGCCCACTCGGAAACTCTGACCACACTGTAGTGTCTGTCAATATTTCACTCCACTCCCGCCTGACCCATGAAACCCAGACAAGTAGAATATCCTACTGCTATCAAAGAGCAGACTGGGATTTGTTCCGAGACTTCCTCTGTGACATCCCTTGGAACAATGTCTTTAGTCTTCCCATCGAAGAATGTGCATCCGAGGTCTCCTCCTGGGTTAAGGCTGGCATCAATGCCTTCATCCCTGCTAGGAAATTCCAGATTAAATCTCATTCATCTCCATGGTTCTCACCCGCTTGCTTGGCTGCCATTGCCCACCGGAATCATTTCTTCTGACTATCGTAACTACGCGTCGGACCAAAACAGGCGCCTTTTCACTTCAGCTCGTAATAAGTGTAAAAGGATACTTAATGAAGCTAAGATGTTGTTTGCTGCCAGAATGAAGCAATGCATAGCATGCTCTAAATTCGGCTCTAAAGACTACTGGCGACTCTGTAAAAGAGTACTTAACAAGAGCAAGTCCACAATACCCCCACTAATCAACAAATTTGAGGTCCTCACCTCCCCAGCAGATAAGGCTGAATGCTTTGCCTGCAGATTCTCGAACAATTCGAGTCTGGACTCGTCTGGAGTTTTTACACCCGACTTCTCACCTAGAACCGAGGCACAACTGAATGATATCCACATTACACCTTCGCTTGTCTCTAAGATAATCTTAAAACTTGACCCCCACAAAGCGAGTGGTGGTGATGGAATCCCAACCATAGTCTTAAAGAAATGTACCCCTGAAATCTCTGTCCTTTCTAAGCTCTACAACCTCTGCCTATCTGCTTCCTGCTTTCCTGCCTGTTGGAAATCTTCCTCTATAGTTCCTATATTTAAAAACACTGGAGAACCCTCTGACCCTGCAAATTACCACCCTATCAGCCTTCTTCCGATTTTTGGCAAAGTGTTCGAAGCCATTATCAATGCCAAGGTGGTTCAGCATCTCACAGCACACAGGCTCCTCTCGGACAAGCAATATGGTTTCCGCTTCACCAGGTCTACTGCTGATATGCTAACGACCATCACCGAGTATATATACCAGGCACTCGACAGGAATGGCGAAGCCCGAACCGTTCCATTGGATATATCTAAGGCGTTCGACAGAGTTTGGCATGCTGGCCTTCTATGTAAACTGTGGAGCTATGGTATAACTGGACATTTGTTTGAACTAATCCAGTCATTCCTCTCTAACCGCACAATGAAGGTGGTATTAAACGGACATGCCTCTCAGAACTACTATACAAACGCAGGTGTCCCCCAAGGCTCCATCTTAGGTCCTACACTCTTCCTGATATACATTAATGATCTCCCTGATTCCATAAGAGCCCAAATAGGTTTTTACGCCGATGACACCACAGTTTACTCTCGCCTCCTACAAAAATCTGGTGTAGGCGTCAAAGCTAACCTCGCAGCTGAGATTGAAAAAGACCTCCAATCCATATTGGACTGGGTTAAGAAATGGCTAGTAAATTTTACTGCTTCTAAAACGAAGCTACTCTCAATTAACCATCATTGACAATCTCATCTACTTCCCATTAGCATGGACCAGGCTTGCCTCCCAGAGAGTAAAACACTAAGCCTCCTTGGTCTCACACTTTCAGCGGACCTCAAATGGAATGACTATATCGAATCCATTGCTAAATCTGCTGCTATAAAAGTCGGTTCTCTGTGTAGGGCCCGGAAGTTTTTCTGTCTAAATCTATCCTGCACATTTATAAATCTACCTTCCGCCCGTGCATTGAATACTGCTGCCATATCTGGTCGGGTGCCCCTGCTGTTCTCCTTGGGCTTCTCGATAAGGTTCAGAGGAGGGTCTGTAATGTGATAGATACCGACTTGGCAGACTGCCTGCAGTCTCTCTCCCACCGGCGCGACGTGGCTTCCCTGTGTCTCTTCTATAAATACTTTTACAGCTTCTGCTCCGATGAACTTAGATCACTAGTGCCCCCTAAATACGAATTTGAACGAGTTACTAGATTAGCAACTAGATCCCACCCTTTTACAGTGAAACCAATAAAATGCAGCTGTAACTTCTACTCCAACAGTTTCTTTCCTCGCACTTCCCGACTGTGGAATTCTCTTCCAAACGATTGCTTCCCCGACGGCTACAATCTCCAGGAGTTTAAATGTAAGGTCAATAGACACCTAACACACTAACCTGCTCCCATTCTATCAAACACTCTTCCCATCTGCCCAACCCTCATCCTCGCTATCCTTACTCATCTGTCACCTTAATCCTGACATTCCCTATGTCTAACCACTCCTTCTCTTTACCTTCCCCTATGTAGCCCCATGCGCAATAGTGGCAGTGGAATGCCTTGCTTGGGGTGAGATGATTAAAAAAAAAAAAGTTAAAAGTCTTGATCATCTCAACATGACAGTATGAGTTGAGTAAAAAGTTTACTATCAGTTTTAAAATTTGATGTGGAAGGATAAAAGAGAAGGTGTTTATTATTATGAACCATTAAATAGCATGAATGTAACTGACCCCAGCAATTAAGAAGCTGAATCAACTCCTTTTAAACATTGTTTTCAACCTCCACATTAATTTGCTGAATTATGATTGAGCTGTCCACTCATTCAAGCCTGTTTTTAATGTGTGATTAACACAGCAGAAAAGGCCATTGGATGAAAGAAATATCAGTCACATGATTAAGTGGGATGTGACTGTATGATGGATATTGATTAAAATGGTAACTAAGATTAATCCTGAGAAAACAGAGAGAAAAGAAAGGAGGGAAAGAGAAACAGGCAGGAAGAAAAAACACAGAAAGAAAACAGGCAGGCAGAATAGACAGAGAGAAAATTTGGACTGGACATAGTAAGTCTAATTTGGACAGAGATAATAAGAGTGAGAGAGTTTAACAGAGAGAGAGTGAGAGAAGGAAATAAAGTATCAGAGCGAGAGAAGGAAATAAAGTATCAGAGAGAGAGAAGAAAATAAAGTATCAGAGAGAGAGAAGAAAATAAAGTATCAGAGAGAGAGAAGAAAATAAAGTATCAGAGAGAGAGAAGAAAATAAAGTATCAGAGAGAGAGAAGAAAATAAAGTATCAGAGAGAGAGAAGAAAATAAAGTATCAGAGAGAGAAAGAGAAAGTTTGAGAGAGAGAAAGTTTGAGAGAGGGAAAGTTTGAGAGAGGGAAAGTTTGAGAGAGAGATAGAGAAAGTTTGAGAGAGAGAAAGTTTGAGAAAGAGAGAGAGAAAGAGAGAGAGAGAGGAAAAAGAGAAAAGTTTGAGAGAGAGAGAGAGAGAGAGAGAGAGAGGAAAAAAGAGAAGTTTGAGAGAGAGAGAGAGAGAGAGAGAGAGAGAGGAAAAAAGAGAAAGTTTGAGAGAGAGAGAGAGAGGAAAAAGAGAAAGTTTGAGAGAGAGAGAAAGAAAGACAAAGTTTGAGAGAGAGAGAAAGAAAGACAAAGTTTGAGAGAGAGAGAAAGAAAGACAAAGTTTGAGAGAGAGAGAAAGAAAGACAAAGTTTGAGAGAGAGAGAAAGAAAGACAAAGTTTGAGAGAGAGAGAAAGAAAGAAAGAAACGCTTGAGAGAGAGAGAAAGAAAGAAAGAAAACGCTTGAGAGAGAGAGAAAGAAAGAAAGAAAACGCTTGAGAGAGAGAGAAAGAAAGAAAGAAAACGCTTGAGAGAGAGAGAGAAAGAAAGAAAGAAAACGCTTGAGAGAGAGAGAAAGAAAGAAAGAAAAACGCTTGGAGAGAGAGAGAAAGAAAGAAAGAAAACGCTTGAGAGAGAGAGAAAGAAAGAAAGAAAACGCTTGAGAGAGAGAGAAAGAAAGAAAGAAAACGCTTGAGAGAGAGAGAAAGAAAGAAAGAAAACGCTTGAGAGAGAGAAAGAAAGAAAGAAAACGCTTGAGAGAGAGAGAAAGAAAGAAAGAAAAACGCTTGAGAGAGAGAGAAAGAAAGAAAGAAAACGTTTGGAGAGAGAGAAAGAAAGAAAGAAAACGCTTGAGAGAGAGAGAAAGAAAGAAAGAAAACGCTTGAGAGAGAGAGAAAGAAAGAAAGAAAACGCTTGAGAGAGAGAGAGAAAGAAAGAAAGAAAACGCTTGAGAGAGAGAGAGAAAGAAAGAAAGAAAACGCTTGAGAGAGAGAGAAAGAAAGAAAGAAAACGCTTGAGAGAGAGAGAAAGAAAGAAAGAAAACGCTTGAGAGAGAGAGAAAGAAAGAAAGAAAACGCTTGAGAGAGAGAGAAAGAAAGAAAGAAAACGCTTGAGAGAGAGAGAAAGAAAGAAAGAAAACGCTTGAGAGAGAGAGAAAGAAAGAAAGAAAACGCTTGAGAGAGAGAGAAAGAAAGAAAGAAAACGCTTGAGAGAGAGAGAAAAAGAAAGAAAGAAAACGCTTGAGAGAGAGAGAAAGAAAGAAAGAAAACGCTTGAGAGAGAGAAAGAAAGAAAGAAAACGCTTGGAGAGAGAGAGAAAGAAAGAAAGAAAACGCTTGAGAGAGAGAGAAAGAAAGAAAGAAAAAAACGCTTGAGAGAGAGAGAAAGAAAGAAAGAAAACGCTTGAGAGAGAGAGAAAGAAAGAAAGAAAACGCTTGAGAGAGAGAGAAAGAAAGAAAGAAAACGCTTGAGAGAGAGAGAAAGAAAGAAAAAACGCTTGAGAGAGAGAGAAAGAAAGAAAGAAAACGCTTGGAGAGAGAGAGAAAGAAAGAAAGAAAACGCTTGAGAGAGAGAGAAAGAAAGAAAGAAAACGCTTGAGAGAGAGAGAAAGAAAGAAAGAAAACGCTTGAGAGAGAGAGAAAGAAAAGAAAGAAACGCTTGAGAGAGAGAGAAAGAAAGAAAGAAAACGTGCTTGAGAGAGAGAGAAAGAAAGAAAGAAAACGCTTGAGAGAGAGAGAAAGAAAGAAAGAAAACGCTTGAGAGAGAGAGAAAGAAAGAAAGAAAACGCTTGAGAGAGAGAGAAAGAAAGAAAGAAAACGCTTGAGAGAGAGAGAAAGAAAGAAAGAAAACGCTTGAGAGAGAGAGAGAAAGAAAGAAAGAAAACGCTTGAGAGAGAGAGAAAGAAAGAAAGAAAACGCTTGGAGAGAGAGAGAAAGAAAGAAAGAAAACGCTTGAGAGAGAGAGAAAGAAAGAAAGAAAACGCTTGAGAGAGAGAGAAAGAAAGAAAAACGCTTGAGAGAGAGAGAAAGAAAGAAAGAAAACGCTTGAGAGAGAGAGAGAAAGAAAGAAAGAAAACGCTTGAGAGAGAGAGAAAGAAAGAAAGAAAACGCTTGAGAGAGAGAAAGAAAGAAAGAAAACGCTTGAGAGAGAGAGAAAGAAAGAAAGAAAACGCTTGAGAGAGAGAGAAAGAAAGAAAGAAAACGCTTGAGAGAGAGAGAGAAAGAAAGAAAAAGAAAACGCTTGAGAGAGAGAGAAAGAAAGAAAGAAACGCTTGAGAGAGAGAGAAAGAAAGAAAGAAAACGCTTGGAGAGAGAGAGAAAGAAAGAAAGAAAACGCTTGAGAGAGAGAGAAAGAAAGAAAGAAAACGCTTGAGAGAGAAAGAAAGAAAGAAAACGCTTGAGAGAGAGAGAAAGAAAGAAAGAAAACGCTTGAGAGAGAGAGAAAGAAAGAAAGAAAAAACGCTTGAGAGAGAGAGAAAGAAAGAAAGAAAACGTAGCTTGAGAGAGAGAGAAAGAAAGAAAGAAAACGCTTGAGAGAGAGAGAAAGAAAGAAAGAAAACGCTTGAGAGAGAGAGAAAGAAAGAAAGAAAACGCTTGAGAGAGAGAGAGAAAGAAAGAAAGAAAACGCTTGAGAGAGAGAGAAAGAAAGAAAGAAACGCTTGAGAGAGAGAGAAAGAAAGAAAGAAAACGCTTGAGAGAGAGAGAAAGAAAGAAAGAAAACGCTTGAGAGAGAGAGAAAGAAAGAAAGAAAACGCTTGAGAGAGAGAGAAAGAAAGAAAGAAAACGCTTGAGAGAGAGAGAAAGAAAGAAAGAAAACGCTTGAGAGAGAGAGAAAGAAAGAAAGAAACGCTTGAGAGAGAGAGAAAGAAAGAAAAGAAAACGCTTGAGAGAGAGAGAAAGAAAGAAAGAAAACGCTTGAGAGAGAGAGAGAAAGAAAGAAAGAAAACGCTTGAGAGAGAGAGAAAGAAAGAAAGAAAACGCTTGAGAGAGAGAGAAAGAAAGAAAGAAAACGCTTGGAGAGAGAGAGAAAGAAAGAAAGAAAACGCTTGAGAGAGAGAGAAAGAAAGAAAGAAAACGCTTGAGAGAGAGAGAAAGAAAGAAAGAAAACGCTTGAGAGAGAGAGAAAGAAAGAAAGAAACGCTTGAGAGAGAGAGAAAGAAAGAAAGAAAACGCTTGAGAGAGAGAGAAAGAAAGAAAGAAAACGCTTGAGAGAGAGAGAAAGAAAGAAAGAAAACGCTTGAGAGAGAGAGAAAGAAAGAAAGAAAACGCTTGAGAGAGAGAGAAAGAAAGAAAGAAAACGCTTGAGAGAGAGAGAGAAAGAAAGAAAGAAAACGCTTGAGAGAGAGAGAAAGAAAGAAAGAAAACGCTTGAGAGAGAGAGAGAAAGAAAGAAAGAAAACGCTTGAGAGAGAGAGAAAGAAGAAAGAAAACGCTTTCTGAGAGAGAGAGAAAGAAAGAAAGAAAAAACGCTTGAGAGAGAGAGAAAGAAAGAAAGAAAACGCTTGAGAGAGAGAGAAAGAAAGAAAGAAAACGCTTGAGAGAGAGAGAAAGAAAGAAAGAAAACGCTTGAGAGAGAGAGAGAAAGAAAGAAAGAAAACGCCGAGAGAGAGAGAAAGAAAGAAAGAAAACGCTTGAGAGAGAGAGAAAGAAAGAAAGAAAACGCTTGAGAGAGAGAGAAAGAAAGAAAGAAACGCTTGAGAGAGAGAGAAAGAAAGAAAGAAAACGCTTGAGAGAGAGAGAAAGAAAGAAAGAAAACGCTTGAGAGAGAGAGAAAGAAAGAAAGAAAACGCTTGAGAGAGAGAGAAAGAAAGAAAGAAAACGCTTGAGAGAGAGAGAAAGAAAGAAAGAAAACGCTTGAGAGAGAGAGAGAAAGAAAGAAAGAAAACGCTTGAGAGAGAGAGAAAGAAAGAAAGAAAACGCTTGAGAGAGAGAGAAAGAAAGAAAGAAAACGCTTGAGAGAGAGAGAAAGAAAGAAAGAAAACGCTTGAGAGAGAGAGAAAGAAAGAAAGAAAACGCTTGAGAGAGAGAGAAAGAAAGAAAGAAAACGCTTGAGAGAGAGAGAAAGAAAGAAAGAAAACGCTTGAGAGAGAGAGAGAAAGAAAGAAAGAAAAACGCTTGAGAGAGAGAGAAAGAAAGAAAGAAAACGCTGGAGAGAGAGAAAGAAAGAAAGAAAAAACGCTTGAGAGAGAGAGAAAGAAAGAAAGAAAACGCTTGGAGAGAGAGAGAAAGAAAGAAAGAAAACGCTTGAGAGAGAGAGAAAGAAAGAAAGAAAAAACGCTTGAGAGAGAGAGAAAGAAAGAAAGAAAACGCTTGAGAGAGAGAGAAAGAAAGAAAGAAAACGCTTGAGAGAGAGAGAAAGAAAGAAAGAAAACGCTTGAGAGAGAGAGAAAGAAAGAAAGAAAAACGCTTGAGAGAGAGAGAAAGAAAGAAAGAAAACGCTTGAGAGAGAGAGAAAGAAAGAAAGAAAACGCCGAGAGAGAGAGAAAGAAAGAAAGAAACACAGAGAGAGAGAGAAAGAAAGAAAGAAAACGCTTGAGAGAGAGAGAAAGAAAGAAAGAAAACGCTTGAGAGAGAGAGAAAAAGAAAGAAAGAAAACGCTTGAGAGAGAGAGAAAGAAAGAAAGAAAAAACGCTTGAGAGAGAGAGAAAGAAAGAAAGAAAACGCTTGAGAGAGAGAGAAAGAAAAGAAAAAGAAAACGCTTGAGAGAGAGAGAAAGAAAGAAAGAAAACGCTTGAGAGAGAGAGAGAAAGAAAGAAAGAAAAAACGCTTGAGAGAGAGAGAAAGAAAGAAAGAAAACGCTTGAGAGAGAGAGAAAGAAAGAAAGAAAACGCTTGAGAGAGAGAGAAAGAAAAGAAAGAAAACGCTTTGAGAGAGAGAGAAAGAAAGAAAGAAAACGCTTGAGAGAGAGAGAAAGAAAGAAAGAAAACGCTTGAGAGAGAGAGAAAGAAAGAAAGAAACGCTTGAGAGAGAGAGAAAGAAAGAAAGAAAACGCTTGAGAGAGAGAGAAAGAAAGAAAGAAAACGCCTGAGAGAGAGAGAAAGAAAGAAAGAAAACGCTTGAGAGAGAGAGAAAGAAAGAAAGAAAACGCTTGAGAGAGAGAGAAAGAAAGAAAGAAAACGCTTGAGAGAGAGAGAAAGAAAGAAAGAAAACGCTTGAGAGAGAGAGAAAGAAAGAAAGAAAACGCTTGAGAGAGAGAGAAAGAAAGAAAGAAAACGCTTGAGAGAGAGAGAGAGAAAGAAAGAAAGAAAAACGCTTGAGAGAGAGAGAAAGAAAGAAAGAAAACGCTTGAGAGAGAGAGAAAGAAAGAAAGAAAACGCTTGAGAGAGAGAGAAAGAAAGAAAGAAAAACGCTTGAGAGAGAGAGAAAGAAAGAAAGAAAACGTTGAGAGAGAGAGAAAGAAAGAAAGAAACGCTTGAGAGAGAGAGAGAAAGAAAGAAAGAAAACGCTTGAGAGAGAGAGAAAGAAAGAAAGAAAAACGCTTGAGAGAGAGAGAAAGAAAGAAAGAAAACGCTTGAGAGAGAGAGAAAGAAAGAAAGAAAACGCTTGAGAGAGAGAGAAAGAAAGAAAGAAAACGCTTGAGAGAGAGAGAAAGAAAGAAAGAAAACGCTTGAGAGAGAGAGAGAGAGAAAGAAAAGAAAGAAAACGCTTGAGAGAGAGAGAAAGAAAGAAAGAAAACGCCGAGAGAGAGAGAAAGAAAGAAAGAAAACGCTGAGAGAGAGAGAAAGAAAGAAAGAAAATTGAGAGAGAGAGAAAGAAAGAAAGAAAACGCTTGAGAGAGAGAGAAAGAAAGAAAGAAAACGCTTGAGAGAGAGAGAAAGAAAGAAAGAAAACGCTTGAGAGAGAGAGAAAGAAAGAAAGAAACGCTTGAGAGAGAGAGAAAGAAAGAAAGAAACGCTTGAGAGAGAGAGAAAGAAAGAAAGAAAACGTGCTTGAGAGAGAGAGAAAGAAAGAAAGAAAACGCTTGAGAGAGAGAGAAAGAAAGAAAGAAAACGCTTGAGAGAGAGAGAAAGAAAGAAAGAAAACGCTTGAGAGAGAGAGAAAGAAAGAAAGAAAACGCTTGAGAGAGAGAGAGAAAGAAAGAAAGAAAAAAACGCTTGAGAGAGAGAGAGAAAGAAAGAAAGAAAAACGCTTGAGAGAAAGAAAGAAAGAAAACGCTTGAGAGAGAGAGAGAAAGAAAGAAAACGCTTGAGAGAGAGAGAAAGAAAGAAAGAAAACGCTTGAGAGAGAGAGAAAGAAAGAAAGAAAACGCTTGAGAGAGAGAGAAAGAAAGAAAGAAAAACGCTTGAGAGAGAGAGAGAAAGAAAGAAAGAAACGCTGAGAGAGAGAGAAAGAAAGAAAGAAAACGCTGGAGAGAGAGAGAAAGAAAGAAAGAAAAAAAACGCTTGAGAGAGAGAGAAAGAAAGAAAGAAAACGCTTGAGAGAGAGAGAAAGAAAGAAAACGCTTGAGAGAGAGAGAAAGAAAGAAAGAAAACGCTTGAGAGAGAGAGAAAGAAAGAAAGAAACGCTTGAGAGAGAGAGAAAAAGAAAGAAAGAAAACGCTTGAGAGAGAGAGAAAGAAAGAAAGAAAACGCTTGGAGAGAGAAAGAAAGAAAGAAAACGCTTGAGAGAGAGAGAAAGAAAGAAAGAAAACGCTTGAGAGAGAGAGAAAGAAAGAAAGAAAAAACGCTTGAGAGAGAGAGAAAGAAAAAGAAAGAAAACGCTTGAGAGAGAGAGAAAGAAAGAAAGAAAGAAAACGCTTGAGAGAGAGAGAAAGAAAGAAAGAAAACGCTTGAGAGAGAGAGAGAAAGAAAGAAAGAAAAACGCTTGAGAGAGAGAGAAAGAAAGAAAGAAAACGTTTGAGAGAGAGAGAAAGAAAGAAAGAGAAATTTTGAGAGAGAGAGAAAGAAAGAAAGAGAAATTTTGAGAGAGAGAGAAAGAAAGAAAGAGAAATTTTGAGAGAGAGAGAAAGAAAGAAAGAGAAATTTTGAGAGAGAGAGAGAAAGAAAGAAAGAGAAATTTTGAGAGAAAGAAAGAAAGAGAAATTTTGAGAGAGAGAAAGAAAGACAAAGTTTGAGAGAGAGAAAGACAAAGTTTGAGAGAGAGAAAGACAAAAAGTTTGAGAGAGAGAAAGACAAAGTTTGAGAGAGAGAAAGACAAAGTTTGAGAGAGAGAAAGACAAGTTTCGAGAGAGAGAAAGACAAAGTTTGAAAGAGAGAAAGAGAAAGTTTGAGAGAGAGAAAGACAAAGTTTGAGAGAGAGAAAGAGAAAGTTTGAGAGAGAGAAAGAGAAAGTTTGAGAGAGAGAAAGAGAAAGTTTGAGAGAGAGAAAGAGAAAGTTTGAGAGAGAGAAAGAGAAAGTTTGAGAGAGAGAAAGAGAAAGTTTGAGAGAGAGAAAGAGTAAGTTTGGAGAGAGAGAAAGAGTAAGTTTGAGAGAGACAGAAACAAAGAGAAAGTTTGAGAGAGAGAGAAACAAAGAGAAAGTTTGAGAGAGAGAGAGAAACAAAGAGAAAGTTTGAGAGAGAGAGAGAGAGAAACAAAGAGAAAGTTTGAGAGAGAGAGAGAGAAACAAAGAGAAAGTTTGAGAGAGAGAAACAAAGAGAAAGTTTGAGAGAGAGAAACAAAGAGAAAGTTGAGAGAGAGAAACAAAGAGAAAGTTTGAGAGAGAGAAACAAAGAGAAAGTTTGAGAGAGAGAAACAAAGAGAAAGTTTGAGAGAGAAACAAAGAGAAAGTTTGAGAGAGAGAAACAAAGAGAAAGTTTGAGAGAGAGAAACAAAGAGAAAGTTTGAGAGAGAGAAACAAAGAGAAAGTTTGAGAGAGAGAAACAAAGAGAAAGTTTGAGAGAGAGAGAGAAACAAAGAGAAAGTTTGAGAGAGAGAGAGAAACAAAGAGAAAGTTTGAGAGAGAGAGAGAAACAAAGAGAAAGTTTGAGAGAGAGAGAGAAACAAAGAGAAAGTTTGAGAGAGAGAGAGAAACAAAGAGAAAGTTTGAGAGAGAGAGAGAAACAAAGAGAAAAGTTTGAGAGAGAGAGAGAGAAACAAAGAGAAAGTTTGAGAGAGAGAGAGAAACAAAGAGAAAGTTTGAGAGAGAGAGAGAAACAAAGAGAAAGTTTGAGAGAGAGAGAGAGAAACAAAGAGAAAGTTTGAGAGAGAGAGAAACAAAGAGAAAGTTTGAGAGAGAGAGAGAGAGAAACAAAGAGAAAGTTTGAGAGAGAGAACAAAGAGAAAGTTTGAGAGAGAGAGAGAACAAAGAGAAAGTTTGAGAGAGAGAGAGAAACAAAGAGAAAGTTTGAGAGAGAGAGAGAAACAAAGAGAACGTTTGAGAGAGAGAGAGAAACAAAGAGAACGTTTTGAGAGAGAGAGAGAAACAAAGAGAACGTTTGAGAGAGAGAGAGAAACAAAGAGAACGTTTGAGAGAGAGAGAGAAACAAAGAGAACGTTTGAGAGAGAGAGAGAAACAAAGAGAACGTTTGAGAGAGAGAGAGAAACAAAGAGAACGTTTGAGAGAGAGAGAGAAACAAAGAGAACGTTTGAGAGAGAGAGAGAAACAAAGAGAACGTTTGAGAGAGAGAGAGAAACAAAGAGAACGTTTGAGAGAGAGAGAGAGAAACAAAGAGAACGTTTGAGAGAGAGAGAGAAACAAAGAGAACGTTTGAGAGAGAGAGAAACAAAGAGAACGTTTGAGAGAGAGAGAGAAACAAAGAGAACGTTTGAGAGAGAGAGAGAAACAAAGAGAACGTTTGAGAGAGAGAGAGAAACAAAGAGAACGTTTGAGAGAGAGAGAGAAACAAAGAGAACGTTTGAGAGAGAGAGAGAAACAAAGAGAACGTTTGAGAGAGAGAGAGAGAAACAAAGAGAACGTTTGAGAGAGAGAGAGAAACAAAGAGAACGTTTGAGAGAGAGAGAGAAACAAAGAGAACGTTTGAGAGAGAGAGAGAAACAAAGAGAACGTTTGAGAGAGAGAGAAACAAAGAGAACGTTTGAGAGAGAGAGAAACAAAGAGAACGTTTGAGAGAGAGAGAAACAAAGAGAACGTTTGAGAGAGAGAGAGAAACAAAGAGAACGTTTGAGAGAGAGAGAGAAACAAAGAGAACGTTTGAGAGAGAGAGAGAAACAAAGAGAACGTTTGAGAGAGAGAGAAACAAAGAACGTTTGAGAGAGAGAGAAACAAAGAGAACGTTTGAGAGAGAGAGAGAGAACAAAAGAAAATGTTTCAGAGAGAGAGAGAAACAAAGAAAAAGTTTCAGAGAGAGAGAGAGAAACAAAGAAAAGTTTCAGAGAGAGAGAAACAAAGAAAAGTTTCAGAGAGAGAGAGAAACAAAGAAAAAGTTTTGAGAGAGAGAGAAACAAAGAAAAAGTTTCAGAGAGAGAGAGAAACAAAGAAAAAGTTTCAGAGAGAGAGAGAAACAAAGAAAGTTTCAGAGAGAGAGAGAAACAAAGAAAAAGTTTCAGAGAGAGAGAGAAACAAAGAAAAAGTTTCAGAGAGAGAGAGAAACAAAGAAAAAGTTTGAGAGAGAGAGAGAGAAACAAAAAGAAAAAGTTTCAGAGAGAGAGAGAAAGAAAAAGTTTGAGAGAGAGAGAGAAAGAAAAAGTTTGAGAGAGAGAGAGAGAAAGAAAAAGTTTGAGAGAGAGAGAGAAAGAAAAAAGTTTGAGAGAGAGAGAGAAAGAAAGCGAGAGAGAGAGAGAAAGAAAAAGTTTGAGAGAGAGAGAGAAAGAAAAGTTTGAGAGAGAGAGAGAAAGAAAAAGTTTGAGAGAGAGAGAAAGAAAAAGTTTGAGAGAGAGAGAGAAAGAAAGTTTGAGAGAGAGAGAGAAAGAAAGTTTGAGAGAGAGAGAGAAAGAAAAAGTTTGAGAGAGAGAGAGAAAGAAAAAGTTTGAGAGAGAGAGAGAAAGAAAAAAGTTTGGAGAGAGAGAGAGAAAGAAAAAGTTTGAGAGAGAGAGAGAAAGAAAATGTTTGAGAGAGAGTTACCTTAAAAACTGAAAATTTTCCCTCTTGTTAATTTTTTCTGTAAATCTGATTATCAATGCTTGAGATAAATGAAAAACTAAGATAATTGAGGCATGGAAAGAAGATTTTACTTGACTGGGGATATGTGATTTAGTAATTTATACAAAAATACAGATAATACTTAAAACTGAATTATAGTTAGGTAATGTATATAAAAAAAAATTTTCTACAACATAAGCAACAAAACACACACACACATATATATATATATATATATCAGATAGAAATAAGAAAAGCATTTTCTTAAATTTACATTTTGTAAGTAATTCAATTTTACAAACATCTGAAAAATATTTTGATGTTTAACAGATAATTTCAATAAACATATGAGTGCATCATAAATTATATCTAATTTCTATCTATTTCAAATCATATATAAAATTTACAGATGAAAGCAGAATAAATTTCATGTATTTAGATTGAACAGACAAGGAAATTGTTCATTTTGGGATCAACTTTTTAAATAAACCTGACAAGAAACAACTAAGAAATGATTAGGAAAAATAGATTTGTGAAAGTATGTTGTCCTGAGAAATTTTTTAGTACACCAGAATAATTATATCTATAACAGGTATATTTTGTCATTAATGCTTTCATTAATTCCTGACCATTAATAATCCATTTTGTTCTTTATTTTAATACACAATATATAGCCTGGGTGTCAAAAACTTGTTTAAACACATTTTAAGTAGGAATACTTTACCATGGAATTATTTTTTCTGTACTTATTGAAAAACATTTCATTTTTTACTGTAATGCCAGAGTGTTCTATATCCCTAGATATCAATCTCATTAAAATGAACTTTTGGTACATTTGCTGAATAAATCCTCCCTGTGATGTTGAAGATTACATGAACATCTATTTCTTTTTTTGTTTTTTATAGAAAGGAATCAAAATAAATCCTAAATTTTTATTGCATTAGTGTGAATACTTATCAAATTTCAGATTGTTTATTTCAAATTACATTTTCATACCACATGTTCAGTTGATTTAAATTTATATCCAAGAAAACAATTTTCCACTTCAACTGGCTAAAGTCATTCCAGAAGCTTCTTGACTGACTATAAGAGCAATAAAAATTAAGTTCAACATCTTTTTTAATCACTGTGTATAATCATCATTTCTTTTTTTATTTTTACCAACCAACTTGTTCAATGTTATTCACCTTTCTAGATTTTTTTTTTTGTAATACTAGAATTCACCCAATACAAAGTTATAAAATACACTCATCATAAAAAGCTAGTGTTAAAATGGTAATGATAACTGAGGTATATAATATGAATGAAAGAGGAGGTGGTGGGAAGTGAAGACGGAGATAAAGAGAAAAGATAAACAATTGACCCTTGACTTGAAGTGGGTAAGATTGTATTTTCAGGAAAGTATCTATGCAAATAGCATTTCTTGGGAAAGAACTGACAAAGTGGAACTTTTTTTAATTGAACAAGGAAGAAATGAAGGTAACTCAACTCCATGGACATAACATGGTGTATTCTAGCTATAAAGGTCTGAACTGATGGAATTAAAGAATGGTGCTCATATGAACAATAGTAATAGAATAGTGACGGGTTTGCAACATAAGAGGCTGTATTGGAGAGGAAATAACCCCCCCCCGGTGACAAAACGAACTAATCTAGATGCTTAAATAAAAAACTTTGAGTGAGTCTAAAAAATACTGTTGAAGTCAGTCTCCAGAGTATTTTTTACAGATGTACTGGTGAGTGCCCTAGCCAGACTTTATATAACTGTAGAAAACAAGATATAACAGTAATGACAAGGAATGAAAACTCAAATTATAACTGGAGTTATGAGAATATTGAAACTCATACTGAGTATAACAAGTAGGAAAGAAATACTTGTTGCTTTGGTGTATAAGATAACAGGGATGATAAGAATTTGAATCATGTTGGTTTAAATTTTTCTTTGTGGATACAAAAAAATAAAAACATATTCTTTCAAATATAGAGGAAATATTGGCTTCTGTGGTACAAATTTAACAACAGCAACATTTGCTGGAATTTCAGAAACAACAACAAAAGTTGATGGAAACAGTTGAAGGAAAAGAAAATTCTCGAAATTCTTTTACTTTTGATGTGCTTGCAAATACCATATCTGAATTTACATACAATTCAGATGATGGAATTATTTTTTCTGCATATTTTCAAAAATACAAACAAATTACCCGAGAATAATGCAGCAAATGAGAAGATAATGAGAAGAGACTTTTGTTGCGGAAGCTGGCACTGTTAGAACATAAAAAATAGCGTAACTTTACTGTGAAAAAGACACAGAAATAAGAGCGAAAATTCTAATGAAACTTGAGCAGAACAAACTTACACTACACAAAATATTGGATGAATGTGTCAGAGAATCCTAAATCTGAAATGCAATGCCAAATTAATTCAGGAAAAAGAATGTCCACACACACACACACATATATATATATATAAACAACAAAAAAAAAAAAAAAAGGTGATCAAAAAGAAAATAAATCCATGTTACATCTCAGTGATGACTATCCCTTTGAAAATTTGAAATACTACAAGTATAGTAAAGTAGGACACAAAGTCACATTGTAAAGCTAACAAAAGAAAAAAATTCTTATAGGAAAAAAACAGTTGTACACAGTATTGTGACAGAAAAAAATAGCCACAGATCACTAAAGAAAATTTGTGAATGTGAAAATGCTACTAGACACTGATAGTGATATCACAATAAGCAGTGAAGCCACATGGAAAGAAAATGGAAAGCCTATATAAAAAAGGATATTATTGGCAAAATGACTTGTGTCATTCCGTAATAAGTGCGTAAAGGGTTAAGGCTTATTTGTTAAAAAATACAAACTTATTTGGTACTGACTGGATGGAATTATTTGAGCTTTGAGCTTTGCCTATAAAAATTTGTTGCAAAAATGTAAGTGGACAAGCGACCAATTTAAAAAAAAAAAAAGTGAAAATTTTAAGGAAGAATTGAAAAAATTTGTTCCAGATGTTCTATCTGATGAATTGGATCAATGCTCTAAATTCAAAGCAAAATTTCAAGTGAAAAAAAAAAGGTCTGATGCCAGTATCTAAACCAAAATAAAGTGTACTATTTGCAGCATTGGAGCAAGTAAGCTTGGTTGATTCTTTTTCTGATTTTTCTTGATTGACTTTTTCTGAACATTTAATTTTGAAAAATTAAATTTTTTTTTCTTGCATATAGCATTGGATAAATTCTAAAATATACTTGTGTTAGTTAAGATTTAAGTTAGCTCTTTTAGTTGTCCTGGCAGCAAGGAATGATTTTATTTATTTTTTAATTTTGAAATTCAAAGGAAAGGTATCTTAAAAAATTTTTTTTATAGTGACTATTAAGGACTAAGTTAAAACTTAGTAAATTTTTTTTTTTTTAAATTAGAGTAGACAGAGCCTACTATCGCTCTGTTCATACTCCTCTCCCTTTTTTGAACAGTAGAGGCTCATCCCTTGTTTCCTGTTTAGGAAGGGTTCTCGGTTTCTTCCCTCTTCTCATGTCTTAATAGTGGTGCTGTTGCAAGCTTTTTGTAATGTGTTTGGATGGTGACAATGTCTCTTCATTCTGAGGGTACTGGGTTGGCAGTTTCCTGGTTGTTGCTTCCAACTGGTAGTTAGAAGTACAAACTCTTGCATAGTGTCTTGAGAGACTACTCTGATCAACAGTTGAATAATATTGGTGTTTCTTGTAGTGTCATGTTGCGCATGGATAGGTGTCCCTGCAAGTGCCTCTGGTGGGCAACCCTGAAGCCACATTCTGTGTGCCAGTTTCCTTCCTACATGTTACATTTGACGACCGACTGATGCTACTACTCTAGGCCTCTTCTTACCAAAATATCTCTAATTATGTTATTGCACAAAGTAAGAATTAAAACTAAACCAATTAAACAAAAATCACCTAAACCTGTTAAACTCACTTTTTCGAACATCCATGGTATCCGTACCAACTTTTGCAGTGTTGAATCCTTTCTTCACATAAACTTACCTGACATCTAGCTCTCTGTGAAACTAACTTTGACTCTTCTATTCCTTCCTCTAATTTCCATATCCTTGGTTACCTTACCCTCTTTAGGAAGGACTCCAATGTATATATGCATGGTCTTGGCGTTTATGTCAGCAAACATCTCCCTCTAGCTAGGGTGATTTCTCTTGAATCTCTAGATCATTCCTACATCTGTGTCTGTCTCTTTCTACTGAGCTTGGTTAGCTATTTTTTCTTTCTCTATCACTCTCCTCCATCTCCTGACTGTTCTGTACTTGACAGCATCTTGAACAATATAGATAAGGCTATTTCCTCTCATCCGTTTGCTCATATATTTGTGTTTGGAGACATTAATGTCCACTACACCAAGTGGCTGAAAAACTGTCACAGATCTTGCTGGTGTCCATACCATGAACTTTTCAATCCCTCACACAAGTGGGGATTTTCCCATACATTTCTTTAATAACCCTAATAGACCTGACTCACTGCTAGATCTGTTTCACTTCTGTCCCTGACTCTTGCCATGTCATGCAGTTTTACCTTCTTGGCAACTCTGATCATGCTATGGTTTCCGTCAATATCTCCTTTCATTTTCCTTCCCACCAGGAACCTCTGACCAGCAGAATATCTTACTGCTACCAAAGAGCAGACTGGGAGTTGTTCCATGATTTCATGTGTGACGTAACTTAGAACAAAGCTTTTAGTCTTCCTGCTGAAGACTGTGCATTTGCGGTCTCATCTTGGGTTAAATGCTTTCATTCCAGCCAGGAAGTCATGACTTAAACCCCATTCAATCCCCTGGTTTTTCCCTGCTTGCTCAGCCGCTATTGCCCACAGGAATCACTTCTTCTGGTTTAATCAGAGCCACGTGTCTGATAATAGATACCTTTTTGCTTCTGTTTGTAATGAGTACAAGAGGATCCTAAATGATGCTAAGATGTTTATTGCTGACAGAATGAAGCAGCATATAGTACTCTGCAAGTTTGGCTCCAAAGACTACTGGCGGCTCTGTAAAAATGTGTTAAACAGCAAACGCTCAGTTCCCTCTTTAATCAATAAATTTGAGTTCTTCATATCTTCAGAAAACAAGTCCAAGTGCTTTGCTCGCAGATTTTCCACCAACTCAGCATTTGTTTCGTCTGGGGTATCCACGCCCGACTTCCCACCTAGAACTGAGGTTCAACTGAGTGACGTTCACATTACCCACTCACTTGTCTCTAACATAGTTTCAAAGCTTGACCACCATAGGGTGAGTATAGGTGACAGAATCACAATTATTGTCCTGAAGAAATGTGCTGCTGAACTCCTCTGTCCTCTCCAAACTCTACAATTACTGCCTCTCTCTTTCTTGATTGTTTGCTTTCTGCTTGCTGGAAGTCCTCCTCTGTGGTTCCCATATTTAAGAACTCTCGAGAACCCTCAAACCCCTCTAATTATCACCTTATCAGCCACCTACTGATTTTTGGCAAAGCGTTTGAGGCTATTATCAGTGCTAAAGTAGTTTAACCACTCACAGCCCACAGCCTTTTCTCCAATAAACAGTATGGTTTCTGCTTTTACTGCTGATATGCTAATGATCATCACAGAGCATATATATACCAGACTCTCGATAAGAACAGCCAAGATCAAGCTGTTGCCCTAGATATCTCCAAAGCATTTGACAGAGTCTGGCATGCTGGCCTTCTACACAAGCTACAGGGCTATGGTACAAATGGATGCTTGTTTGATCTGATCAAGATGTTCTTTTCAAATCGCGTAATGAAGGTAGTATTTAACAGACATGCTTCCAGATAACTATCATACAAATACGGGTGTCCCTCAAGGCTCTATTCTAAGTTCTATGCTTTTTCTGATCTTCAATGATCTCCCTGATGTAATCAGATTCCAAGTAACCATCTACGCTGATAGCACCACCATTTACTCCTGCCTTGATAAGAAATCTGATGAGACTAACAAAGTTAAAACTCACTGCTGATCTTGAAAAAGACCTCCAATCTGTGGTGGACTGGTGATAGAAATGGCTGGTAAATTTTAATGTTTCTAAAACGAAGCTGCTGTCCTTTAACCACCACAGACAATTGCTCCTATCCCCTCGCCATCAGTATGAATCAAGCTAGTCTCCTTGAAAACAAAACACTGCACCTCCTTGGCCTAACTCTCTCAGCTGACTCAAGTGGAATGACTATACTGAATCTATAGCAAAATTTGCTGCTAAGAAGTTTGGTTCACTGCGTAGGACCAGGAAGCTTTTCTTGTCTGCATCCATCTTGCATATACATAAATCTACTATCTGCCCATGCATTGAATACTGCTGTCACAACTGGTTGGGTGCCCTGCTATTCATCTCTTACCAATTCTTTGATATCCCTTCTAACTTGTTCCTCTTTCTCATCACTCACCTCTATGTAACCCCCTGTGCACCAGTGGCAGTACTGCTTTGTTTGGAGTGAAATGATTATAAAAACAAAAAGTAAACAAAGAATTAGATAGACTTGAAAAAATAGGTGTAAAGATTAATCATTCAAAATGGGTAGCACTAGCAGTAGATGTAAAGCAAAAAGAACAAAACAATTGTGTTTGTGATGATTTTTCAGGGTTCAAGAAGTTAAATGGAAAACTTTTTTTTTTTTTTTTTTTTAACACACAAACTGTTTGCACGATATGGCATTCCAGATAACATAGTGGTACACAGTTCACTGCTCATGAATTCAAAGACTTTTGTAAAATGTTCTCCACTGAACACATTACTACCCTGCTGTATCGCTTAAGGTCACATAAACAAGCATCAGGCATATTGCTGACAGAATTAATGTTCAAGAAAAATTAAATAGGTGTTCGACAAGTTGCCAAATCAAAAGAATAAGAACGGATAACAAAAAGAACACTAAATTTTTCAAGATTTGCAAAAAATTGTTTTTCAGAGTATATAAAGTTGGAAATGAAACAGCTTAATATCATGAATCAGAAAGATGATATACATGGTAAAAGGAAAAAAATGGAAACATAAAAGACATTGCAATCAGCTAAAGAAAAAGTTTACTGAAGAAAGGCCTGAAAGAATGGAAGAACCTGTGAAAGTGCGGCATGATATTTTTGATGTACCAACATTCCAAGAATTTGTTAAACATACAAGTATGATTTCAAGAAAATGAAATGTACAAAAAAAAGTGGAGGTTGATCCTAAATGTAAAAGGATATAAAGTTAAGTATATTGGCAAACTTGCCAGAAAGAGAGCGGGGGGGGGGGGGGGGTGATTACTAATAAATAAATATTTATTAATAAATATAAATCTCAAAAGTGGCAATGTTGGGAAGTAAATACCCCCTCCCCAGTGATTAAATGAACTAGTCTAGATGCTTAAATGAAGAACTTCAAGTGAGTCTAACAAACAGTTGGAGTATTTCTTACAGACACCATGACAAGTGCCCTAGCAAAATTTTATATAATGACCATAGAAAATGAGTTATAACATGCTGTAGAGAAGAGAATAAGTTTTCCAACATAAATTATTTTGAACTATCAAGGATAGAATGTGAAGATTGAGCAACTCCAAATCAGATATGGTAGTGATAATCTAATATTCAAATTTTACTCTTGTAGAAATAAAACATGGCAGAAGAAGTCAGGCACTTCTTAGAGTGATAGAATGTGTTAGCCATTTTTCCAGTATAATTTAGCAATGGATTGTGTATATAAAATGCATTTGATATCTGCAGTGAACTCAAGTTAACAAATGTTCATTGAGAGTGCAACTGTTTGTTTTAACCAGAGAAAATTTGAGTTTTGAATGATGCTGAAGAAATGATACTAGTATTATTTATGAGGTATTGAAAGTTATAAACCAATTTTTTCTTCATTAAGTTGTTAAGGTCAGAGAAGAGATCAACTGCGATGCTCCTATAATCTTGAATTTTGGAAGTTCATTCATAAACAGTGATATGATCTGCTTAGATGTTTACCAATATTGAATGTTTCTATACAGATTGTTAAAAAACAGAACAAAGGTAAGATTGAAAAGAGAGCATTAGGAAGATATCTGCATTAATATTATGCTCTTCTGAATCTTTACCATTCACAAAAAATGACCTTCATGGACCAAACCTGAGAGAAAGGACTTTGAGATATCTAAGGCAATCACTGGTGACAAAGCTACCACCAAATGCTTTAATGATTCTGTGGGTGATGCCATTGGAGGACATAGAAGAGCAAAACCCATACTACTTCTATTTCCCATTTATCATTTGATTAGTAAGGTTATTTGACTATCTTGATTAAAATAACTTAATCAATTTTATCATCATATATGCAACTCAGAAAGAAGTTAAAAGAGAAAGCCAGAGAGAAAGTATAGAATATTAAGCAAAAAAAGTGTTAGTGTTTTCATAAAACAATGTCTAATTGGTTAAAAAAAAAAAAAAATTACATATATAAATAATTTAAAAATACTTATTTTGAAAGAAAAAATACCAGAAATATTGTAAATGTAAACAATCCAACTCTTTTTCTGGTTTGGGCAATAGAATTTTTCTGCATTAAATGAAAGGATGTCATAAGTCTGCTATTTATTAAGTCACTGTCTGAAATTCTTGCCAAGTTTTACTTTTTCACAGACTCTTATCGCATTAAGCGTTGACAAATGTGATGTCTAAAGCTTTACTAGACACTCAGACTTTTCTAAATTATTTCACAAAAATTTAAATATTGTAAGTATGAATTTCATGTTTGGTAAGTTTTTCAATAAGTAAAATGCAAGTCTTTGGGAACAGCTTGCAGCAATATTTCTTCGAGTAAAAACACTACATAACCTGTGGTGAATGTACAAGTTTAGTAATTCACCAACTTTTTAAATTTTACCAATCTTTTTTTCTTACTGCTTATTCAGAATTGAAAATCAAACACCTGTTTCTTGAATTCTGTCATGAAAAAAAAAACAACAAAAAAACAAAAACAAAAAATAAAAAACAGAAAGAAGCTGTATCAAGAACTAATAAAGAAATTTCTGTCTCAATTTCTAATTTGGACTAATGACTTCATTTTTGCATTATACCATTTTACCGCTGACCTTCTGGTATTTATCAATCTGGGTAACCATCAGAGAATTTCAAATGGTGCCCTTTATTTATTTTATGGGGAGATAGATAGTTCTAATTTTGTTGCCTGTATTCTAGAAACATCTCATCTTGTTCACCCTGTTTTACTAACTTTAAATCTGTGTTATTGAACACAGGGATTGAACTCACATTTACTATACCACCAAATTCATGAACTAATACTTCACTCTAGAATGACGAAATTAAGAAAATATTTTTTGTTTGGGTTTCTTTTTTTTTTTAAAGAAAAAATTAATTTCAATTCTTATGATGTGGTTATTCCATCTGACTATATAGTTCAACTGCAGAATCTTGTTATCTGTATCGAATTTTGACAAACACTTTTTTTTTCATTTTTACTAATATCTTTGACATTAAATTAATTGATGCTAATCTAAGCATGCTTAAAAATTACCATTCAGTGGTGTGATGGCTTAAGATTTTTAATTCATTTTTTTTTAAATTCCTACAGTTAAAATATATAATATAATTTAATGACTTTAGTCTCAGAGTTAAATTATGGGAGATACATTCTTTTTCTTGGCCAAAATGATAAAAAAAAACACTGGTTTAAAAAATCAGTCTTCAATAATAACAACTTCATTTTAGAAATTCATGCTATCTTTAATTATTAAGAATTTGTAAAGATATTTTTAGACTTTTGGCACCAGTTGTACATGTAGGATCATTGAAATATTTTTCTGAGCTGAATTCATAGAACTGAGAGAGAAAAAAAGAACATACACATAAAAGTTCAGATAACCATTTCTATAAAAAAAAAAAAATGATGAAATAAAGTCCCTATTGGCATTATTGTATGCAAGGTACATTTTGAAAAACTCCAAGGTATATCTATTCAATACATAAAATCTATACACCTACCCAAAGAGTAAGAACATATCACTTGGATGTGTTGACAAAAAATATATCTATCAACTTTACAGTGAAGTTAACAAAAATAAGTTCAGAAATATAAAAAAAAAAAAGAAAAGGAAAAAAAAGATTCACCTAAGCCAAGTTACAAATAAGGATTTAAGTAATCAGAATTGTAACGTTTCTCCATAGGAGTTAAATATGCAAGGCAGATTCCAAGCAGCCCGTGAGTAATGGAAGTTAAATATATGATTTTATGGTCTTCTTCAATAAGTGGGAATGCAACAAAAATAAATAGGAAAATAGAAAAAAAAAAAAGAAAAAAAGGAAAAGACAGAAATCAAAGAAAAAAAAATGAATGTGCAAATACCTTTACCAACTAAAATGGTAGCTTTTTATGAAGGTTTACATGTGTGTCTAGCATACATGTGATAAAATGTTTATAGGGAATGTGTGCAAATAAACAAGCAGGTGGACATGAATCAATAAACCACACTTTTTACTTAAATGCATGTCTGAATGTATTTATGAAGTTAGTAAAAGAAAATAGATACATACATATATATTTTACATAAAAAAAAATTAAAAACTCCCAAGATCATATAGCCATTTCAACAGGTGAAACTAACCCCATATTGTTGGCGGTCATAATCATTATGATAAATCACAATTATTGTGTATTGTGTGTAAAGACCATAGAAGTAGGAGTAGTGAAATGAAAAGGAAAAGGAAGAAGGAAAAAAAAAGGAGAGGAAGAAGGAAGGAAGATGAAAGGGAGAAAAAGGAAAGAAAAAGTGTGTCAAATTGGCAGACAGGAGAGAACACCAGCAAATAAGGGTGGGAGAAATCATGATAGATATATTAACAAAAAGATAAAAATATATTTAGAAAATCAAGGTGTTGAGTTTTACCTGGACTTTTTAAATTTTCCAAATTTTTTTCTATTTCAATCTAACAAAGGGGCATCAATAATGTTAAGATCAAAATAATTTGTTATTGCCCATGATATAGAGTTAGTTTCACCCATTAAAATGGCTAGATGATCTCAGGAGTTTTTAATTTTTTTGTTTTTATATGTAAAATATATATATTAGCTCTGTAAATAGATAATTTTAATTACATTGAGCCCTCTGGCTAGATCTGTTTTAATATTTAATTTTTAATAATATTTAATAGGATTTCCTTTGGAATTTTACCATCAAGCTGCATCCTGTGTGTGTATGTGTATATATTCATTCTCCTGTGATGAATTATTTGGACATTATGCTAGCCCTCTCCTGAAACTCTTTGTTGAAAAGCTCGTTCTGGCTTTCCAGATTAAGAGTGTAAGTGTTAGAATAATCACAGATGATATTAAAATTTCAAATAAAACCTATCAGTAACATAGGACAAAGGAATCTATTTTTTTAATACCTTGCTAGAGAACAAAATGTGATATGCATTATGTAATAAGGAAGTCAGAAACGTTTTTTGCCTCAAAAGCCTTGGGTCATGACTAAAATAGTCACCTTAGCATGAATAGTAGTAACTAGGTTATTTGGTCAGGTTGTCACCAATCCCCAAAAAGTAGTAGTAACTGGTCATTCGGTCAGGGTTCTATCACTCCAGAAAGGAGAGTAGCATGAATTAGGTCACTGGGTCAGGTTCTACCCTTCCCAAAAAAGAGATTAAATAGCCTGGTAACTATGGTTACAGTGAAAAGAAGGAAAAGACCAGAGAAAGAGAGGGCCAATGAATATAGGCCCTTGTTTCTATATAAAAGGGAAGAAATAGTAGAAAACCCGAGAGTTGTTGGGATACTGGCCAGGCATAGACCTCTCTCTGGCGATTCATTTAAGACGTCGAAAGAACTTTTCATCAAGCTACCAGCTGAAATTCTCCACACGAAGACCTTCCTCAACATCCAGTGAATACACCACATGCTGCCGTGAAAGGTAAAGATTGTTTTGTTAATCATTCTGACCAAACCCTAGCTGAGTATAGTTATATATATATATATATAATCTTTAGCCGAGTTGAATGACCTTTTTCCATTCCACCTAAACTTCCTCCAAATATCTTCCTTGTTAGACTTCTCTTATTTTCCAGTGAATATTGTGTAAAACTAGTACGAAGTTGAACCCGTTCTAGTGTCTGGTATATTATAGTTCTGTCACCTTATTCCTGTGTTTTTGCTGAATATTTTAGTGTGTTAGAATAAATTTCCTTTCTGTATAAAATTCTCTTGTGCTAGTTTAATTCACACCCTTCAGCTTTATTCCAACCAAAATTGTATTTTTATAGGTTGCTGACCCAAACAGGTTTGTAACAATTAATACACTAAAATAGTAAATGCCAAAAATCTACAAGGAAAAAAGAAAAGGAAATAGTTCACAATTACAATAAAAAAGGATATATATATATATATATATATATATATATAGTATCCCGCAGACAGATGTGTTTCGCTGTATCACAGCTCATCAGTACAGTTAAGACAGCCAATTTCTTTTTACCCAGGATTGAAACCTGAATGAATTGGTGTCAGTTGGTGATTCTACCTCTGAGCTATGGGTGCTCGGTAAAAGAAGGCAGACTTTTTAGCCTGTACATTATCATTAAACAGGCCCAATAGCTGAGAGTGGTCTAATTCATTGCTGAGCACGAAGGGAGAGCAGAGGGCTAGTAGAGGACTAAAAAAGAGTAAAAATGTCATGTACAAAGAATAAAGCAGTGAGGAAAAATGACAGTAAATGAAAAATATCAAAAGCAAAGGTAAACAATTTGAGAGATCATAGAGACACAGATGAAATGAGAGTACCATAAAATGAAGTTAGAAAAAGAGGAGGAAAGTTCAGAGAGAAATAAAAACTTGTTTTGTAAGTTGAAAAGCAAATGTCCAATATGGATTTGTTTCCAATACAGAAAAAAAAAAAAAAAAAAAAAAAAAAAAAAAAAAATGAATAAATCAGAAATGAAAAATAAGATGAAACTGTAAAAAACCTCTACCCTCATCTTTTCAATACTAGTTTGTTGGGATTTGAAAAACAAATTCGATTGATGCTTTCATATGCAAAAAGCTTACAGCAGATGAAATAGGTTTTAGATCCTCACCATCGCCACTTTGCCTCTTTATCAAAGTCAATTCTAAAAATTCCATCTGTCAAAAACAAAAAGTGCTGAGCTTGAGTAGGGAGGAAAAGAGTTTCAGAGAATTTAGTTCCATGCCAAAAATTATGATATTACAACAAGCTCTGAAGAACCTCCATTTTATCATTGTTCTCTTGGAAATTTTTTCATTGCCAATGGGGGAGGGAGGGCTCGTAAAAAGAAACAGATCTTATTTGTTCAAATGTTTCTTCTGATTAATGCTGACATATTGTAATTGATTAAAAAAATATTTGAAAATAGAAGAAAAACATGTCTGTATTTTAAGTATACAAGATAAAATCAGTCTATAAACCTATTTATAACATTCATTTTTATTGTTTACTTATAATATGAGAACAAGCATTTTCCCAATGTCTTGAAGTTGAGTAAAATTAACTTTCATAATTATTTCCTATCCATTTTTAAAGAAAATAAAAAATAAATAAATTCAATCAATATTAAAAAGATAATTTTACCATTATTTTTACAGGTAATTTAAATTTCTTTTCTCAAACTTCACATATATTTCAAAATGGAAATATTTTTGATTCAATTTATTTTTCTTTTTTGAAATGTTACAAGTTATTTAAACAATTAAGTCCCTTACTATATCTATTAGATTTTAAGAATAAGAAAAACAGGAAAAGCCCTTAAAAAAAAAAAAAAGTTAGATTCTATGTAACACAACCTAATCTGCAATGAGTTCAACTCACACTTGATAATCTCATATATACTATGGTAGAATATGCTCATCATACCCAAAGATGAATATGTTAGGGCATTGGGTCTGATGAAAAATGTATACCTATATTTTGCAGATTATACAAAGGCATCTGATAGAAAGAATTGAATACTAGAAAAGCTTAATTTACACGGGAAAGATATTTTAGTAATCCAAAACATTTATAAAAAAACAACATATGAATAAAAAGGGAGTTCAGTGAATAAACAAAAATAGAAACAGGAATAACACAAACACAGATTTATTTCATTAATACCATGAAGTGGTCCCATGATAACTAGAAGACTTATCAGGATTTATTATTGATGGACATAATCTTAACAACACAGGATATATGTATGGCATCCTGTTGATGACAGACCCAAAAGAAAGAAAAGCTCACACAAGACAGTAAAGCAAAACAAGAAATATTAGCTGAAAGACAATATATGATTGCCTGTAAAAGATACAACCTAAGGTGTGATATGTATTTGGGAATGTGAAAATCAAGGTTAATTATCTAGGGAATGTAGTAAAGAATGACACAAATATAAAATCAGAAGAGATCAGACTGCTTTACTAACCCATAGCTGGAGAAACATTTATGCATTTCTCAAGACTATTATTTCAGATTTAAAAGGAAAACAACTTAATACTTTCTCAGTCTTTGATTTGTTATAAATTTGATTGCTAAAAAATAATCTAGGAAAAAATTATCTTGTTCAATTAGATCTTCTAGTGGCAGCCTATTAATGAGCTCAATAGTATTACAAGCCAGTTAGAGTAAGCCTGTCAGTTACAAAATTTTCTTTTAGATATCTAATTTTAATGATTATAATTTACTAGCAGTATAGCCCGGCATTGCTCGGGTGTAATGAAAGCTTTAAAACTAATCCATGGTCCTGGAGCTCAGACTCCAGGGACGTTGGCACGAAAGGCTAAAAAGCAATAGTTGTTTCTAGTTAAAGCGAAACCGTAGACTGAAAGAAAAATGAATGAATTTAAGTCAAATTTTGAAGTTTGGTGAGAATCAGATAAAAATTGTGGATTTGTATAAAGGACATACAGACAGATAAACAGATACACACACAAACATCTTGCCTTTTATATATATATATATCGATTTTCTGCACTATTGTAAGTACTGCAACCTTGAAATTTCTGAATATCGTTTCTTATGTCTTTGTCTATGAGTGTATTAAATTTGATTAAAATCGGACCACTCCTATAACCCGATTTTTTCGATTATCAATATTTATCGGGGGTACCTCAACACAAAACCTAGCTAAGAACACTCGCAGACGCTTATAGTACAACTGTGTAAATTTTCAAGAAAATTGGTTCAGCCATTTCGGAGTCTATAGGTAACGGACAGACACGCACAAAGTTCCATTTGTAAATAAGTTTAGATTTTGATTAGCCATAAGTCTTTTATTGTGTTTATGAAAGGCTGTTGGAAAAAATGTCTTGGTTAAGATAAGAACTTTTCAGTATCACTGAGAAACTGTATCAGCTATATCACCAGTATACTTTTTTTAAAATATGAGAATGTTTTCCTTTAATGATACCATACAACATAGTAAATTCTGAAAATGTGGTAAGGAAAGAAAAAGTCATGGATATATTTTGATGCCTATTGCATTTAACTTTTTTCTTGTTCATTGGTGTTAAACTACCGTTCGCCTGTTTAGCTGCAGTCACTTCCTGCTCAAGCAAACATAACAGGGGAATTTGATTAAGAACTGAATTCAGTAATTACAATCTAAAACCTTTAGCAAATTTCAGTATCTATCTGTATGTAGCACACCAAAAAAAATCAGGAAATAAACTTAACGGTTAAGAATTAATGCATGTGTTACTGACAAAGGCTATTATAACACTTCTCCAGAAGTCACATTTTCATTTAGATGAAAACTTAACTGAGATTGAACTCATAACACTTATGAAATGTCTTCTTTGGCAAAGCTAACTAAACATTGTGCTATAATATATATCCAACAGAATGCTATCAAACAAAGCAAGCAATTAAAAAACCAAAAAAAAAAAACCGTTTCATAGATTATGCAAAATTGTTCAATAAGATACAACACAAAAACTTATTTGAACTGTAAAGCAAATTTGACTTATATAGCAAAGCTAATAGAATAATCTGCAATATTTTCCAGAACTGTCTACATATGAATAGGAAGTAAGTTAAGCAAGCATACAAGAAATAGTGGTGTTAACCAATAACACATTTTCTCAAATTTATTTAACCTATACGAGATAATTCTAAGAGAATTAAAAGATTTACTAAAAGTTATTATCGTTGGCTCTAATACCATCAGCATAAGATATGTGGATGAGACTGTGCAGATGACAAACTCAGAAAGAAAATTTAAAAAACCTTTTAGACAAAGTAGCAAAGGAAAGTGAGAAGAACTAATCAACTATAAGAAGACAAAATGCATGGTTGCCAGCAAGAGAAATAGCCAAAGGCATGGACTTTGGATTGGAGATATCAGAATCAAGAACGAACAAAAATTTAAGTATCTGGATAGTGCCATAACATGACAGAAAGTATGATACACAGATATGAAGATAGACTAGAATGACAAAAAATATTTTCCCAGAAACAAATTAATTTTAGACATTGGAACATTTCATTAGAAACAAGGAAAGAATGCTGGATATGTAATATGCACCCACCATTATGTGAATGAATACTAGACAATTTCCTTGCAGATCAAGTCTCTTCATTATCTGTAAGCAACAGGAATGTGGTTCTACTCACAGATGAAAATACAATGAATTGAATATGGGAGCAACAAGGAAATTTTAAAGACAAATGGGAACTAGAAGAACACTTTTTTTAAAGTCAGAAAGAGAGGGCTTGAAGAATTTAGCACACACAGATCATACTGAAAGAAGACATGGTAGAGGGAAACAGTAAGTAACCTACCTAATGAGGTTTGGGTCAATGGATGGCTGAACAGAAAAAAGATGGATGTTAAAGAGTCCAATATTGCTTAAAGTTACAAGAACATTGTTGAGAGCCATGAAATCTCACATTCTGCACTCCTTAAAAGTCTCAGAATCCTGTCTGAAGAGGTCTACTTGCTTTAATTTGTGAAAAGTCAAATTTATCTTACTACTACCACTAGTTCTCTCTCTACTTAATGTATTTTATAAAAGATATTTTTATTTTTGGCATAAATAACACTTGTGGCATTATGCTAGTTTCAAAAGTTATCAAGAGATGAATACTAGCCAAATCTTAAAGAAATGCATGTCACCATAGCTATTGAAAGCAAGTTCAGCACTCATTGCAGTCTCTAAAATGTCTTGTAGAAACCTTTTGTTGCAGAAAACTGAATTGTCAAACTTCAAACTCCTTGCCCAATGACATTGTTTAACAATTTTATGCTGCTGAGATTCAATCTAGGGTATTGAACTTAGGGGTTATAAACTTAAGTGAATATCACACATTTTTCTGGTTTTCAGGTTTAAAAATAGATATAAAAAAAAAAAGCTTAAATCCTTTGGAGAGAAAAGGAAAAAGTTTTGTTTCTTTTAATGTTTTTATACTAACTCATACAAATCATTTGCAATCTATCAGAAAATTGCTTACATTGCAAAAACTTGCTAATGTTATCAGGTGCTTATATGGTCTTACTTTAATACATTATTACCTCCCTGTAATAAATTTTTTTTATTTTTGAATTATTTTTCTTAAATGTAAGTTCAATTATGAACCATATTTGTAATTTCAATTTAGTTAATCACAAAAATGGTACCTGTAGCAATATCACACATACAGAGCCCACAAGTCATTTAGAGAGAGCCTAATCTTTGCTTTAAATTCAACCTTCTATAGAGTCAGAAACTTGTTCAATTAGATCTTCTAGTGGCAGTCTATTAATGAGCTCAGTAGTATTACAGGTCAGTTAGAGTAAGCCTGTCAGTCACAAAATTTTTTTAGATATCTAATTTTAATGATTATAATTCATTTTGATTAGCTACAAGTCTTATTGTTTTTATGAAAGGGTGCTGGAAAAATGTCTTGGTTAAGATAAGAACTTTTCAGCATTCCATATATATTTAAGAAAATGTTAAAATAGATAATATATTCATATGCATAGGATAATAAATCTTTCAAACAAAATATAAATATTAAATCTCATATGCGATATACTAAAAGTCAATAAAAATTAAGCCTTTTACTTTTTTCTTTGTACAGCACACTTTAGGATGTAGCACATTTGTCTCCTGAGAATAAAGTTGCCTTTCAAAAAAGTACATTCTGTATTATATATATGAGAGAGAGAGAGAGAGAGAGAGAGAGGAAGAGAGATCTACACAAAAATGAAAACTGTAGAAATAATTGTACTTTTCATAAATCTTTGACTAATAAGTATTATTTTTTTAAAAGCTCCTTCATTAAAAAAGATAAATTCAATGTTAAAAACTAAATCCTGAAAACCACATTATTTAACAGCTGATAGTGAAAGAAAAATTAAGGAGACGTTTAACTACATTTGTAACACCTTTATCAGCCTATGGTTCACTGGAACCACAGACAGCTGCTTCTTCTCTCTCTGGTAGTCCAAAATGTTCAATACCATGGCCAATTGATGAATTAGACTCAACTCCTGGCCTGCTCTGCCTCCACATTGTGATTAGTTTGATTGCAGACAGGCCAAGATTTTACATCAGTATTCCCACCTTGGGTCAGTCCGAACAGAATGAAGATATACAGTAATAAAAAAAAAAAAATATACTCAGAGAAGAATGATGAAAAAAAAAATATGATTTATCTCGAGTATAATATGCAATAATTTTGTTAGTAGGGTTTTGCATGCAAGATTGTCAATTGAAATTGTCCCCAAATCAGATGCGACTCAGTTCTACTGGTAAGGGTTGACTGGCGTATATATAAAGGAGTTTCTGTAGTCGACTGTAGTAATTTTTTTGTAAGTCTGGCTCGAGGCTGATGTTGGAGTTATGTTTAGGCAGTCAGTCACACGCGGTCAAAGTCTCTGTTTTCTCGACCTGAATCTTGAATCTCTGTTCTTAATTTGTCTCACACATTCACTTTTATTGGTCTTGGCCAAGAACTGGTGTAGAGGTATGAGGTGGTTGGGAAATGGAAAAGATGAAAAAAAAAAAAAAACCTGGTGGTCTCCCCCTCTCTTGAGTAATGGTTACAGACGATGCTACTTCCACAACTCCATCTTTTCTCAGTGGGATGCCTGTGTCCACAACTCTCTGGTGGCTGTAGGCAGGTCTCCCCACTTCCTCTGTATTGCTTCCTTTAACACGCATTTTTCCGTTGGCGTGAAATTTGGATAAAAAAATTAGCTTTCTCAGGGCGAATCATTCAACACTTGCAATTTGTTTTTACTAAAACAAATTCATCAGCTTTAATACTTTGTATGGCTTTGGATACTGAACATCTGATTTTTCATTGAGTAAACTTTTCACTTTTTAACTGGTACTTAGGGTTTTTACGGGTTTCTTTCATCGTCCAACTGTCAACACCTAAATTAGACATTGTCCCTGGCAGATATTTGACTTGTTTTCATCAGTTTCAATCTCTGGGAATGTTTTTTTTTATACAATTTGACCCTTTACATGAGAAGTCTATTAGTATACCTTGCTGTATATTTAATTAATAAAATTTATTACCAATTACCAGCAACCAAATGTCAAACATTTCATCAGAAACTATATTTTTATTATTAATTATTCAGAGGCCAACAACAAAAGTTTTAATTTTTCATTTATATTTAACAATAATTTAGAGACTTTATAAGGTGCATTGAGTCAGTACTCGTCTCTACTGATAACCAGAATGGCCATAACTTTTTTTTGTTTTCTACAGTAAATAAGATAATTTGAATAAACTGAACACACTTTCTGTTAATTGTATGATTTTTTCATACTTTCTTCCAGATTGTAATGATATTTCTGGTTATTCAGTGCAATATTACTTGCATCATTGATGAGCAGACTATAGTTTATCACTTTGTATCTTACAAAGTCATTGGACTTTGAAAGGTAGATTGCTATATAGATTCATTGTCATGTTATTTGCGGAATATAACCTTAGAAATAAACTCATTTTATTAAAATTTATTTAACAAAGAAATATAACTAACTTCAATCAACTGGAATATGGATAAGTTCCTGCAACTTGAGTGGTTTAAAAAGAATTAAGTTCTGCTGCAAAGTTGTGGATGCATTAGTATAATGCATTCAGAATTGTTTTTTTTTTAAAAGGTACTGAGCACCATTTTCCAGATGTAACTGAATGTACTCATTATTAACTACATTGCTCCTTCTGTGTGTATTTCTAATCGTGAAACTTACAAAGGCAGCTCCAGGTAAGAATGACTATATTGGAATTAGAGTATCTTCTATTTGATCAGCATTATACATTAATCAATCATATGATGTAAAGTACTTGCTAAAATTTATATGCAAAGCCTAAAAATGTAATGCATGCAAGTCATTTATTAGGCATCTGATAGAGTAGAGTGGATGAATATCTACAGCACTAAAGCATATGAGAGGAGACTGTAATTACAATGCTAAAACTGTGTCAAGAACAGAGTATATATGATGTTTTTATAAGTTGTCTAATATCTAATACCATTTGTCAATGATTACTTAAGAACAAAATATTTAATCTTGCAATTACCTTTGATGAAGAACAGACTCAAGAGAGTTCCATATCATACTCTGCATTATAGACAACCTTTAAAGCAGCAACAGCTTGTGAGGAGATGGAGACATGTACTATGAGCATTGCTTGATATCTCTAAAGAGGCAGAAATTTTTCTTGTGAGGATAATAGGCATCTTTGCTGGAACCATTCATCACAAAAATCTACATGTAATAGGAGGCAAAAAGAATTTTGCAAAAAGTTTTTCTATTGAACATGTAGTGCATTTCAGTCTCCAACTCTTGCTGTGATAGCAGTTACCGCAAAAATTTTAAATACTGCTACTAGCTGGAGTAAAGTGGGAAGAAGTTTAGAGTACCAATGGACATAGGTTGTGCTGAGAACATTTCATACTAAAGGCTGTATTTGCACACATACCCAGGTTCTGGTAACACATCTATGGCATCAACTTCATTGATTTAGAAGTCTCTTTTCTTGTTTGACAAATGTAGATCTAAGGAAAGATCAATATATGTGGATATATGTGAATGTAAGGCTATCGGATTTGTGAAGCAATATCATCTTTGGATAGGACTTTATAAAGTGACATTAGAGCATCTTTGTAAATTTCAATGGAGAGAAATTCCATGAAATGCATTTTGGCTACCTTTGCTATTTCTTTTCCTCAATTTTTGCCAATCTTACCAATGTTTGTAGCCCAAGTCAAGGAAATTCATTCTTCCAGATAAAATCTTTGACAACTGAGATGAAGAGGCTTCCTTAAAGAAAGAAGTAATTGAACCCAGCACTTCTTTTGAGCAATACAAGAATGATAGTTAATTACTATGAGACTAAACTATTCTACAATGTTAGATGCTTACTCACTATTAAAAACTCACTGTGACACAATATAAATTCTTCAGTACAGCTAGCTTGAAACTGACTGTCCTTATAATTTAAAAAAGACAAGCCTTATGCTGCTTTTGAGGCCTGTGGTCCTCTCTACTAATTCCATTTTGAGTGACCGATGGTGTTGCTTAATTTCAGTGCAATATAGACAAATTCATCATTGACAACTTTTTTTTTTTTGACATATTTGCTTTCCTAGATAACAGTAGGGGAAAAAAAAGGATGAATGTGAGAATATCAGGAGTTTTACTGGGGCTGCTAAAAGGTTGAATTTGACTTACAATCATGATAAATTCACATTATTATCTAGATTTCCAAGGTTATACTATTTCTAAGGATAAAATAAAACTAGATCCTTAAAGACTTCAGCTACTAAAACATTCCTCTTACTCAGGATATGTATTTACTCTATCATGCTCATACTGTCCTTACTGGCATGCCAATTACTGAGAATAGTGTTTCTATCATGAAAATTAAGATACTTCTACTCAAGATGGGTGAAAATACATTTGGATGTTTGAAAAAGCAGTTAGAAAACACTAATGTAGCCTATAGATAAAACAATACCCCTTGCTGTAAAAATAGATGCATCTGTTCACATGATTACTGCCAGCTTAAATCATGCTGGTAGACTAGTGACTTCATTTTCAAAGAAAGAAAAATACTAGCAAACAAGAACTCAGCAATAGAAAAGGAGCATATGTTACAGTGGATATACCATTTAAATGGATACCATTTTACCCTTATTACTAATCATAAAATAGTGACATTGAAGTTTAGTTCTGACAAGTCAAATAAAAATAAGAATGATAAAATTCAGATATGGAGAATTGAGCCTGTTTGCAAGTTTTGATAAAATATATTTGGAAAATTCAACTACTGACTTTTAAGACCCTTTTTACTATCAACTTCAACTGATAGTATGATAAAATTCTCTTACATTTTTTTTTCTCATTTTTGTTTGTCCAGATATGATACAATGCTGGGATCCAATGCTTCAACCAGATATTTGCCATATCTGTTCAATACACTTGAACAGTGGCACATCATTCATGGAGACACTGATGTCAGAATGAATGGGTGTGTTTTTTAATTTTTATAAAAGCAATGTGTTTTGATTACTTTAGTTATCCATTTATACATATATTTTTCATTGTTTATTATAATTTTTGTTATATTATTATGCATTTATAATCTTTAATTACTAAAATACATTTGTTTTTTTTAAGTTGTGGCATATATTGTTTTATTTTATTTTTTAAAAAGTGTTAATTAGCAAGTTTAATTTTTTAAGAATTATATTAAGAACATTCAGTATCCTGCATTTGGTAAATCACTTATACATGAATAATTCTACTCATTTTATATTTAAGCATAACATTTTTTTTATGAATGAGGACGTAACTTTGAAATCATATGAAAGCAATTACAAGTTGTATTGTTAGTTTTGCTTATCTCTGACTATTCATTATTGTTGATTTCCTTCCCTATCATTTATTATTCAAACATTTGTTTTAACATTTGCCTATAATTCTATTCTTTTCTTATTGACTATAACATAACATTTTCGCTTGGACAAAAATGAATTCTTAAATTTGTCTGAAAAGCATTTTGAGTCAACAATTTTTTTATTATTTGTTCAGAATAAGTCAATTTTTAATAAAAATAATAAAAAATAGATGCTCTCATTTTTTGAGGATAATTTTATATTTTTATTCTTTTCCCATTTATTTATTGATTATCTGTATTTTTATCATTTAAAATATATTATTTCTTAAAGTAGTACATTTATATGATAATGTAGTACTGTTCACTCCAACATCCAGAGTAATATATATATATATATATATATATATATATATATATGGGGGAGTACAAGGGGCTCTAGACAGATGTAGTATCTTTGATACCTGGCATCTCTGGTTCTCAACCATCTTCTAAATCTATCAGGTGATGGGACTAAGTTGCCATGCCCGGTAAACTGTTTCAGCTGGTAGGCTAAACTCATGTGAGGGGCTGGTGGTAACATGGTACTACTGGGTGAAGGATCTCCTCAATGCGGGTCACTGACCAGGGCAGAAGGGTTCTTCATATGAACTACAATGGCCATGTGTTCATTCCACCTAGCTGGAGGACATCAGCTGTGGTCAAACCTGGAGAGTGATGGGCTCCATCAGGTAAAAACGTCCAAGACACACCATATGATGAGCACAGCAAGAAACAATTCATGGAGTCCCAGGCTCTAGCACACAACTGTGACAAATGGAGGAGAATGGTGGACAGCTCAGTAAGTTGGTGCCCCAATGATTTCTTCAAAGGTTAAGGGCAAAAGAAGAGGACATCATTCATATCATTAGATGTGAGAATAGTATAATAATATCTCTTATTTACAAGGTAATGGGCAGTGTTGTACTTGTAAAAAGTTTTACATGACTCATGGGAAGCATCTCCTAAAAGATCTTTTACATTCAGCATGCAAAGTATGAATGGTTATTTAATTTCCAATGCTTATCAGACAATGCATATTCCAATTCTAATGTAGTTGTCCTCACCTGAAGCTGTCTTTTTGAGGTGTCATATCAAACAATCAACATATGACCTAATTGTTGAAGTGAAACTCCTTCAGGCAGGTCCTTTTCATGCCCATATTTGTTTACTGAGATTTAGATCAAGCAAACCATTACAAAATTTGCATATCTTAAATTCAGGGCTCAATCTTAAAAACCTGAATGCATCAGATAACAATATCAGTCATGATGAGGATTATGACCAAATCAAGGTTCAAAATAAAGCTGAATTAATTGCTCCTCTGGTTCAGTCACTGATTCCTCATGAGATTATATTCATAGTCCTGATAATCAAGCTTAATCAGGCTCCATTACACCAATCTGAATACGTATGCAAGTCATTCTACTTAGTAGAGAAAAAGCGATAATTTTGTCTATTTCTTATGTATTTTTCTGTCTTGTAATAACACCCTATTTTATTCAGTACAGAGTTACTAGCATAATGGCTGGCAAGAGAACAGTTTTTTGCTGAAAGATTACAAAGATAGCTGTCATGTGTATTGTACTATTCTTTGTTGAAAAAAAAAAAAATTAAATAAATTTGAGTTTAACAATATGTTGAATATTTTTTTCATTTGTTTTTTGCCATATCTTATAAAGAGAAGTCTTTTTTTAAAATGTATTGAAAAAATAATATAAAATTTTGGTATTTCACAAGATCGCTATTATATACATAAATGATATTTTGTTTACATATGATTTTGTACAGACTATATACAAATTCATAGATCTAAGTTTTTCAGCAAGAGACATTAATGCATTGGGTCAGTTGTCAAAAATTTAACTTTCTGAAATATCTATTTGTTAAGAAAACAAATGTAATTGATCATACAAGTTAAAAATAAATACAGAATGTTTGTTGAATTTTCAACAAATGTATTAACTTTTGCATTTAAGAAAAAGTTAAGATTTTTAAAACAAAATGTGCATGATTTTCAATAAATTTGCTTTCATTTTCATTATATCTGATATTTTTATCTTATACAAAAGAGAAGTTAAAAGAATAAAAATAAAATGCACCAGTAATTTGTAGACTCTCAGTATGTACAGCAGTTGACTGCAGATTGAAAAAAAATTAATTGCAGTTTGATGCTATAAAATAAAAATTACAGATAAATGACAACTTGATATTTTATTAGGTTCTATTTCTGAGGAGTTTATTCACAAATAAATTAGTGCAGGCATTTTCTTACAAGAGTATATTAAAACGTCCACAGCCCGACATGTATTTAGATGAAATTTGATGTAAAAATTAAAATTAATATTCATCCCAAGATCAAGTCTAGTGAAAAAATAGGAAATAATGTTGAACAGATTTATGCATAAGATAAATATATTTCATAATTAGATTGAGGACATTGATGTACTACTGTATAAGTATTTTTTACTAATTATTTATAAATTTATATTGTACTTTTATTAAATCTGATAACTCCTAGAGATGCTAATCTACAAGTCATATTTGCATAAAAGACATTTTAAAAGAAGCATTTTTAACAGAAAAATTAATTTAAATTTTATTATATTTATTGTAAAACTCAGTTGATCAGGTTCACATTGATAATGACCATGCACTGGATGCAGTTTAATATCTGTAAAAGTGTTATTTGTTTACTTAAAACTGAATATAATATGGGACCAATATAGTCTGTATTTCAAAATCTATAAAACAACTTTCTGTTTTCAACTTCAGAGATAATGTCAAATATTTACCAGAAAGAGAATGCGACAAAGCCTTAACGATGGCGTCTTAAAAGTTAGTGATAATCCAGAATATAAAACTGGTTCCAGTTGTTGAGTGGACAACTATATATTAACTAAATGCATTTTTTTCATAAGGACATTCAATATTTAAAAAAAAAAATCTCCAAGTAAGGATAAACTGGAATTTGAACAGATTTCAGAAAACTTTTCAATGTGTTAAATTTTCCTAATTTCAGAATTGAGAACAGATTCAAATTCCTGCTTCCAAGCATTTCTAAACATGACAAAAAGATCTAGCTAAAGGAGAAATACGTATTATGAGTATTATATTTAGGATTTAGCCAAGGGGCAACCATGTCAGTTATGTTGTCTGATAAGTCACAGAGGATAAATCTTTAAATCCTACAGGCCATGATGTTTTTATTTATACTGAAGCACTGAGTAAGTCATACTGTGTGTGTGTGTGTGTGTGTGTGTGTGCGTGTATTAAGAGAGACGGGTGAAGGATGCACTAACAAAAATAATATAAAACTGATGCAGTAAAAATAATAATAATGATCTAAATAAGCAAAACAGGAAAGTAATAAAAGTAGAGGAAGAAAAGTCATGTAACATTTAAAAGAAAGAAAAAAAATAGTGAAGCTGTTAGATAACAATATAATCTTTCAAAAGGCACAAAAGGTTTTAATGGCTCATTCAGTGACCTGACATTTTATTTTTATTTCACTGTAAACTGTTTGCCAACCTGACTTCAAATTCAGAATCTAAAAGAGAATTTGAGATTCAGTATTTTCTAGAGAGATGAGAAAGTAAAAATTACACACACATGCATGTGCAGTGAGAAAGAGATGCACAAACAAACACTCAAGAAAATGAAAGAAATGAACATACACAGTGAAAGTGAGTTGGGGAAACAGAAAACAAATGACAAATATACATATACAACAAGAAAGTGAGAGATAGGCACACAACCAGAGAAAGCTTCATGTCTACAAAACCAGAAAGAGACATAAAAGTCAGAGAGAGAGTTGGAGAGCTGTATATACCTACAAAACCTGAAAATAATGTGTCTTTCTCTCACACAACGAGAAAATGAGTGAGAAACATGGTAGTATGCAAAGAGCCAGAAACAAGAGAAAACATGAGGACACAAAGAGTGAGAGATAAACAAGAGAGAGAGAGAGCATTAAGAGACACATTGCCAGAGAGAGAAAGAAAAACATATCCACATACACACACAACCAGAAGAAAAGCAGACATTCACAGAGGTACATATATGACTAAAAGATACATAGAAGCAAAACTTATATGCATACACAGTAGCAGGCAAGAAACACACACATCCACTCCAAAGAAAGAAATGAAGAAAAAAAAATGATTTGAAATGAAAGAAATATTTTCAAAATCCAAGATGACATTTACTAATGTCGGATATGTCACATCAAAATAAGGATATTTAGATTAACTCAAGCTTCCCAACAAAGCTAATCTTGAACAATAACTGGGGTATAGAGCTAAGCTAAAATGTCTGTAGTTCAATTTAAGCAGATCAAGAGAGAGAATTAAAGAAGCAAGACTTATTTAAAAGTCAAATGTTTACTCAAATGAAGTTGTTAGATGAGGATTCATGTCTTTACCTGACAGAACAAAGAGTCTATGATATAAAAAAACACTTTGATAAGAAAACAAAAACAAAAAAACAATAGCAATACACTGGAGTGGTATAAAAGTTATGTTTTGGTGGTCAGCATTTCCAATTCTAATATATTCACTGCAATAGTTACTTTAACAGACAAAATTATCTTTTCACCTTATAAAAAGCTTGAAGCAGTACACTAAAATCCTTGGTCAGAAGGTGTATTGTATCAATAGTTGTCTCTGATAACTGGATCCACCATAGCATTTTGTTTGCTACAATGCATTGCCACCATCATCAAATCTCAAATGACAGTTTTCTAGTAGTGAACTAACATTTTTTGCTGTTTAAAAGACGCATAATCAAAATACACTTTAATATATGATTGACAATCTTATTAAAAATTAAAATCATACTTCTGACCCAGAAATGAAGGCTCAGTATTTTGAATAATACAACCATTAGTATAAATGTATCTGAAGAGGATAACATTGACAAAGTCAGATCATGGTAAGTTAGAGTCCTGTAAACCTGCAACCTGTATACATGTAACAAGACTAATACACTCAGAAAATGATCCATATCTTGATAATATTCATATTTTGGTTATGCAAGCCCTTGCAGCAGAATGCTCCCATGACAGAGAAATTGTGTAATCTAAAACCTCAAATCAAGAAGTGCCAAGTTTGAAATTCTGATCTTTGATCAATCAGATGACAGCAGTTTTAAATCTTTCAAAAGCTCAATTGACTTCATTTACATATTTTAGTTGGGTTCTGAAAGAGTGGTCTGTTAGCTGTTATAAAAGTACTTTCAGATTCTTTCACTCAAAACAGTTCATTGAATAAAGCAAACCAAATTTGTTTTTCAGTAATTCAATGACTCAGAGTTACTACCATTTCTACCAGAGATAATGGTGCAGAAAAACTTGAACTACATATAGAACTGTCAACAATCACTGCATAAGAGTTTTAGAAAATGCAAAGAGAAGCTATGCACAGTCAATCCAAGCCAAAGTTTAAAATAAAACACTTTATTATTGTGATTTCAAAAAAATATCAAACAAAATTTTCAATTAAGAAGCATCAATGCCAACTATCATAAATGGCCTTAATGCTTTTTCATCCTCATATAAGGCAAGACTCTTTGTAATAATCTTTGCCTTTAATTCCATGTTAGATTAAAACTTAACTTCTCCCTTCTCATGAAACATACACTTTGTAACATCCCTACCATGATAACAGGAAGTTTCCAGACTTATCACAGACCTGGACAAAGAATAAAATGCCAGATCAGCTCAGAGTTATCTCCTATCTTGGCAAAACTGTTTAACCACTGTCCAAAGCAGAGATACTCCCCAACTCTAAGCCATCACTGTTGCACTATCGAGCTAATAGCCTCCTTAGTGTAATCAGCAAATTCTTTAAATCTATGATCAACAATGATTCTGAAGTAAACAACATCAGCCTAGTTGCTGGCCTATGTAGCAACATAGATGGAGAGTAAAGAATCTCTTAACAACCTCCTGAGCAACAAACAGTATGGATTTTACTCTGCTAGATTCACAGCTGATGTCTTAACTGTCATTACTCACAGAATCAGTGAGATACCAGAAAGTGAATTCATCAGGAGGATAATCACTTTTGACAAGGAGTGGCATTGGAGGAGAAGGGATTGCTACACAAACTCTCTAGCTTTGGAATCTCCGGAAGGTTTTCTTAATTATTAAGTCCTTCCAAACAATAGGTCCATGAAGGTCACCGTTAATGGCTAGTCCTCAAAAACTCACACTTTACATTAATGATCTGCTTAAGAACATCAATCTTTAGTGAATATCTATGCATATGATACAACAGTTTGTTTATAGGTGCACCTTGAAAAACATGGATGACCAGAACCTGGCAGCTGATCTCTCCTTTGACCTAGTGGCTCAGTAGGGTAAGATTGTAACATTCAATACCACCAAAACCAAACTAGATTCCCTGAATTTTTAACTATCATAATGGATAGTTATTCTCTTAAGGATGCCCATTGCCTTGGACACCTATTGGGACTTACAAGGACGTGTAGACTCTGGGGTGAGTGGTGAATTATTTTCCACCCTACAATCCTTTTCCCCCACAGACAAAACATCACCAGCTTCTCAACAACTCTATAGCTATTTCCAATTAAAATGTTCTGACTAGCTGTATTTCTTAGTTTCACCAGTCCTAAGATTTGCCGTGCCATCTACATTGGCAAATCATCCTTATTTTCTTTGTATTGTATTAGTAAGGAGGAATTTCCACTGAGACAGCTTCTTCCTAAGAACTGTTACTTTGTGAAAGACTCCTGAGAGGGTGTTTCCCTGATCACTACAATCTTAACTTCTTCAAGTATAGTGTTAACTGTTATCTCTCCTAAATAACCTCATAAACTGCACTTTTGACCTCTTCTTACATTATAAATCATCAACCAGTAACCCTCTACCAACTCACAGGCCTTGTATTGAGCAACCATTAGTAAATTATATATATTAAAATAGAAGGGAAAAGGAGACATTAATACCTGAATTGTAGTTTTAGAAATAAGATCTAGAAGAGAAAATTTGACTGTGTTAATAGTAGAAATTCATAAAACAAAAATACAATTTTTCTTCCTTTGTCTTGTATATACAATATCTTCATTATATATTTCCATGTCTAATTTATAAAGTTATAGACAGTATGCTGCAATGACAATTTCATTTGTTTTTCATTCTAACTACTCAGATTATCATTCTGACTATTAATAAACAGCATTAAGTAGAAATAAATAAGAAAGAAATGTGAATAAAATATTATTGGCAATGTTTAACCTAGTGACAATTCAAAAGATTAATACTACGTGTGTATATAAACAAAATAATAAATATGGTGCTGCTAAGTCAGTGAAAAAAAAATTTTATGAAAAAAATTGATCTTTAAACTCTTAACATTTGAAACTCAGATACTTAGATCAGCCATTATGCTGAAATGCATTTCCCAAGGTAAAAAGTCTTGCTGGTAACAGTATAGCTTGGACTTTAGCATGAATGGTCCCAATCACAATAACCAAGTGTAACACTATGATTTGATTCTGAAATAAACATCAACATCAGCCTAGTTGCTGGCCTATGTAGCAAGATATATGGAGAGTAAAGAATCTCAAACTCTTAGTATCCTGGTTATGGCCACTAGATGTAACACTACATGTTATGTGTCCTGCGGTAGTTTCAGAGTCTAGATCCTTGGTTACAACAACAAATGTGACAAAGAGACTTGTGCTCTTGGCACTGGTTTGTTGATGTTCTAGACAGGAAATTTTTCTATCTAGGTTGTATTGACCTGAAGAAGTTTCAAGTTCAAGGTTGTAGCATTGCAAACCCAAACCAGCCATATTTCAGACAAAACTAAAATTGACAGATTATTGCAACTGATCAGATTCTTGGAATAATGATGAAAATGAACAGAATAACTTTAACAAGATATTAAGATAGAATTTGTTCTAGGGAAAGGAAAACTCTAGCTTTAAAAATTTAAGTCAAATTCATGACAGTAAGGACCTGAATCTTGAATTGCATGTTTGTAATTATGATGACAGAACCATGATAGTCTGTGTCAGCTAATTCATACTACTAGAATCTGGTTTTGTATATCCAATTATGCATGTTATCTATTTGCCTTTGTCCACTCTTCTCCGACAACCTCAGTGGAACTGAATCTCCTAGTTATCTATTTGGTGGCTTCTTGCAAAGTGAACTGTTTAGTCAGCTTACACTATTTGCCAGCAGCTTATCAAAAATTATATGTACTGGTACAATTTGACTATTAATTTTAAAACCACGTGATTTTAACTGATATCTTTGGAAATTCTTCCTACAAGATCATTGGCTTTGCCAATTTTTTTTATTTCTATTTTAGAAAGCTCTTCTCCCCAAAATTATTTAGTCTAAGAAACCGCATCAATCTGGTGAATAAGTCTTTATGTAAACAACTTAGTCACAAGGGTTTCTGGAGATAATTTTTTATTTTGGTTGAGAAATTTACTGTCATCTATAAGTTGTCATCATATTTAATTCAATAGCCATTAAATGCAATCAAGCCTTCTCTCAGTTACCTCTGGTTCTATACCATAAAACCGGGTCTTTCAACATTCCATTGTTCATCAACCATTGTCATGCGTCCTCTGTATGAATGGGTCACCACTCATCTAGTCACAGCTGATTGCTCATTATTTCCAATGTTTCCTAATGGCTTTAGAATGATAGTGAATAGCCAAGATAAAAAGCAACTGAAAGTAAGATGAAAGAAATACTTGTAAAAAAATTAAAAATGGCTGATTATGCTTCATCTAATAAGTCAGAAAAATATGAGGATATGATATTCAAAGCATTATTTTATATTTAGATAAGCTATATAAATATTCCTGTCTCTTCCTTTGTACATATACAGTATTATGCTTTCACTGAATATTCTAATGCTTGAATGAGAGACAGAGTAATGTTTATGCAATGTTTATTACATAAATGATAAACTATTACAACTTAATAGTAAGTAACTATGTGTTATACAAAGAGAATTATAGAAACAAATCTTGCCAAACTTATTATTGAAGAAAATTCAAAATATTAATAAAATCTTAAATTTTTCAATTGATTAGATCATTTAAAAAAAGAAACATTTCTCAAATGAAAAGTGAAATAGTTGGGTTATATGAAATTATTTTAGCAATGTAAAATTGTCCAGATGATGAAAATTAGAAGAATGATTAAGTTTTTTCAGAGCTGGTTTAATACCTAAACAATATCAGTCTTTCCCTAGTTGTTTGAGATGTTAACAACAATTAGAAATATTGAGAGAACACTTTGTATCCTAAGGAAAAACTCAAGATCATTCATTGTACACAGAATTCATGTCTTTAAGGAAATCAACAGAAGAAAATGCTACCATATGATTAAAGCAGAAAATGCTGCCACTTCTTTAAAAACATTGGGAAAACAATCTGTGATAGTCTAATAGTCATGGTTTTAAGGAGACTGGAATCATAATTCAAACTTTTTAACAACAGTATCAATCAAAAATAAATAAAATCTTTAATTATTAGCAAATTCAAGATAGACCCCAAAATTTTCAGATGGAAAGAAAGCTATAAAAACAATAGAGAAAACATTGTGATGAGAATTAGAAAAAAAAATAAAGGGTAAAACTCAAAATTAAGAAACAATAAAATATTGTCTTATGCATGTGGAAAAACAAGGACATACAGTTGTATAGAGTTTAAGATTTTTAAGGAAAAAATAAAACTTTGAAACAGAACATTCCTTTCTGTTTTAGCTTGAATGGATATCATATTTAATGAAAGTGAGTGTTGGTTGATTGTGAGGCAATACTGCATATCATGGATGAGTTGAGATTTGTAAGTTTCAATAATTTAAACCCCCAAAACCATTTTATCAAGTTAGCGGAACAACAAATATCACTTTGAAATAGGGTAGTACCTGCATTTCTTTGGTAAAATCAAATGAGAATATATACAATTGTGTAATGAAACAAACTTCTCTTTCATTTAAACGGGAGATTTTTCTGTCCAATGAGCCACCAACAAAGATGCTTTTATTACATTTAAACATAATCTTGCTGACATGATGCATCCTGATAATACAAAAATTAATATTTAAGAAAGAGGCATTAATTCTTTTCCAACATTACAATTTCATCAAAGTATTATATGAGATGAAGAAATCTTAGACCATTGTAACATGATAGACATAATCAAGCTTGAAAATATCATTAATAGTATGAAAATTACACAAAAACAATCTTGACTATGAAATTTGTACTGAAGGGAAAAAAATCACAGTACTGAAATAGAATTAAATAATGTGATTAGTGAATTGTGATTTAGTCAGGTTCTATTGCTAAAAATGGTTTCTGGTACAGAGTTTCATGGACAACTATTCAGGTTTTATCAGGGCTTATCTCTAAAATCAAAAGTGACAGCCTACAAGCCACTATAAAATCACACTACAAGGATTAGAGAAATGTATTTGAAATGATCACATTTTGAACTGAATCACTTAGCCATATTAAACATTAAAAATTAATGCTCCATATTTTGGGTCACTTTGCTATTACTCAGGTCAAGACTACTGAAAATCCTGTGGACATGCGATCATGACTGCTGCATATACTTTAAACAAAACAGGAAAAATGGCATTTGGATGTGTTCACTGGTATGAATACAAATATTAGTAACATACATATTTTGGTAAAATTTGTTATGTTTATGAATAAAAAGTAACCTAATGATAGAAGTCAGAAAGCTATTTTGGTGGATTATGACAAAGGCAGTCTGGCATAACTTGTATATTTTTTAGAAAGAAAATAAATTCAAAAATTAATTAAAATTGTGAATTTTGGCAGTGAATCTACTGATCCACCACTTGTGCCAGTCAGTGATTGAATAATAAGACTCAAGTGTTATACACTGATTTACTTGGGTTAGTGTCCTCATCTTGGTTGTTATTATCAATGTTTAACCAGTTTATAAGAAGTGAATGTGAAGAGAACTGGTGAATACAATTATTAGAATGTTATAATAATAACAAAGGCAGTAGTCAGAGCAAATTAGTTAATAATGATAATTTCTCAATTCCAAAATTTGGCCAAAGAGACTCATTTGTAATGAGTGATCCCCTTGAACAAAATGAGAACATTGTTGAAAATATAGCAGGTCACCACCTGAATATAAATGATCATATAGATCACCATTTCATAGGTGAAATTCAAAATCAGTGAAAAAGTGATGCATGTAGAAAAGAAAATGAAATTGTTGATTAGGAAGACAGATTTGAGCATACTAGAAATAATTGCATTGAAAAAGTGATGCTGATTAATATTCAATCAGGAATTGTAATAAACTAAAACATGTATTGAAGGTTATCTTGTTGCAAGTAACAGTAGTGATGATGTGAAATACACCACAAAATATTTTTACTAATTAGTTAATGTATCTAAACATACCAAGAAGCCATAACATCTGTTAATACAAGCTATACAAGATGAAATGAATGCTCTAAACAAGTATAATACATATAATCTAGTTTCCTTACCATCAGTGGGGGGAGTGTCATTAGATTTCATGATTATATCCAATAAAAATGGCAAGGAACATTATCAGGCAAATCTTGTCACAAAAAGGTATTCCCAAATTCTTGATGTTATTGCAAGACATCTTTTCTTGTAATATGAATTGTATTCATTCATGCATTAATTCAATTGACTTTTCAAGTGTAGTTCATTTGTTTCTCCAATTGATGATAAAACAGTATATTTGAATGTGTTCATTGTGAACTGTATGTGGATCAACTAGAAGGTCATGTAATTAAGGGCAAAAGCTAGACCAGAATTTCCCAACATAGGTGATATCATACAGTGGTGAGCAATTTCAACTGAACAAAAAATGGTGGGTGATTGAAAATTTTGGTGTCTGATATATAACTGAGTATTAACAAAGTATTTCATCATGTGCTACCTCTCCCCCAAATACTCAAAGAACCTGTATATAATAAAAAAAAAAATTAAAAAAAAGACAAAAGGTGGAATAGGAATAACTGGGTTACATTCATTGATTTGTGTTCATAATTATAAAATTAGAAATAAAAAAATCAGCAATTTGTTATTCTTGGTTTTCCCTTATCTGATTGATAGCTGAAAAAAGTTATTTCGTCTGAAGAGCTATTTGAATGTTAATGACCCTTTTGAAAACTATAGAAAAAAAAACAAAATATTTGTAAGGAGGAGATATATATATATATATAAATAAAACATTTTTTAGATGTAAATCAGATAAGAGAACAAAAACAATATTTACTGAATTTTTTTATTCTTTTTAATTTTATAATTATGAACGCAAATTTCATTTTTTTGTCAACACTTGCAGCACGAACCCTACCCATAAAGTTAATATATATATATATATATATATACACACACACACACACTTTTCAATGGTCAAGTCTGCTTTAGTTTGTTCTTTAATAGGTAGTATCAGCAGCATAAATCAGTGTTACTTGTTATGAAATCAGTTTATGAACAAGTAACAAACTTTTATCAAACAATTTTGGTATGCTTTTGAATATTTACTATATAGGTGAGTGGTGGAAAAAATCTTCCATTTGGAAGTGGGTGAATATTATCTGACCTAAAACAAAGTGAACAGGACTAGAAAACTGTATTGCATTTCTACTTGATTAATCAAAATTATTCTCAGTAACTTGCCGATTCTTCTATCTGTACTAATCATGTTGGAGATAAAATAATTTCATAGGCTGACAATATTATTAATGCAAAACCTATTGTTCAACAGTCACTGATGTGAAAAATGTTTCATTCATAAGTTCAATATCTAAGAGAAATAGTTGGACATTCAATTTGTGCCATATTGTAACATTGTTCATTGTGAAGCCTACTGTTGCCCAATTAACTTGGCTAAGATATGTCTTAGAGTTATCTGAAATGTATAAAGAATCAAAATTTAATTTTCAAATAGCCATTTAAACAAGAGTTATATTGCTTTCTGCATTGTAGTTTTTTTTTTTTTTTATTAATGGTTTGTTGCTAACCTATCAATGCCTGTTTGACTTGATGGTCAAAAAAAAAAAAAAAAAAAAAAATATAACAGCAGCAGTAGTAGTAGTATCCACACTACAGCAAACTAACACATCTACTCAGTATGGCATTGTCATACACATACTCTTCCGGGTGGGAACTTCAGTCTAATAATTTTATTGATGAAATATACAACATTGGTAGCCATACTGAACAAATGTGTTAGTTTGTTATATTGTAGATACTGCTGTTGCTAATACTGTTGTTTTTTTTTTTTAACCATCAAGTTTTGACAGAATTCATAAGCAGCAAACCATTAAAAAATACAGGCTGTTTTAGAAAATGGCTTAGAAATACTGTATGGTAAACAGCTAAATCTCTGATACCCCCATCCCTTGATAATCTGGGTTAATCTTAGCTTTAAATCTATCATGAAAAAACTCAAAAGAATAAAATACTTCAAGCAAACATGGTGTACATGTTCAAGGACAATGTTGCCTTGATGCTCCTCCATACAAGAAAAATAACAAAAAAGGAAGTTCAATTAAAACATGATTATCAATGAAAGAATCCACTGAATTCTAACTGAAGCAGAAACAGAATTTTAACATTGATGCCTGAGAAATAATTAAGCCAAAGTTAGAGGGAGTGAATGTATTCAGACAGTTTCTCTTCCCACCCTTAAATTTTTTTTTTTTTTTTTAAGGTGCTGCAGGCAAAGCCACATTTTCATTACTGTGTGTTACTTTCTCTGAATGTTTGCTGAGGACACAAGATAATTTAATTCATTTAACAACTTCTAACCAGAGAGAGAGAGAGAGAGAGAGAGAGAGAGAGAGAGAGAGAGAGAGGACCTAACTATCTTCATCATTGCTTGGAATCTTTGCAATTAAATGTATTGATGAAGCTGACTGCACTGTTGATGACAATGACACTTAAGGTTGATATTGCAATCACTGAAGCAGTAAATGAACATCACTATATTGCTGCTTTGACTCATCTCCCTCTTTCTAGTTTCAAGTAAAGCCACATCTGGTCTATATTTACATTTAAACAGTATAATCAAGAAGTGGTTAGAAGTGTGTCAATGGATAGGCTGTGATTGCAGGGAAGTTATATGTGTAAACAGAATGCATATGTAATTAATGAACACTTGCAAATCAGTAGGCTCAAATGTATCCAAAAATCCAAAGGAAAAGTACAGATGACATATGTATCTTACTTGTGTATCAGTGAGATTTGCTTTCATTCTTGATCTTTGACAATTTTTCCAGATTTTCAAATCATTTCTAAAATAAAATTCATTGGCAATATACATAACAGCCCTAATAAATTCAGCAATGTGTGCATTAATTTTGAGTAAAACTACTTATAATGCATTTATATTATACTTATAAGAATCTTTTTTGTCTAACTTTTGACAACAACTTGATCAAATTTTAGTTGGAAACTATAAAATTGAGTTCTGAATCAAATTTTGTTTCCCTACTATCAGAAATATTTAGTTTGTTACTTCAGAGATATGAAAAAACTAGGAGAAAGAGTGGAAAAGTTACTGGGTACAAAGAAGAGAAAACAAAATCTAGTCAATATAAAAGTCAGTTAAGTGATACATGCCTGGGTGATCATGTCTCAAAAGAAACATGACAGACTGAGCAGAAGATTTGCTTGCAGTAGGTTGCCTTTACTTTCTGTGGTAGACTAGTTGCAAACCAAGGCTATAGAACCCAATTTGTCCTGTTATCTAACCCATAGTTGCAAGGATATTTACACATAAGTGAATGCAACAAATTCAACTGGAATTCAAACTTAGCGCTTCGATTTGTCATTTTGAGTCGATATCTACTGCACCACATGGTTCAAATACAGTATTAGAATTTTAAAACAACAGCTTAATAAACCATTTCTGTAATATAATTGGTTATATAAATGCTAGTCATCAGTAAATTGCTAATTTTCTTAAAAGCAGATTTGAGTACACAATTTTTTTTCAAATTCTGCTGATACATTATTGAAAGTAATATAATTTCAGAAAAAAATCTATAAAATGAACATTTGTTTTATTCACAAATTTGAAATATAGACACAAAAAATCAAAAGATTAAATGAAATGTGAAATTTCAGTTATTTAATAATTTCTCACAGTACATTCCAAACTTCTATGATACCAGCTTAAGTCAAATATTTTTTTAGATTTTCACTGATGATTTTTGACAACTTGTATCCCTGTTATATCAGTAATTTTATAAACCCATTGTCCAATTGTTACTGAATTGTTTATTCTTTATTTTCCTATATAACATTAATCTTCTTTTTCTATTTTACAGGATTGGTAATGGGTGGTGGAAAAAAAAGAGACAGTGCAAGTGCTAGAAGAAAAGAAATTAATAATGTGGAAATCTCAGGAACACTCAAGGAATGTGTGGCATAAAACTGGTTCAGATATTTCAAGGAAAGTGACACCAGCTTTGAAGTATAGGATAGAAATCCTATATCATCTAACAATTAACTGAAATGAAAAAAGTTAAATTGCACACCCAATATCAAGATGACTGAAAATATTTTGGAAAAACCCAGACTAAGGTAAATTTCACAAGTCAGTGTGAAAATTAAGATTCTGGATTCTGATTAGATAGAAAATAGCAAATTGATCTATGACTACCCCCCCCCTGTCAATTTTACTTAACCCCTAAGAAAATGGATATGCTAGTTTCAAGCCGGTCAAATGACTAAGTTCTACTAATTAACTACATCCCTTGACTGGCAAAAAGACAGTCAGTGGGGCACAGAGATCACTGACTCAACTGGACATTAAAGAGAAGAAAAAGGAAAGGAAAACAGCAATAACAATAAGACATCTACAAGTAACTCCCAGAAACTAATGTCTGATAAGTACAATTTCTTGTATTGCTTCACTTTCCTTTTTTTACTCTCTCCATGACATTAAAAAAAAAAAAAAAAAAAAAAAAATGGGAAAGGAACAAACTTTATTAGTAGCCTGATTAATCTTTTTACATACACACATTCTACATGTTCTGCTACTTACTGCTATTTCTATTTGAACCTTTTCCCTCTATCTGTTATTTCTCACTCACACACTCTTTTTCACCTTAAATTGATCACCCTTCTTTCTTTCCACCTACTCAATGGTGGACAGAAAAAGGAAACAGACATTACTCTACTCTTGAATTAAAAACAGTGAAACAGACACTTTTTTGTTCAAACCACATTCTCTTAAATCTAAAAGACATTTTTTTATCAAACAAGATATAAAAAATATACAAATTGTTTATTCTGCATATATGTTATTAAATATACTATTTTCTTATTTTTTACAAACATTTCTTATTGCATTGTCTTTTCTTGGAATTTGTGTTGTATTTTGTGGACAGGATATCCCTTTTAATCCAGGTGTTCTGTACCCTACAGAAAACAAACCAAGATTCCAAAGACAACCTGTTCCAGTAGATGAAACCTTGCTTGAAATGATTGAACAGCAGCCATGCTAAGCATACATACACTGTCAGCAGAACTTGGGATTTTACAAAGTACCATCAATCAACATCTACATAAGTTGGTATTGTGAATAGATACTGTTAAGTTCCTCATTAACTGTGTAGTGACTATGCTCAACAATGTGTGAACATTTGCAAACAACTGCTGGTAAATCCTCAAGTTGCCTGTTTTTGTTGTCAAGTTGTAACTGGGGATGAAAAATGAATCTAATTTCATAATTGTAATAACAGAAATCAGTGACTTCCTTCTAGTCATACTTCAGAACCTGTTGTTAAATAAGGGTATTTTGAACAGGTTATGTTGCTTGTTTAGTAGAATTTCCAAGTGGTGTTGTACTTTGAGCTTATCATAGATAATCATGCTATAAATGTTGACCTTTATGCTCAACAACTGCAGCATATATATGATGCTTTTGAAGCTTGCATTAGTCAACTGAAGACACACATTTCTACAGCATGACAATGCCCCAACACAGACTGCTAATGTGACAAAATGCAAACTTGAGAGGCTGGAAGTGCTGCCTACAGCCTAGACCTTGCACCATCAAATTAGCACCATTTTCAAGCCATGGCTCATTTCCTGTGTAGACAAAGATCCAACAATATGAAAGAGGTTGAAAATGGATGTAGGCAGTTTTTTTTACTTCTAAACCAGCCAAATGGAATAGGCATGGAATTGAGCTTTTGGCAAAACAATGACAATAGATAATAGAATATGATGGGATATATTTTGATGAATAAACACTTTCATATATAATTTGTTTGAACTATTTATTAGGAAATATGAAAAAAAAAAAAAACTTGATTCAACCTCAACATAAAATCTAAAAAACATAAAAAGGAGTTCTATAATGCTAAGAAAACAAAACTTGTGATAAATGCATAATATACTATCAAGGAGTTTCTAAGATAGCAGTATTAAGTAAGAAAAGATATCAAGAATGCTAAATATCTAAATTCTAAGTAGGTTATATCAATAAAAAAGATTTAAGGTAATACCTACATTACAAAATGTTATATACATACCTATAAACATTAATGGGTTATGTCCCAGTCCTCAGAAGTACATTTGACACTGTTGTGAGGGGGATGTATTGCTATCTAGCAGTTCACCACTAGCAGCTTCATGCAGCTGGTGAGTATTTTACTTGTTGGTGTTACAAAGATTACTATTTCATTTTCCAACCACCGTTTTGGTTATTTCTCATTCAGTAAACTTTTTAGGTTACAACATTTTGGCGAGGAGGAATTTGGCTGAAGTCAAGTAAAGGTTCAAGAATATGATATTCTACAAACAAAGTTATTAGCAAAGCTTACAGAAAAAAAGAAAAAAAAGCTCACCAACATTTTACAAACAAGGGTTTTGGAAAACTCATGTAAAAATTCACCAAGTTTACATTGGCAAAGAAAGATCAAGAAATTACCAAAGCTACAAAGCATTTTTGCCTAAAAGGATTTTCTAAGGGTTACATGGATATTAACCAAATTGTTTGAATTACAACATTCAGAAAAATACAGAATATTATTCCAACTATAATGAACTGGAAATATAACAAAAGGTATATAAAGTTGAAAATGTGTTTTTCAATTTGCAAAAATCATGTATTGCTGAGAGGGTATTCTTGGTGTAAAGGTGTTGTGTTGGAAGTTAATTAGTAGGGAGATTTTAAAGTGTTTTTGAGAGACAGTTGTGTAATACACACACACACTTTTTAGTAAAAGTTTGTTCACATAAAAATACAAAATGGAATTTAAAAATGCTTTACTGGAAATATTAAAACAACAGGAACAGCAAAAACATTACAAACAGGAACTTGAAAAATTTGATGAATTGCTTATAGAACAACTGGAAAATAGTAATGAGTAAGATGAACAAAGATTCAGGTGCTTTTTCACAGGACACTATCGGAAATGCGATGGTGAAATTTAAATATATACCAGAAGAGTAATTGATGCATAATTTGAGCCAGCAATGTTGAAAAGAGGGCCTTTCCTGTTAACTTCATCTTTTAAAAAGCACTTTAAGAAATTCTTACCAATTAACATATTTTTTAAGCTTCAAATACTTATAAACTCTGGCAGGTGGCCACCAAGATGAGGTTGAAAATGTCTTCTAATAGTTTATCAATTCTCATGCTTCCATTAAATTCACTAATATTGGTAATATTGTGCAAATTTTAATGGTCTTAACTTTGACTAATAAAGTTGTATTCCAACTTAGTAAAGTTTATAATCCAAAACTACCATTTTTTTGTGTGTATAAGCAAACATGCATATTTTCTGCAGAAACATAAAAATCATTTCTCATCTCTGTGTTTAAGGTATACCTACTATCAAGTGATGATTAACAAGCTAATGACTTAGATGACTCATGTTCTGAGGTTGAGGTAAAGTGCTTCACTATTATGAGCATGTACTGAAATAAGGTTCACATATAGCTGTGCACATGCACACAGATATAATTACATTTTGTCAGATATAATTTATACACAATATTAATATACACATACAACATACAAAATTCAGTCTACTCATATTTCATTTTACTTTTAGATGACACTGAAAAAGAGAATGCTATTCTCTAAGGTTGCACACTAACCATTTATTTCCCTTCCATCTAACAGAATTTTAAAAATCTTGTTTGTTGGTGACATAAAAAGGAACAAATGCAAGCTTGTTGGCAGTGATAATGTCATTTCAAATTGATTAATATCTTTCTGAAAGACTTCAAGATACTTGAGATTTGCTTACAAGTTGTGGGTTGGTGGCAACAGATGGCTCACACTTGTTGCTTTTCATCATTACATCTGCTTTTCTCCTTCAGGTTATTTGTCTTTTTTTTTTTTTTTAAATCAGTGTTTGTTCTTTAATAACTCTTAATTTAGAGTTAATACCTTCTTACCATTGCTCTTTATTCTCACTCTTTCCACTTTTATAAATTCTTAACATTGACCTGTCTATCCCTTTAACTGCTTTTAAGAAAAAAAAGTGCTGATTTTTACCATCAAAAGGAAAATATAAGTTTGAAATAGTACATGTGCTCCAACTTTGATTTCAATATCTTTTAATTGAATCTTTGTTTTTATAAAAAATAATCTTTAATGGGTTAAAATATCATCACTATTTGTTTTATACTTTTAATGTAAAAAAAAATTTTTTTTTAAAAATCAGTTTAATAAGATTACAGACCCAGTTACCAAAGAGTCCTACATAAGCCCCTTAAATAAGACCAGAGAATGGAGTGTTCTGTAGTCACTGGGGAATTTTCACATGGTAACAAGACTGGTGTTCATGATTAAAATTGAAAAGATAGAGCAACAAAGATGAATATGCTCATTCAAATCCTAAGTAAAGAAAATACTTCCTCTAAATACTTTAGACAATCTTTCATACTCATATTTTTTATCATTCTTATCATACTTTATCACATTCATCACCCAAACAATTAATGAAGAAAAAATCCAACAAAGCCAATCAACCAAGCAACAACACGGCCATTGTGCTAATGCACTTCAGCAGACCCATTTAGAAAGAACAAAATTCCCTTATGTAATAGAAAGCAGTGTTATTTTTACCACTGCAATGTTTAAAAATCAAATTGAGAACACTTACCTTTTGTTGCCAAATTATATCTTGAGAATTGTTCTCTTCTTTCTCTATTTTGAAGAACTTACCTTCATTAACTTTTCTTTGCAACATTTCCATGGCTAACTGTCCAGAACTCATTTTAAAATGATTCATATTTCTGCTTTAACAAAACCTCCTTAAAATATACTAATTTTGGGGGTGCAAAATGTAATCTAAAATTTCTTTTTAAGTTGTGAAGGTTAGAATAAAAGAGTGGAGAAATTCTCAGTAAAACTAAAGCATATTCATGTGCTTTTGTCTTGTTCAAAAATACAAGTTAGGACTTCATTTAACTCTTTGGCTGCTGAAATGTAGCTGCATGTACTACTGTTTCCAGTAATTTCTTTATATAAAATAACGAGCTGGGATCAGACATGTTTTTGGAGCTGAGACATTTTGTTAGAGAGTTATTTTATTCTTTTTCAATTCAGAAAATTTGTGGTTGAAGTGGCCATGGAACTAAATTTTGTGGTTGAAGTGGCCATGGAACTAAACCATGACATTCAATCCTGATTTTAAATCACATCAGACACTTATTTTACATTTATATTTCAAATCAAAGCATATTCCTAACTTTCACTTTTAGCTCTACCACCCAAAAACTAGATATTATCGTTGAAAAGAATAGTCAGCTTTACAAATATGTTATATGGCTTTATTTATGCTGCAAATAGTCAAAAATTGACTTGTATAAAAGAGGTACTTTTTACATTTGTTAATGATACAATCAAGGCTATCATGACAATAACATTTTTTAGTACATTATGGAAAATTTAGTATCAATTTAAAATGAAAACCTGGAAAATATTTCTGCTTTCAGACTTAACAAAAAAAAAGTTACATTTTGTTTTCTAGTCGAGAAGCAATTCAGTTAATTTAAATGCTATTTTCAAAGTCAATATCAGTAAACTCTGAACATTTACTTTTCATTGGTCATTTAATGAGCCTTTACAACACCCTTTCTATTCACCGCCAAGATTTTTTTGGTGGTGGTGGTGGCAAAAAAAAAAAAAAACAAAAAAAAACCCTGAAACATTTCAAATTTTATCTCAGGAGGATCAGTTTTGAAAACAGAAATGGCTGAGCAGTAAATATATCTGCTTTTACAAAATACAATTAAACTTTTCTTAAAATCTTCACAAAGGGATAACCAAAACATTTTTCCCTACATTTCAAATGGGGAATTCTTTTAATATTTTTGAAAGCATTTATTTCTTTACGCTGGTCAATACTCAAATTTATGTCTTATTGACATCACTTCTTAGTGCTATCAAGCAGATAATGTATATGCTTGGTAATATTACACACATATACTGGGTTGTCAGGAAAGTTTATACTGGTTTTTAGTCAAACATGTTACATGTTGAAATTTATTAACAGATATATGTTTACATGTCTGATTAGAGCACACTTCAAACTATCTTGAGAAAGAAAGTTGAAAATTACTTAATTCGTGTCAATTTGGCATCCCTATTACAATGGAAGATTATAAGGCACATTTTAATCACTTGAAGCTTTTTTTAATTACTGTAAAGGCAAAAAATACCTTGTAAGCAATAAAAAGATATGTGCTGTGTATGGTGAAAGTGCTTTAGCTGACAGAACTGTATGCAAGTGGTTTGCTAAGTTTAAAGTTAGTGATGGCAGCTTTATTGATGAAGAATACCCTGGCAGACCCCACCCCCGCCCACTACAGGTGACAAACAAATCAAGTTATTGATTGAGAATAACCCATAACACTAACTTCATCAAAATCCACCATCCATGAGCAATTAGTGAAGCTTGGGTACTCAAATCACTGATATTTGGCTACCACATAACCTGAGTGAAAAGAATCTTTTGGATTTTATTTCTATCTGTGATTTGCTGTATTAACGCAATGGAAAATCTCCTCTTTAAAGCAAATTGTGACATTTGATGAAAAATGGATCATTTACAACAATGTTCAGTGAAAAAGATCCTGGGGTAAGCAAACATCAGCCAACTTTAGCTATTCCAATAACAGGTCTTCATTCAATGAAGGTCATGTTGTGCTCTATGGTGGGATTGGAAATAAATTCTTTACTTTGAGCTTCTGCCAAGTAAACAGTCAATGGATTCTGAAAAGTACTGCTTGCAACTGGGTGAATTTAAGGCAACAATTCAAGAAAAACACCCAGTACTGGTGAACAAGAAAGGTGTTGTTTTCCATCAGGATAATGTCAGATTTCACATTTCTTCAATGACCAGCAAAAATTGTTGCAGCTTGGCTGAAAAGTGTTACCCCACCTGCCATATTCACCAGACATTGCTCTTTCAAATTTTCATTTATTCAGGTTTCTGCAAAAAAAATCTTAATGATAAAAGTTATAATTCTTTGGGATGACATAAAAAACCCACCTTAATGAGTTTTTTTGTTGAGAAACCACCAAAATTCTGGGAAGATGGAATCTTTAAGCTGAAGGAAAAATGGAGAAAGGTTGAGCAACAAAATGGTTCATATATAGTTGAATAGTTTGCCTTTTAACTTCCCTTAAATAATAAAAATCACCATGAACTTTCCAGACAACCCAATATATAAGTATACATACATCAAGTTTGACAAAACCATGTGCATGTTCTAACTATTCTTTGCCAGCTTTTATGCTTGCCATTATCAGTATTTGGTATTTATACTTTAAAAGTATTACATGCTTTCAATAATCCTGGATTATTCATTTCTGTCAGTGTTTATTCAACAAAAATTTATGTACCACCTGAAAAAAAAAAACTATCAGAAAAAAAAAAATGAAGACATTTAAAAGATAAATATAAAGAAAAGTAAAATATGTCCACATTCTTATAGTTAGTTATAGCAAATAACTGGTTTCTAATATTTAAAACTTAATTAAGCAGTAATTATTTTATTATAATAAAAGCAGTTGTCACACAAAGGAAATTTCAAATATGAACTGAACATTAATTAATATCAACAAAAAGAAATTTTGAGGTTTTTGAATTAGGTATCTGATAAAGAATAGTACCATATCTACAACACAATAATTCAAGATTAGGAATCACCAACCAGAAATTTGAACTGTTTTACCTGAATTTTACAAGAGTAGACAAAGTGACTCAATTCAAATGAAAGAATAATTTAATTTAATCACCATTTACATTTATTACTGTCAATACAAATAAGAAAACTGAGATATCCCCCTTTAATTCAACTATGAAAAGCTAACAGAACAATAATAGCTTGTAGGAATCTGTTTTTAAGTACGTATATCAATATTTTTTCTTCCCCAAACACCATTGTTGATCAGTAAAATCTTTTTTTGGTTATTTTGCTTACTCTTTAATCTAAATGACATTTTAGCAGCTAGAAGAAAAATAACGTATTCATTTGTATCATTTTCTCTCCAAATTCTATAAAAACAGAAATCATTATTTTCTTGAGATAATCAGAATCATATGAAAAATCAAATTTTATTTTAATTTTTTCTGTACATTTCTCAGTATATGTTTTACTTGCTTTTTTATTTTTTATCTACTTCAAGTACATATATTACAAAAGTTACACACACTTCTAACTGTAATACTAGAAAAAATACATTTCACTCATGTTTTCAGGTTTCTTTTTGATAATTTGGCATTATAATGTGCTATAAAAGTTTAAAAAAAAAAATTATGATAAAAACAATTAACGGATTATCAATAACCATAAAAGTCTATAGCACACTGCAATGACTAGCAAGTGCGATAGTAATTAAGTAATTATCAACACTAGAGGATGTGCAACTAACATGATGAATATTGATATGGAAAGTGGAATCAGTAAACCATGTTTAATTTCCTTCATAGTTTCATTCACCTTCACACAAATGCCCTTATGAAAGACATTAATCCATTTAGCTTATGGGTTAAATAGCAAGATAACTAAGCTGAAAGATAAAACTGAATTTCAAAACATTGAAAAGGTAATGGGAAACCACTCCACTACCTTTTCCAAGAATGCAAGGCATTTCACAAACAAGAACAATCTGTGGAGAGTCATATGACTGCCTATGTCCTGAAGAGAGGTGGTATTTAACCACCCCACTGCATGGAACTATAGATAATTAAGCCAGTGTTAGTTCTTAAATGTATTTTCATGTGTATGGGTGGGAGGTAACATTTGCATCTTCACTCAGATCAGAAAGAAGATGCTCAAATACATCTTTTAAACTTTGTTATAAGACATTTTCAATAATTAACATTACAAAGTAAGTGTCAATTTGAAAAAAGTTATATAATTCTAATAACAAAAGCTATTAATAAGATTGAAAAATTTTATATATTGTGTATAAATAAGGCTGAAACTCATTGTTTACACTACTCAACTGATAAAAATTGTTAAGTTTGTGGAAACTACAGCTTGTCTCATGAAGAAACCGATCAATGTTTATCAAAAAGAAAATTCACAGCATGCAGTCTTAGTTCTGTTAGTGAAAGAAATTTTAGCAATTCAATAAGATCACAACAAATATGCTTCTAATTCTCATAATTGTCCTTATGTCCAAATTTTAAGAGGCTACTTGTATAAAGAAGTAGAAGACTGTTCTAAAACTATGCTCTGCTACCAGTGTTAAATCAGTGTTAATCCCTCAGATTAGCAACTCAATATGGCTACCTGATGACATTATACTGGAAACAATGTGTTTCAATATAGCTGTCACCAATCCTGTCACCTGGTGGTTTTCACTGAAACCACTCCAGTACCAAACAATTTACAAATTAAGAACATATGTAGCTTGAAAACTCAGAAGATTTCTCTTACAACACTTTAAAAGATTACCAAAAAACAATTTCTTAACTTAAGGTTTCTTTGTTCCACAAAAGATCAAGAGAAAATATTTCCAACACCAAATAGTCACTTATATATACATATATGCAAAGAGGTACTCAACCTAGCTAAACAATTTTTTTTCTATGATTGTTAATGCTATTCTGAATATTACACCTAGAATGTTATTGATACAAAACCTTTGTGCATAAATGAAAGGCTCAAGTTTATCAAGAATGCTAAGACAACATCTCCAAAAAAAACTTACAATAACAGTGAGGAACATTAAAAATGTATGTGGAAGTCAACTAACTGAACGAATTACTAAATGTGTAGTTTAAAAACCCAACCAACCAACCATTATTTATAGTATTTTTTAATATCTTCTGTGCAGTTATTCACATCAAAGCTGCTTTAAAAGATAACTACCTTCAAAGAACAGAAATATATGAATATAAAGTAAGGTTTTGCCTGAATTTGAGACAATGAATTACGCTGTTAAAAATTCTTTTTGGCCACTATTTTCTGTCTTTCCTAAGTTAGCAGTTGCATTCAGAAATTAACTAGAAAAGAACTGACATTAGAGATTCAAACAACTACCTACTGGCCTAAAATAAATAAAAGTTGATAAAACACATTGAATTTCCTGGAAATTGTGAGTTTAATCATTGAATCTGGTCACAAAAATTTATACCTACTCAATGAAGAAGCAAAAAGACAAGGAATAACTGAGGAGTTCAGAAATTCTATAGAAAGATATGACAAGGAATGAAAAGACCATACATCAATAGACTTTTCTGATTATAACTTAAGAAAAATAAATAAATAAATAAAGAGTCCAGAAGAATCAATGCATAATCATAAAATATTGATTAGGATTTTACTTGTATTAATTTTCAAAATTTAGAAAAAGAAAAATTTTGCTGAAATCATTAATATTTTTATAGAGGCCTTTAACTGAATTTAAAATAAAATTAACCTTATTAAATAAAGCATTAGTGTGTCCTGAAGTAATATCTTTCCTGGAAAATGGAACCACCATAGATTATTTTGTTTACTGTTTTACTATACCAAAATTCCAGACAACACTTAATATAGAAAAAAAATTGTAAAATAAATTTATGTTCCGAGTATTATTTTCAAAAGTTTTCTATTCAAAATATATTTGTATCTTTTTTATTTAGATGATCACCATCTCTGCTTCTTTAGTTTTTCTTAATATCTTGACTCATCCATTCTCTTTTTCTATAGTGAAAGTGTCTCTTCCTTCTTTTCTTGTGTACAAAATTACAAGGTAGTGAAAAGTTCTTGAACCAACCAAGAAGCCCGTAAAAAAAAAAAAAAAATCTGATGCCTATTTAGATCTTTAGAAACGTATCAGACCGAGAACTTTTTGGTGCCTCTTCTAGTCTTGAGGTCTTTTTATTAGTTAGTTCATTGTAATCTGAGCAATATTTCTTTTAATAAAAAATTGTTTTTACAGGTATTTATTAAGTTTAATTTGTTGGGTGCACAATTAGCTTACTAAACACTTCAATGGTTGGAGTTGTTTATGAAATGTTTTGATGAAAATGATGAATAAGACAAGGATGGAAAACAAATATTCATAGTCAATTAAGTGCCATACATGGTACACACTTGGGTAATCATGACTCAAAAGTGACATGGCTGACTGGGCAGAATATTTTCCCGCAGTAGGTTGCCATTACTTTCTGTGGTAGATTGGTTGTCAGCCACGGTTACAGAACCCAATCTGCCCTGCTATTTAACCCATAGCTGAAAGAAAAAGCAACGGATTCATACCATTCCCAAGGGTATTTGCATGTAAGTGAATACAACAAATTCAACTGGAATTTGAACTTGGCTCTCCGATTTCTCGTTCCGAGCCAATATCCACTGCACCACAACGCACATCCTAAAAAATATTCATAACTTAGCTCAAAACATGGTCTATAATAAAGGACTTGCCAAACCATGTTTCAAAAGTCAGACGAATCTTTAACATTTAATGTACAATTCCTGGAAATATGGAAGCAGGTCTTTAATAGCCAGAACTTTGTGAAAATATCTGCAATTTTCTCAAATATCTTAAACATATCTAATTTTTTTTTTTTTAAATATTTTCAATGATATAATTATTGGTATAATGTTATTGATTAGTAATCATACCAAGGCAATGACTTTATGCAACCATTAATAATCTTTTTTTGTTTAAGAGAAAAAAACAACAAAACTTCTCTACTCTTGGTTGAGAGGCTCCAAAGAGAGGGGTAAAATAAGGATTAAATAAGAGATGCATTTCCTTCTTGCAAATTGTTCATCTCCAACAAAGTGGTAGTGCTTCACCTGCACTTTCAAAAACACTGTGTTGAAAAACAGGGAAAGAAGATCCAAGTGGGATAGTTTAACAAAATTACTGTAGCTTACTTAGATGCTTTATGTATGTCTTAGTCAAAACCATGTAATCCCAATTTAAATCATGTGACTACATAATGTGTGCTACCTTTATTCAAGTGTGTGCTGCTAATATGTCCTTTGGACATCATACATACTTCTGCTGGATATAATTGTGAACAGAATAATGTTAAATAATAGGCTTAAAATAGGTTAGCTAGTTGTGGTACCAGTTATAATGGTGTTCAAACCCAGGCTAGTTAACATTCAAAACCCAGATTAAAATACTTGGATGATTATAGTGATGCAATCTTTCTTCCCCCTGATCTGTCCCCATTATTTGGCTTTCTATTGTAGGAAGCTGAGCCTAGTAAATAAGAAAAGCTTGAATTCTGAATGATGACTTTCAAACACAGTAAGGTTTATCCTTACTTGAAAAATTGGTGCAACTGTGTTCCTAATTTTTGCAAGAGGAGTTATTTACATTCAAACTAATGTTTTCAATTTTGTTGTTATTGCTATATGAATTTAATGGCATAGCAATTATGAGTAATTTCTGAGCCAGGTAGTAAATTCAGCAGAATGTGCTATAACTGAACACCTGGGTCAACAGATGCCTGAAGAAGGCCAGTGAACATGACATTTGAAATGTTGTGGTATAACAAGGATGAGGACATTAGTTTGAATGTAAATAACATTCTTCTTATCTACTCCAATCACTCCATTAAACTTAGTAAATATCAATTGTTAACATTTAAGATAGAGTGTTTGTGTGTGTATATATTTTATGCCTATGAACTGCCTAGTTATTCTTTGTGCTATATTTTGGCTGGAGAATCACACGTGGCTTTGACATTTTAATATATACCTTGCAGAAATATATATTTGCTATGGCCTAAATCTTATGACAGTGGCTGACTGTCATAAAAATTTTGTAAGGTAGTATATGATTAAAATATCACATTTTATTAGATTGTATTTCTCTATGTCTGGACTAGATATTTACTTAAACAAATATCTATATTGACCAAAGTTAGCTTGGCATAACCAAATTAGAAGAAATGGAAGTTTTTGTTACACCAATCTTCCAAGTGGAAAGAGCCCACTTATCTTACAGAGAAAAATAAAGCAGAATTTGAAATCCTGGCTAAATAAAATAAAAAACTAACACAGATGAGAAATACAAACTGACATCAAGCGCAAGGCGGATATTTTTTCTATCTTTTTATGAAATGAAAATCCATATATTTTAATTAAGATTTTGAAAACTAAGTTTTATAATATGAATAAACTTTCTATAACAAAACGTGTAACGTAATAAAAACATGAAATGTTTCTTCATTAATTTTGGCTCTGAAGCCTCTGAAGTTTATTGTACATGACCAAATTTATTATTAGAACAGCAGCAACTAAATTTAGTTAACATCAGTATATGCACAATAATCTTAGTTAAATATATTTGTTTCTTAAAAGATAATTTAAAGTAATTTAGGTTTTTTTTTTCTGCCTTGTGGCTTGTCACAAAGACAACCTCTGATTATAAAAAATTCTGTGTTAAGAATAATTCTGTTAATAATGTTAATGTCAAGTAATACAGAAAGTAAAATGGTTTTTCCTTGTGAATAAAGTAGCTACATATTTCTCAATAGTACTAAACAGATTTTTTTTTATTTTAACTTTCAAGACAATCTTGGTTGCATAATTCCATAATAAGATAAAATTTAATGGAATCAAAATAAAAAACACATCACCAAACCTAACACTTAAGACTGAATCATAGCTATCCCCAGCATCTGTTTGTTGCTTTGTTACAATATACATCAGCCCTAAGGTTACAATGTAGAAATAGATGATATATTAATTGATATATTTTGATAGATGAAAGGCAAGATAAGTATAAATAACCCACAAAATACAAAGAACCATTATTCTGATATATAAAGTTTTGCAACTGAACCTTCATTTTCTGACACACACTAGTGACAGATTTTGTGCAATATACAAATCAGAATAAAATGATTGTCTTACCACCAGTCTTTTCTTAATTTCCTGTCTCAGTCTTGCTTACTATATAATAATTTCTGTTTGAATTTCTGGTATATGGGTTATTGTTATTTACACTTGGCGTAATGTTCACATCTTTGTCTTTGTTGTTATCCCAGTCTCTTGGCTGTTGTATTCTCCAGCCTTCTTCAGGTGGCTGTCAATTTAGATAACCTGGTGAATTAAAGTGCTGGTTCATGAATTTGGTGGCATAGTAATTGTGAGTTCATTCCCTTAGGCAGGTAAGACAGAAATTGTGTAGTACTACTAAAGGGAACAAAAGGAAATCTCCCTAGATAGGGACAACAGAAGGTGGACTATCTCCATAGATTAAATCAGTTTGATATTCCCTGATAGTTAACTTGATCAACAGATACCTGAACAGAGGGCCCAAAGGCTGAAACATTGTGATGACAAAAATGAGGACATTAGTTGCTGTAACCCTAAAAGGTTACTGCGCAAGTAATCACCAAAATAGAGGTTAGGAATAATAGTATATCAACAAATACAAGACTTAAATGCTGCATGAAATAAATACACTGATAGTGAACTGCTACCCTCCTTCACCCCAATAGCATCCACATATTTAAGAGGATAGGAACATCTCATTCATGTATATAGGTAGGTATACAACATTTGTTCAAATACAAATAATTTAAATAACAATACAACAAATGGAATTTGTGACCAACACAATGACATATTAAATATGTACACATCATAGCACTATTTACTAGCATTACATTGTTAAGTTTCATATGATCATATTACCATTATCTTTTTTGCACTAACAATTCTACATTATTCCATCACATCCTGAGAACATTTGAGTGATTCAATAATCATACAAGCAACAATATTTGTTAGAGAAAATAATCAAGCTGTAATCTTGCATCATTGTATATGTAAAACAGAAAAGAAAATTAAAAGTTCATTGTAATAAATATTATATGAAAGAAACTAAAACAAACATTTAGAGATACAGTCTTCTGAAAAAGAAATCTATGTCATGAATATATGGACTGGCTTTGGACTAGAAATCTATAACAAAATTGAGCAGGCAATTCATGCAATGTTAAAAGTTGTAAAGAAATAACAGCCAGAAGCAACACTTTAATTATTCCAAGCTGTAAAGTTAATATTAATATAAAGACAGTTCTTACAAATCATTGATAATGCTAATACATTTTATAATTGTCGTAATAAATTGAATGGCATGACACTATATTTCCAAGCTTCAAGGATGAATCAGAAATTAAAAAACAAAATATCAGTTTAAGTTAAATAATAAACAGAAAACTTTGATCTGAAGAAGGCAAAGTAAACTTAAAGCATCTTTGATGCTAGGAAATACAGTCAATTATTTAAAAAATTGTTCCTTGGGTTTACAAAAAATTTGCCATAGAAACAGATTGAAGACACCATAAGTTCTTGTCAAAAATATAAAAATTCTATCTTTGTAGATTTTTCAGTGGTTTTGTTGGCAGAAAATTAATTATGACAGGAATATTAAATGTATACACAATTTATCCTTTACAAATTTGTATATTTATATCATTTTGGGTAAATTTAACATTTACAGATTAAACATTAACTAAAAAAGCTGCCTTTGTACTGAAAAGTATAATTCTGTGCCTCAACTTAATTTTAAAATTCCTGCCTTTCTAAAACAGAAAAAAAAAAAAAAATGAAAATAAATATTATATCCACATGTATCAGTTAAAGAATTTTAAGACATTTCATCAATTGATATAGGTCTTAAATCAGTTCCTTTTTGTGTTAAGGATCTAAAATTTAATTCTCAGTTCCAAATAGAGAACTTGCCTTGAATAAAACCCCTGTTTCTGGTGTGTTTTTTTTTATCTGAACTCAAACATTAACCAGTTACACTGGTAGGAAAATAATCACCAATATTTTGTTATAAAGCTGTGGAATAACAATGGTTGTTATGGCTTTCTGTTTAACTGTTCATTGCATGCACACACACACACACACAGAGAAATAAATTCATGCAGTAATGAATAGAGTTTCATCATTAATTATAAAAAATTGAAATTAGTGATTAAAATAGCATATAATCAGATTTTATTTAAAGAAAAAGTGTCTGCTAAACTAAAATAAAGTAATGAATCCTAGCTTTAGCCTGTAGAGTTTTGTTAAAATTGTAATGACTGTATAAAAAATTATATATATATATATATATATATATATATATATATATATATATATATTGTAAGTAAACTGTCAAAACACAAGAAATTAAACAGTAAATCATCAGTAACAAACAGTTATAAAAATGTTTGCCAATTTATTTCCAAGGTTAAAATTAAATTAGGGTTTTTAAATTTTGAATATTTTATCCTATTACAAAATATTAGTAAATTTATTCAAAACCCAAACTCTGGAAATATTTCCACAAACCATTATAAATGTGTATTTTAATTAAAGACTGAAATTAAGTAGGCAACTTCTTGCACTATTTTTCTGGCATAATAATGTACATGTAATTTCATATTTTAAAACCACTATACTATTAAGCATCTGTTTTCTAAAACTTTGATAAAGAATCTATTTATTTCATTTGTTTAGTTGTAAAGACTATGTAAATATGATAAACGAAGAAAATATTAGAAGATAATTCAATATGGAAACAGGTTGAAGTTGTTTTTTTTTTTTGTTTTTTACTATTCACATTCAGCTTGATGTTTCAGGGCAGAAAATGCAAATGATAAAGTTTGTTGATGTTATAAAAATCAAGAATAAGTTTTTATCTTAAAGTTGAAAAAAAATTTTCTAGAGGGAATTTTCTGGACATAAAACATATATAGGACAGGTGTAGCATGATTCCTTTTAACAATTTCTGACTGAAACAGATTAATAGAAATCAAATTATGAATTAGCATTTAATGGTTTTCTTAAAATCAATACTATTCTTAGTAAACTTTCTTTCCTTAGCAGTGTACACTAGACAGATATTTTGTTTTAAACTTGTAATAAATCAAATTGAATAAGGCCATGTACTATTTTTTTAATGATAGTTCTTTTGTTATTTCTAAAGTAAATGAAAATTTGAACAGATGAAACTCTCAAAGGCAAAACAAATCTGTTAAAAGAGCACAGAAAATAAATGTAATTGATAAAAATTTTCTGTCCGAGTTTAAATAATTTTTTTCTAGAATTTTTGATTATATGAGAAAAATCTGAAGTGAGAGAAATTTTACAAATAAAAAAAAAAAACAGTAAAAAGCAAAAACTAAAAGCAAAATTGTAAATTGCTGTAGTAGTAGGAATAATAGTACTAATAGTGATAAAAGCGTAACAATATTATACCTGTAGTGCGTTGGGTGAAATCCCGGTGCAGAGGTGAACTACTAACGGGCAGTTGTGATGGTTCAGTTCTTTGTACGCCAGCAGTCACATGACTGGTCACATGACTGCCTGGTGCTGCACCGAAAATCTCCGTAGCAGCGTAGAAAGCAGGGGAAGCATGGGGTGGTCGCTCACTCGGCGGGGCAGGGGCAGGCATGTACCCAAAACTAGGGAAGCCTAGTAATATAGTAAGTAGGGAAAAAAGGGTTCTTTCAGTGAATTTATATAGAAGATATAAATGTGTAAGTTTTATATATTTTTTTTTACATTTTCATTCATTTAAAAAAAAAAAATTTTCTTTGGTCTTTCAAAAGTTAAATTTTCATAGATTAAAATTAAATTAAAAAATGTTTCAAATTCAATATATATTTTTTTTTCCTTTAAAAAAAAAGTTAAAAAATATTAAGTCACTAAAATTTTAAAAAATTTCTTTCAGAAATAAGATACATAGACATTTTTATTTCATTAAAAAATTAAAAAAAAGAAAGAAAAACAGTCAAAAAGGTTTAAAAACTTAATCTTATAAATTCCTTGTTGATTTTAATGAAGAATGAGATGCCATTAAAAAATCCTACAAATGCTAAAAAATAACTGAACACATTCATATAAAATTTCTAGCAGCAAAAATCCTAAAGGTAGATGAGATCAAAAGGAAAGATAAATGAAAATTGACTATCTACATAAATAAATTCTAAAAATGTCAGACATGAAGCATATTTTGTCTTCATTAATGCTAAAAGTTACTTAATTTAAATTTTACTAAAGTGCTCAACTATTCTAAATTAACCAAAAATTATTTTTCTTAAAAAAAGAACTATAAGAAAATTCCTCAAAAAATTTAAATAAAACTTCATTTGAAAGAATATAATACAAAAACTTTTCTCTTGGGGTAAGGGAGAATTGAACTATTGAAGTTAATTAAAAGTTAGATAAAAATTCTATGAACAAAAGGAAAAAAAAAAAGAAAAAAAAAAGAAAAAAAAAGGAAAAGTCAAATCTGAAAAACTTTCTAAAGTTAGATATGTAACTTTAAAAAGTTGGGCATCTCTTAGGAAAAGATCTTGTAAGTATTTTTGAATTTTTTTTTTAATGGACCAAAAGAAAAAAGAAAAATATGGGGAAAAAATTCTTTTTAATATTTGCCTACAAATTTTGGCTTCCCTGGTTTGAGCCTTTTTTTTTTTTCCTTGCACACGGCACACTAGAGTGAGCTACATTCTACAATGTGAGATCACTACTACAGGTGAGACTAATAAGTCTGTAAATATTTCGAAAAAATAAGCAACTACATTAAAGGATAAAGGGAAGGGAGTTGGGCATAGGGGAGATGTGTATGAGGAAGTGCTTCTGTTCTGTGGTTGGTAAATGGTCAATATCCCTTTTCAGAAAGTAAAAATACTAAAAATTTCTTCTTTTTTTTTTCTAAGGGAGAGAAAAAAAAAAAAAGAAAAAAAAAGAAAAAATTTAATTATATTTATACATGAACCAACCCTTAAAAGTGCTGTGTACACAAAAATAACTTTAAAATTTCTTTGGTAATTTCCCCACTTTCTTGCAGAAGGGAGAGGAGGGGTGAATTATAGATGAAGTTCAAGAACATAAAGTATGTACAAAAAGTAGAATCTAAAAGGAAAAAGAACAAACCAAAAATTTAAAAAGAAAACAAAAAACAAACAGGTGATAAATAAGTAAAATACTAGTCTATTATTAACTACAGCATTAAAAAATCTATTTGTACCATAAATTAATGCCCAATTTGTGTGTGTGTGTCTGTGTGTGTGTGTGTGTGTAAGTAAATGATTTTTTTAAAGGTTAATTATAAAGCAAATATCTTGGGCATTGTAGAATTAGGGAATGGAATAAATAACTTTCATTTGACAAGTAAACATAAGCTTTTTAAAAATTGAAAGGATTGTTAGTAACAATTATTGCTACTACCTTATACTTGAAAGAAAAAAAAAACAGTAGAACACAGCAAGGGTTAATTTTCTTTCATACATGCCCATTAAAGGAAAAAAAATAGTAAAAAAATTGCAAAAAAAAAAATTGTTTAATATATATATGATGGAACAAAAAACAAACAATCACTAAAATAGGACTACTACTAACAAACTATAACTAAAATATTAGCTATACTACTACAAAGCAGGCTGGGAAAAACGTGTGTGCGGTGTGAGAGAGAGGAAAAAAAAAAAAAGAAGAAGCATGCAAAGCCAGTCCAAAATTTGTAGACACAGTTGCGTAGAGAAGTATAAATTATGAAGAAAGATATATCAAAGTTATTAAAAAAGGAAAAACATTTTAAACGAAAGAAACTTTTTTCATACTTTTGAAAATCATGAAGACAAAATTTGTATTTTTTATATATATATATATATATATATATATATATATATAAACAAGTGCATGGTATTGTGATGGAACACTGAATTAAGAGACAAATGTTTGAATATGAAGGAAAAAGTTTTAAAATACATAAAAAATTTTAAATAAAATAATCAACAATATTGAAAAATGTTTACTCTCATCAACCTATCTTCTAAAGGAGCAAAATTTGTTGGCATGAATATATATATATATATATATGTTTTAGTGAGGTTTTGTAGGTGAATTTACAAAGTGCATCAATATGAAGAGGAAAAAACACGTGGGAAAAATATTTGTGCAAAAAATACATGACAAAATATTTAATAGTAAAAATATCAGAGCAAGATTTTTAAGTCCTTTAAAAAAGAAAACTAAATTCACTTGAATTTCAAAATGTATTAGCATGTATAAAATGTCATGTACTTTGAGAATACCATTTAAAAAGTAAAAATGAAATCATTATAAAGTATACTATTAAAAATATTTAATTTAAACTGTTGTTCATTAATTTATCAGTTTTCTGTTTGCTTATGAAATATTGAAATACCTGTTGTACTTGTTAAAAAAACATACATTTAAATAATAATTAAGGAAAATCAAGAATTAATAAATAAAATTTTAGAGGAACATGATAATTTCAATGTTTCTATATAGAGTTTTGGAATAGAGAACAATGAAATAAAATTAATCAAGTTAATGAAAATAAGGCTTATTCCTATATTTTCTAAAAATAACCCTGTATTGAAATTAATAAAAAAAGTCTGTGTATATATGTGTATGCACACACACACAGGTAAATATAGAAGAGGTGTTGAAAAGTTCTCCAAGACACAACACACAAAAAAAGGTTTTTGGTTATATTTTGAGATGTGAGCATGGTTAACATTTCAGCACATTCACAAGTATAAATAATGGAGTTGATAAGAACAATACCTATTAACATTAAAGTAAATATTCCTAATGTCTTTAGGAATTAAATTATTTTTCTTATTCAAACATGGTGTTTCATAATTTTCAGAAATATCTGTTCCTGGTTACCAAGAAAAAAAAAAAACTGCAAATTAGTTAATACTGCAAAAATAACATTTTATTTTAAAAATAATTCATGTGTCCTTTTCAAAACAACATATAAATTATAGCATGTAATGAATATTTTTTCTACTTGTAATTCCTTAATGCAGTATATTAATTAAATTAAAAAACAAGATTATAGCATCAGTTGATTTTCTGTCAATTCTCATAAAATATGTATTGTAATTAAAGTTTTCTCCCATTCCACCAGAATAATGATACATTTTTTTTTTTTTTTAAAAGATGACAGTGTTATTTGAGAAAGCCATTTATTTAGCAAAAGATAATACTAGAGAGACTAATGAATCCAAATAAAACTGATAAGCCTCAGGGACAGAACCAAGTCTAAGAAAAACTATAGAAGTAAATGATAAAATAGTAAATAGAAGTACCATTTCACTAATCTAGTATTCATACTACTGAAAAAGTTATTACACGTTAACACAACCAGAATGGCTCTAAAAGCTTAAAAATAAATAAAAAAATTGTCAAAGCGAGGAAATAAAAATCTCTTGTATGTTAACTTGTGAGTTGGAACAATTTTAGGGGTTTCAAGATAATTCACAGTGCTACAAGGATGAAAAATGTGAATCTCAATGTGCTGGGAAGATAACAAATGATGTTAAACAATTTAGTAAGAAATAGTAACCACTTAGCTATAAAGCAAAAACAAATACAGAAATGCTAAAAAAAAAAAAAAAAAAAAAAAACTTTGTTTTTGTCTTTTTTAAATCATTTCATCTCAAGAAAGACTGCCACTAGTGTGTAGGTGGTTACAGTGAGAGAAAAGATTGGGTACAGGGGGTATTGAAGAAAGGATAAAAGATGAACAGAATTTTAAAAATAGAAGATGGCAGTTGAGGTTACATTTAAATTTTTGAAGATTGTAGCTATCAGGGAAGCAAGCAGGTGGAAAGGAGTTCCATAAACGAGAAGTGCAAGTAAAGAAATTGTTTGAGTAGAAGTGGCGGCTACAGTTAACTATTTCAATGGTAAAAGGACAGGACCAAGATATTAATCTAGTAGCACGTGGTCAGGGCACCAGGAAAAATGCTAATCAGAGCAGTTGCCATGAAAATATTTGTAAAAAGACAGAGGGAAGCCATGGCATGTCGGTGAGAAAGTGACTGAGGTAGAGATGCCAAGTCATTAAATAATGAATCAAGAAGGTTATTCTTTATAAATTTAACGTTTTGCTATTTATTTAGTTTCATTAGACATTTGGGAAGTACAATAATGTGAAGTTGTTTCAAAAGCAACATAGAACTTAAAAAGTGAAAAGCCTACTCTGCTATTTAAAACATAGCCAAGAGGAGAAAAGATGGCTTCATGCCTTTCTCAAGGACATTAATGTGAAACTGAACACAGCGGATGAGACCAGAATTTGAACTTTAATTACCAATAACTACCCGCATATTTTCTACATGTGTGACATAACATCAATCGTTCTAGAAGCATAAGTATCCTAAATGTACATCAAAATTTCATTTAAATCTAAAGAAAGAAAGAAAATGAGAGTAGAAGAAAGGTGTTAATGTTTCAAGAAAGAAGGGCTTACTTGTCAGTCTTGAATTTAAAAATGCCTTAACCCTTGAGGTTGTAGGCAATCTTAGCTTTTCAGATTTTTTTTTTTTTTAAATTATCTGTAAATTACCATTACTTTTTACAATGATTTTCTGTTGCCTTCTCTGTGGCTGGTAATTCAGAATTTTTATTTTCTTAGACTGGTTACCTAACTGGAGGGAGAAGTGATAAAATCAGGCCTCTTACATGAGCATGTACAAAAATTAATGCAATAAGCTAGGCCAGAATTGAATATCAGTATTCAAAATCATGTTTTTTGATACTTAGAACAGGACAAATAGAGAAAGTAAGACAAGGAGATTTGGCTGCACTACTCTTTAAAAAAGGAAAAAAGAAAAAAAAAGAAAAAATGTTTGTGTTTATTTAGGAGGTAATATGCAACTATCTCAAAAAGAAGACTTCTATTTTTACTAAACTGAAATATGAGTTAGTGTAATGGTTATCAGCAGGCCAAATTTAAATTCCAACCTTGTTCACTTTCACACAAATGCATTTGGGAAAGGCATGAATGCATATCTCCCCCACCCCACTCCTTCCAGGTAGGAATTAAATAGCAGGGTAGTTCCCTGGTCTTGAATAGCAACCAGTCAAGGAAGTCACTCACTTTCCAAGTCATGGCAATTAACATAGTACAAAAACAAAAATATAATCTGTAGAGAGCTTTGATCACCTGCATCCTGTAAACAAAAAAAAAAAAAAGGACTGACAGAGCCCATGAGGAACTAAGAAGATTGTGTTATGCTAACATATTTTAAATAAAGCCTGACTTATTAATTCAGTTAGATGAATTTTTATCTAAGATTAATTTACATGGATTCTTAATTATCTCTAAACAAGCAACAACACTTATTGGAATTTTAGAATAATAAACTAGATATTGATTTTTGAGCCTCAGGTTAGTCTCTTTTTGCTACATGCTCAAAGGTATAAGATTTTTATTCATTAAAAAAAAATATTTGTATTTAACATGGAGTGGCATCAACTTTCTTTGCAAAGATCCAAAAAGCATAGTAGTTGAAACATCTCAGTACTCTCAATGAAGCACATAACATGGAGAATACTCTGCTAGATATAATTAAAATTAGTAATGCAAGATTTTGAGAAATCAGTTTATATTTATAGATCATGTAATATTTCATGGTAAAATGAATATTACAGCATGAAGTTAAATGGATTGGTCATGTTTGGATCATAATATGGAATATAAAAATGTAATAATTTTAGTGCTTAATACCCAAGAATAACAGATTATTTTCATTCTACTCTGGGAGAGAGGGAAATTACCTGATCTTTAAAGCTGGTATATAAAATAACTTCCAATCATGTTAAAAGCAATTAATATAGAATATTTCACATTGTCTAGAAAAATTCATCAACTTATTTTGACAAAAGTTCACAAGAAGGCACTTAGTGAGGATAACCTTATTTTTACACTAGATGTTCCTCTCTGTCCATGTATAGCATTTACTAATTTCTACTACAAAAAAAGAATCCATATCCTCAATTATCTGAGTGTATTTCAATCAACACTTTGCTAATAAGTATTTGAATCCTTGACTAAGGTGGATTCTCTGAAGTTCCAATCTTTCAAAAAAAGCAGGACATTTCCATATTTGTTGCAAGAATAGAACTGCAGTTATCAATTGCTTTCTATGTATATTTCAAGACAACTGGCCATTTAGGTTAAAATAGAGAGAAAATAAAGGCATTCCTTAATAAATAAATGCCAATTTTGTGTAGCTCAATTAGAACATATAGAATTCTTTTTTTTTAACTCAGTAAAGCAAAGTCACAACTATTCAGTAAGTAGAATATTTTTTTTGAGAGGCATAGGTTTGTAGAAAGTTGCTTTTATAAGATACTGGACTTTTCAGTTAAAGCAAGACTTAAAAATCAAAACTAGTTGGAAAGTTTCTCAAGGTTAGCATAAAACTTTGAAGCAAGTTTAAAACACATTTGAATATTAGATTTTAGAAGATTGCTGTTTTTTTATAGAAAGAGTAAAAAAAAAACAAAAAACTATTGTTTAGGCTAATAGTATTCAAAATTTAATGCTAGTTTTAAATACTTTTTATAAATGAAATTTTCACATTTTTGGAATTAAAGTCCTAAACTTAGTTATTCAAGTAAACACATTTGAAGTGTCTCTTTTTCGTAATACAAAATTTTTTTTTTTTTAAAGATCTTATTTTTGTTTTTTAATTGTAATGTTACAGTTTGTAACAATGAACATTACAATCCAACATAACATTTCAGGTAGATAAGTTTATCAGTTAATTTATTCATCTGACAATCATGTCGTTAAATGGGGATTGAAGCTGATGGATCTAATTAACAAATCTATCTATGGCATCTGAAGCTAAGATTCAAACAAATACTACTGTAAATATGCAAACAAAAGCTTTAGAATATCAGGAACTGACAAGAAAAACTGTTATAGTTGAGATAAATGAAAAAAGATTAAGAAAAATACAATAGAAAAAAAAAAGGAAAAAAGTTGTTTGCGTTTTAAAAAAGAAAAAAAAAAAACTAAAATAGTAACTTACCGATCTGGACATTGTAAATGAATTCTAAAAGTGTGTAAATTATTAAGTATATCACATTCAACAAAGTCAGATATGAATATATTGAGTGCACAGTGTATACAATTCTACAAAAGTTTTGCATCTGACCATCTTAAATCTAATAGCACACACTTCAAAATATGGGAGGAGGGGAGAATACCATTTTATGTTAATCAGTGATGCAAGCAAATATAAACAAGATAAAATGAGTTTGTATAAATTAAGAACCACCAAATATAATTCCAAGAAATATATATTGGAATCAATTACATAAGCTATTTCTTAAAATGATAGAAATTAAACAGAAGTAAAATTAATTAGCAAATCAGTATCTGTTATTTTTTCAACATATAGCAAATCATTAATCAACAACAACAAAAAAGAAAATTCTTGAAAAAAAGTTTAACCAAAATTTAAAACAAATTCTCTAGCTATATATTAATGATAAAAGTTTAGACAAAGCATATATATTGAGTTTCTGGATAATGTTCAATATTTAAAGCCCTGAGCAAGACTTGTAATATTTGAAACTGCATTATTTTTTCAAACAATTCCTACACTAAAAAAAAAAAAAAAAAAAAAAGGAAAGGTACAAATCTGAAAACATTTCTAACAAATTAGCATCTATTAACCTATTGCTAAAACCATTGTAAGTTTCTGATATTTTTCAATGCCATTTTATAACCTTGATTTATTTTTTTAATTTTCAAAAACTGACAGTGCAATTTTTGATCTGGAGAAAAAATTCATACAAGTATTATTTTCAATTAAAAAAAAAAAAAACTCAAACAAAACCAAAAATATCAAAGAAGCAAAACAATATTTGTGGATTTTTTTTTTTTATTGTGGACAAAAGTGTTGAATTTAAGAAATTGTATTTGAGTGGGAGTAAGTTGTAAGGGCACAACATTAAGTTCAGTGTATCCATTACAAGAATGTTGAAGAAAAAAATAAATCAATTATGAAGGAGTATATTATCAGTACAAAATTTGATCAGTGAGTTAAGTCCCCTAAAAACCAAATATGATACATGAAAACAACCAGAGCATACAATCTGTAATATAATGAAAACAAGATAAAAAGTAGTATTAATTAGCAAAATAAATCAATCCAAGGCTGCTTCACAAAAAGCAGCTTAAAAGCATTTAGTTTCTCTTTCATTTAAAATGAATTATCCCATTAATGTATCTTTTTTTTTTTTTTTTTTTTAAAAAGAAAGGATCAATGATAGCTTGAAATATTATTTTGCTATAATAAGAATGTGGACAGTTTTGATTAAACAATACAATAAACAGGGTGGGAAAAAATAAGCACAAAACAAAAAGCTTTTGATTTTTTTTTTTTTTAATACTTGAAATCTTTATTCCAATAAAGAACTTTTGTTCAGTCCATCACAAGGCCAGGAGAGAGTAATGAACAAACATGTTAAACCATGAAGGGGTCTATATTTGTGGTGTTCTGATGTTACAGGAAGTGACATCAGACACAAAAAAAAAAAAGAAAAAAGAAAAAAAGAAAAAAGGAAAAAAAAAAGAAAAAGAAAAAAAAAAAGAAAAAATATTTTAGAGACACTGTGCCTCCAAAAACAACAAAAAAGTTTAAAACTTTATCCAATTTTAATGTTTTTTTTTCCCTTTTTTTTTTTTTTTGTAATTTACTGTTTACGTTTCCTCTCACCACGTCACTTTAGATAGACCTCCGTATACAGTAGATTATATATACATATATGTGTGGGTGTGTAAATAATTGACATATACCTATATACCTGTATGCGGATATATACAAAACAAGATTACTGAAATAAACTTCAGTATGTGACACAGTAAAACAGGATCGTTATTAAGGCTCACTTGAATATAGATAGTAATTTTTTTTTTAATCATTTCAATGTTTTTTTGGGGGGGAGGGGAGTTTTTTTTTTTTTTTTCCACTTTTTGAAAATCAATTTTTTGTATTGCTTCACTGACTTTTTGTTGTTGGCACTGTGTTTAGCAAAAATTGTAGAAACACACTCTCACATTCAAAGCGAACAGACACATCACTCTTTTAATTTTTTTTTTTAATGTTTTTTTTTAATGTTTTTTTTTTAATTTTTTTTTTTTTTTTTAAACTGAAGAACTTCATATTTTGTGAAAAAATTATGAAGTTGAAGAGGGGCATGTTAGGGTTAGGGAACAGAAATGTAAAGTTGGAATGGGGGTGGAAAACCAAGGTTTCAGTGTTGCAACTTTTGTTTTTTTTTTTTTTTAACCACACACAAGAGAAAAAAAATTCTTACTGCCTATGGAAAAATTTAAGATCCAACACATTGCTTTCAAAAAAAAGGGGAATTTGGAGAAAATTTTTGGTAACAATATTTTTTTCTTTTAATTTTTTAACATTATCAACCATTCAAACCTAAATAAATATCTTCAACCACAAAGAAATAACTCGGGAAATGAAAAGGAGAGATGAAAGAAGGGAGAGATTAAAACTTTCAGTAATTTCTACCTATTTTCCGTTTATACCATAAATAAATAAAAAACAAGGAAGAAATTAACTGAAGAAAAGATTCCCATACCTTCCATCAATTATAAGATTCCCTCCCAGCCTGAGAGTAGGCATTAAAACTAACTCTCAACAAATAGTGCTTCCCTGAAAGATTGATATTTGAAAACGAATGACATGTCACTCACACACACACATTATATATATATATATATATATATATATATATACATATACATATATATACATATATATTACACACACACACACACTTTTCACAAACCTTTATGTTACCTTTTTAAAACTATTGCATTATTTATTAACAAAAATGTTCTAACAATCTGGATAAAACCCGTTTTAAGTATTCAGTAAAAAAATGTTACTAAATAAATACTAAATTTGCAATTTGTAACCTTCTGTTTACAACAGGAAGGGCATCCGGCAGTAAAAATAAGTTCACAAATCCATGGCAAACCCATGGTAATAGGATATTCCAATGAAAAGTGGATAGAAAAACAACTGTTTTGTGTATGTCTATTTTTCATATGCACATACATAAAAGTACTAAAACCTATGCTAATAATAAACTGATCATTTTTAATTGTATACAAATTATTTTTAAATTTTAGAATTTTTAACTACAAACATCATTTCTATATTTAATCAGTAATTTGAAAATACTAAGCTACATCTAATTTTTTTTTTTCAATCCTTTTTATTTTCCATCATTAAATAAAAGGTTTGACGATTAATGTTTTGGGTTGTATACTCAATACTAGGGAAAGAAGAATGAGTAAACAGTTAAAACTGTCACAAAATAGTAAATGTCCAACATCAAATTCACAGAAAATTCTCCAGTGAAAAAGTATGGATGAGGGAAAGATAAATATTCAAAATCTGAATATGAAGAAATCAACAAAGATCTATTTTTTTTAATAATACAAATAATATTGTATTTCACTGAACCTCATACAAAGATTTTAAAAAAATTAACTTTTAATAAACATCTAATAATTAAAGTAGCATTTATTTGAACATTTTGTGAAATTAAACTAATATTTTTCATCTACTGGTACTTTACTTTTTTTTTTTAAAGAGGAAATTAATTATTGATCCTTTAAAAATAAATTAGAAATGATTGTCACTTGATAATACTCAAATTCAAGAAAAATTCTTCAAGGCATTTAGATTGTTAAGACAGCTGAACTTTTAATGCTTATGTCTGACAAATCTTGTCAGTTGTACTTTGCATCCTGGTATGTCATAACAAAATCAAGTAATCACCAAGATTTCAACATTTCCTGGACTCATGCCATATCTGAAACAATCTGAATGCAAAATTAAAAATTAAATAAAAGGAAAAAATTGTAAGTAACTTATAAACATTTTTACAATAATGTGGATGACTTTAAAATGTTCCACTTACTCTATAATAAACTTTTTGTTAAAAGAAAAACCAACATTCTACCTGTCAGTTTTTATATTTTCTTTTATAGGTTCTAGTTAGCATGAAAATTTTATGATTAGAGAATATCATAGCAGAAAATACATTTGCTGTTGATAGAATCTGATGAGGTTTTATGGCAAGTTAAAATTTGGTGGATTTTTTGTGTATTTCAACCATAAACATTGAATATGTCTGTAACTGAAAATCAGCTATAAGTACACAATGTCGGCAAATATGTGACCAAAGATAAAAAGTGATGGTTAGCAAGCTAATATCAGATCATTAAATAGAATATTCCATTCATGTAGCCCTGTGCCAGACAAAGCTTAACAAGTATCCTGAAAAGAGGTCTAAAGTTTAGTTTTGTCCTTGCATGTCATTTTTAAAAAGAGTTTGACAAAAGGAACAACAAAGCTTCAGACATTTAGCAGCTAATAAACTGTACAAACCATCAAATCAACCAATATTTTTTTCTTGTTAAATGTTTTATCTTATGGCCACAATAAAAGTAACCTGCACAAATGCCAAAATTTGTTCAATTTCCAGATTACCTCTTTCATCAAGCATTATATAGCTAGTTTTAGGATATCAAATTAACAAGGTTTTGGTACATGTATATTAACTACACTAGCTCAAAAGTGAAAACCAATTTTATCTTAAAAAGAGAAGAGTGAAAAAAAAAAAAGAAAGAAAGAATCAATTAGAAATCAAATGATATTAATCAGGTCATCTTTGTTTTTTTTTTGAAGTCAGTTGCTTTTTAAATAAAGATTGGGAAAAATGTTAAGAGTGAGATAAAGAAAATGATTAATAAATGGAAAGGAGATTTTATTCTAAGAGCTTTTTTTTTCTTCAAAGGAACAATAATAAAAACATGTATTTTTCATATATTACACAAATGTAATTTTTTCCTGTAATTTTTATTTTTTTTAAAGAGTGAGATATGTGACAAATGAGTAACATGTACCACAATACAATAGTAACATCAAAAACAGTATCACACCACCTGCATTGGGTCCAAAACAACTTTAAAAAGGTGACCCGGATGTTTTGTTTTTTTTTTTAAATAAAAAACAAGATTAAATTTAAAAAAAAAAAAAAAAAAAAACCAAAAAAAAACCCCACCCCCACTAAAATAAAAATAAATAATGATTATGTTGCAAGAAAAAAATGCAACATTTTCAATAAATTTGGTATAATAGAGTAAACAATATATATGCAAGAAAATTTTTTTTACCTTCCATGTATATTTTTTTAATTTTTAAAAATTTTAATTTTTTTTTTTAAGTTTTAGTATTCCCTAATAAATGTTTACTCACTACGACTAAAGTATCTATAACTAAATCATGCACTATACAAGAGTTTAGGGTGAGTTTATTTCTTCCTCTTTGTCCCTTCCCTCTGTGTCATTCATAAACACAAAATATACACACAATTTTTTTTTTTTTTTAAGGGAGAGGGGGGTCACTTACCCCGCCCCCATCCACTCACTATTGATTTTGGTCTATGTATTTTTAAAAAATTTACATCACTATTAAAGACATTTGTCAAATGAAGCACTAAGTGATGCCTTTACAACTTTTTACTTTGACTAAGCCATAAATTTGGGAAGCTTTGTACGATTTCAGTTAACATTGCCAAAACATGTGGTAGAATATTCCACTTGGTATGTACTGCATATTTTAGGTTTTTGGGACAACTTGCATCCATTTTTGACTGCATGCAGCCAATGCTCAAACAGATAACAATAATGATAAGAAATAAGTATTTCTTTTGTTTCTGTTTTCATATTACTATCAAAAAATGATAAATAAAAAGAATACCCTATTAAAATGAGATAAAATTATTTTGCTGCACTTGATTACATCTACATGTGCAAGGGCAAAATGTATAAACACATCCCGTATTTGTCAGTGATTGGCTTATGGGGATTAATTTTCCCAAACCAAATTACTATATACAATAGTTAATTCAAGCTCTCTTGAACCACATGAAGGTATAACCACTTTTAACTGCAAAGTGTGTGCTCTTGTTTACATTCACATGAATGTATATTAATGCAGCAAAATAATTCTCTGCTGACTTGAAAATAAATCGTCAATTACTTAAAAAAAACAAAAATTTCTCTAAAAAGGTAAATATTTTCACAATTTTATTGAATTTTAGAATAATATTTAAAAGATAAATAAATAAATAAAACTACTGGTTTTAGGTAAAGACATTCCTTAAATATATTTGTGCGGAATGAATGATTAATTAATACTTTGTTCCCTTTATCCAAACAAAAAAAAAAAAAAAAAAGACCTACTCATTAGAATGGGGAGGGTAAAACACTTGTTTTTGTTGAGAAATAAAAATAAAAGCAGTTAAATATTTTCAGATGGTTCTTGTTTATAATTAAAAATTAAGTGTGTGGATATATGCATTCTGCATAAACTGCACATATATACATATATAATTTGCATATACATAATATATATAAGCATTCTATTCAAAACTGCACACACATACACACAATATATGCTTTCTGTACAAGTAGCGCATATACACTGAACATACACACCCACACATGCACACAGAATTTGTGTAGATATTATCAACTGACCAAAATTAGGTTTTAACAAAAAGTCCATGTTAATGGATATATATATATATATATATATATATTTATTCCATTTGAAAATTTTTTTCCTTCTTAAGACAAAAAAAACAAAAAAACACTGATTTTGTTAAGGAGAGAATGTAATCACAACAATTTTTGGCTTTTTCATTTTTTTGTTTTTGTTTTGTAGAGAGCTTTTTATGTAGGTAGGTATTAGAGGTATTCAAATGAGAAACAAAGAATGAAGGAAAAACGGTAGGGGGGCATGGGGTGGGGAAAAACAGGAAATTTACTAAATGAGAGGAAATTTAGTGGGAATGGGGCATTTGCTCATGCATAGACAGATTTTTAAAAAAGTTTCTTTCATTTCCAAAATCTTTTGTTCTTGACTTTTTCATTCTTCTGCTTCCCCACCCAACACCCTCCCTTCATTCAATGAATTTTAGGATCATTTAAAAAAAAAAAAAAAAAAAAAAAAAAAAAAAAAAACAAACAACAACACACACTCAGTTTTTGAGGAACTTTATGGCAAGGTTTATTTTATGAACCAGGCCAAATAAATTAGCAACCATAATTTATGGAAATAAATTTATTATTTTTACAATTTTGCTTATTAGAGGATGGGAAAGAACTATTTATAAATTAAAAAACAAAATAAAAAATAATTGTATTGTGACTGAAACATCAGTACTGTATTTGTCTGCCGAGATTCAAATTAGCTTTTGAAGAATAAGTTTGTGGAAGCCATATATGACATTTTTACTTTTCTGTTTGTTTGTTTTTTTCTTTTCTAAATTAAAAATTCAACAAGAATTTTTTTAAATACATTTTTGTTAGGCATTAAGGTATTTCATTTTTTTTTTTTGTTTTACAAAGAAAATAAAAAGCAAAAGAAAACAACAACAAAAAAAGTTTTAAAAAAATTATTTTTTATTTTGTTTTTTTTTTTTATTATTTTTTGTAATTTTTACAAAGTTTGAATGAAGGAGTCGGGTAGGGTTAGGGTAAGATTTAAACCTGTTTTTTGTTTTTTTCGTCACAAACGAAAGCCCTGCCATTTAGTTCTATATTCGTCAAGCGAATAAGAGAAGAAAGTTAAAATGGGGGAGAACTTTTGAATGGGTTGGATATGTGAGGTGGAGTCAATGTATTCTTTTTTTTTTTTTTTTATTATTAATATTGATAAATAAAGTATGAATGATCGTGTCAAAACAGGAAAATGAAGAATGTATTTTATCTAAATTCTTATTTAGCCTGAAAACTTATCTAATAGAGTGCAAAATAACACTATAACAGATGTAGCCTACCTTCCAAATGGTACATGTTCAAATGTTACCACATACAACAAGAAAAATTCATTTTAGACTCCTCACCATTACAGAAAATGTGGCAATTCAATACAGATCAAAGCCCAAATTCAAAGCAAAAATCAAGCTTCTTTATACAATACAACAATTATTTACTACTGGCCCATGAAACTGTTGAAAACTAAACATTCAATTTCTGTAGATTTCAGAAAATATTTCATTTCCATTGCTAATTTCAAGTTTTGTTTGGATTATCTCGGTTAATGTATGAAACAAATAACCATTAAAAAAAAAAAAATTTTAAAAATTTGCGAGTAAATACATTGTGTTATATGGTAACATTTAGACAATTTTTTGGTTAAAAATATAATTTAGTTGGTGTATCTGAAAGTTTTCTTTTATTACCCTTTATCTAAAAATTTTAAGTTTATTTTATAATTACTGGGGTGACAAGGTTGGGGAAAATTTCTATATGTATGCTGCACAAAATGTGCACAATCCAGGTTTACCTGAATAGACATGTATATAAGGGCATATACAGTGTTTTGTTTTTGTTTAACTATAGTAGAGAAGAGGCAGTGGAAAGAACAAATGAACAACATTGCTTTGAGTAACTTACTTGTAAAAATTTCATTTCAGTAAATTTCATTGAAAAAAGAAAAAAAATCAACAATTTAATAGTATCAACATTGATAAAGGATTTTATTTCATCCATTTTTTCCCAAGGTTTGGAGAGGTGGATGTAAATAACAGATTTAGAGAGAGAGAGAGAGCGAGAAAAGCTTTCTTGCTATTAAATATTTAATTTGATTAAACATTTTCTTTAAAAATGACTGCTTAAAAATGTACTTCTTACAGCAACCATTCATTTAGAAGCAGCACCATTCAACTTCAAAAGGGTTTCTTATTCAAATTTAGAATTAATAACAATGCTTAATAAAAGCTTTAAAACTCCTCCTCACAACTGGAGGAAAGGTAAGGAAAAGTCTGACAAACCTTGGTTGTTATATCATTTCTTATCATCAAAACCGTGTAAATAGATGATGTGGAATATAGGTACTACTGATTTAACAATTATATGAGGGTAATAAGTGCAGTAGGCATAAGGCTTTGAAAGACTTGCCCAAGATTTAAATGGCTGTTCTTCAGTCTCAGACTCTTGCCCACCATGTTTAAAACTGATGCAGTGGGGTTTAAAGAAACAAATGAACCATGCCATACACCCAGAAATCTATGAAAGTTGTCAACAAAATGTTTGGCACCAGACTTATTTGGAAAAAAAAAAAAAAAAAAAAAAAATTTTTTTTTTTTTTCAAATGACTCCCTATATTAGAAAGGGAGAAAGAAAAAAATTTAAATCTTGATTGATTGTACTTTTACATGTCGATTTGAATTTTACATTTTAAAATTTGAGGTATGGGTAGGGAAGTTGTTTAAAACTTTTGGAGTTGAGGAGAAGGATTGAAAAATAATTTGGGTGCAAATGTATAAGCATGAGAAGGGGCTGGGAGGTAGGTAGGTAGGTAGGTAGGTAAACAGGATAATTTTTTTTCTTCCTGAAGAATTGGGAAAGATGTTCGCTCTTTGCCCACTTAATATTCAATTATTCTTTCTACGAGGCAAACCAGATCAACTCCCTTCCTCACTACCCACAAGCCTTTGGTTGTGGGCAATAAATGACTTGCCTAAGCTCAAGATAGGCACACATCTAGGCTCGAGCCCAAGTGAATTTAATAAAGAAACAGCTTAAATGGGTGATCCACATCACTAATTTCCAAATTCCCCCCTCTGCAAACTCCAACAATTTTCACAAGTTGTTTAGTTTTTCCCCCAAGTTTATGGATTTATGGATCTGCTGATAGTGAAGGCTTAGGCCAGGGGTGATAAAAAAAAAAAAGAAAAGAAAAAAAAGAAAAGAAAAAAAAAGGTAGATATAGTGAAAAAAAAGAAAAAAAAAAGAAAAAAAGAAAAATTAATTTGGGGATAAGAATTAAAAGCTGAAAATGCTGTGTACTTTTTAAATTAAAAATGATGTGTGTGTGTGTATATATATATATATATACACACATACATATACACACACACACACACACACATACACACACACATACATGTGCAACATTCGTAAAAATTTTTTTTAAAAAATGGAGAATAAAACATCCATTTTACTTATGAAGATAAAAAAAAATTAAATTAAAAAAAAAAAAAAACACCAGCTGTTTTTTTTTTGTTTTGTTTTTTTAAATTTTTTGTCTTCTCTCCTTAGGTTAATAGTATACATACATGCATACATACACATACATACATACATACATATGTACATACACACTCATGGTTCCCAAGCATATTGGAACATGACTTTTTTTATTATTATTATTATTATTATTATTTTTTATTTATTTTATTTTTTACAACTTTTCTCCATTTTTCTTTATTTCTTGGTTTTAATTCCATTATTTTTGAGATACAAGTTTTTCCTTCATCTTTCTCTCTCTCTCATTTTTTTTTTTTGTTCTTTGCTGTTTCTTCAATTTTCTTTTCTTAAAACAATTTTCCATTCGCTTTGTTTTGATATGTCTTGTTTGCATACATCAAACCTAACATTGGTTGAAGGAGATTTCAGCAAAAAAAATGTCCCAGTGAGCTGAAACTTTGATGACAAACACACCACAACGTTTGACAAGTGGCAAGGACAAACCGATATTTCAGAATAATGCTTAAAATCCTAGTGGTGTGTCCGGGTACCAAGATGCTAATTGTAAGAGTTCCATACCTGGATAATAATAACCAGCAGGTGTTAGTGCAGGGAAGCCTCTGCCGTAGGCATAACCAGGAAATCCAGTAGGGAAAAAGCCTGTTAAAGAATGAAATAAAAATTAATGGTTTATATATGTGCTTAAAATTTAATTGTACACAAGTATACATTTTTATGATTATCTTTCGGAATATGTCCAATTTGCTCACCAAGACATTAATCGTATTTGTTTTTAATTGTTATATTTAAATCTGTTTAACTGTCTTTTGCTTAAGATTCTTCTCAAAATTTTAATTTGAACTTAAGAACAAAAAAAGAGTCTGAAATTATATTTATAAATTCATACAATTTCTAAAATTTTTTTTCTATTTCTCTTAGTTTAATATGGTTTGCACTGGGAAAGATTGAATGAAGAAATATAAAAATTATTAGTAAATGTAGAGAGAAATATTTTAATGGATATTGTATAGCTACTCAATACAGCAGTAGAGAAAGAATATATTAGACAATTAGGTACCTCCACTTTTTCACTAAAAAAGAGCATACCATGATGAAAGAGCTTTAGGAAATTAGACACCTTTTTCCCAGTAAAAAAAATTTTGAAATTCTTGCAAAAACCAAATAATTGAAGGATTTTTATTAAACTTTCAGGACTTATTGACAAATGAATTAAATTGTTTTTTATTATAAAAATCATTGCAAATTTTTAACATGTTATCTCCCTTTATAAACTTAATAAAATTTCAAGAATTTAAATTTTGTCCTGCTTCATATTTATATTAGCTAAAAGCAGGGGAAAAGTATTAATCCATCCCTTCCCTCAAGTTATGGGTTAAATAACAGGACAGATTGGGTTCTATAGCCTTGGCTGGCAACCAGTATACCAGAGCAGGTAGTGTCAACCTTTTGCAGGATAATTAGAAAATGCCTACCTAAGCGTTGTGGAGCACATTCAGGATATAGTGAAAAACAATTGTTGGCCATCCACTGCATCCCTGACTGTCTCAAGCAAGTCTCACCTATGTTGTGCCACCTGACCCAGATGGAATAGAAAGAGAGAGTGAGATTGATGACTGTGCACAACTCTCCCTCACTTAAATCCAATTAAAGTGCAAGTCATGGCTTCTACTCAGAAGTCGTGGTCTTCCTCGCCTGCGAGGGACGAACATCATATATATATATATATATATATATATATATATATATATATTTATGCTCTCACACCTTGATTGAGCACTCTGGAGGAATGGTAGACTTTGTAAAACAGTAGCTACTCTGGCATGTACGCATCGCTCATTCCGTAATGAATTAGATCACTCTGGCTATTCGGCGGGTATAATGATAATGTATACGCTAAAAAGTCAGCCTTCTTCTACCGAGCACCCATAGCCCAGAGGCAAGACTGCCGACTGACGCTAATTCGGTCTGGTTCCAATCTTGGGTTAAAAGCAATCGGAGTCTAACCGTACTGATGAGCTGTGATACAGCAAAACAGATCTGTCTGCGGATGACTATATATATATATATATATATATATGTGTGTGTGTGTGTATCTTAGTAAAATATTATATGGCTGGTCCTAGTTTATGATTAGTTCCTATGTAACTTACATAGGAACTAATCTTATTATACTTATCTACAAATGAGTGGAATGATAAACAAGAAAACCAAGAGAAGCAAAAGAGAAGTTTAGTTTAGTTAATAGTTATATGGGATTAAACTAATCTGTCTATGAATGTGTGAACTTAAGTAGTAATGTGTTATACTGAAAAGAGCATCTAGCAAAAGAAGTAACTAATTTAAAATTCTATTTTACAGCACAATCTGAATATGAGTAATGCCCACTTAAAGTTTTTAGGTCCATAGATTTAAAATTTTGAAATATAAATGCAAGAGATGCTATTCTTAATTTGTACTTTCTCAAAGTTTTGTAAGTTTAAAAAAAAAGTATTTTTATTATCTCTTCAGCTAAAATTAAAAGAAATAAAAGGTGGGAATTAATTTAAATGTAAAAGTTATGCATATGTAGTTAAAAAATTATAGTATTTATTGGAAAAGAGTACTCAATATTAGGGATAAAACAATCGTAAGTATAGACAGTGTGGGTATTTTGCTTGCATCCACTGACATTTCATTAAATAAAAAAAATTATCTAATATTTGTCACTTCATACCAACAACAGATCTATGGAAATGGGGTAATGATTTATAATAGAAACAAAGTAAAATACAAATATCAATTTGGTGAAAACTCAAAAATAAGAAATTTGATAAATATGGAAGATAAATATTAGCATGACTTGTAAAGATGTCTACATTATCTCATGCTTACATATAAATATTGAAGATTAAATTCAAGTGACACAAGACTAATGCATAAAAATATACAGTAGATGGAATATTTAAATGTTTTGTTTTATTTATTCAGTTTCATAGTTTTTAAAGAAGTGGTATCTGATGTTAAAAAGTATTGAAATTTTTTTTAATTATTTCAGAGCAAAGTCCTAACCTTTATATCCATGACAAATACTTTTAGAGGAACAAAATTTTATTAAAGCAATAAAAACATACATAACTAAGAAACCAAAAAGGGAAAACAACTAGGGTACTATAAAAGAAAGTGAAAGAAAGAAAAAAGAAGAATGGAATAAGCTAACTGGTTATGTTGAGAACATCTTCTGTGTGTTTAGCTGGGAGTTTTAAATGGTTTACATCTAGCTCACTGTTTCACCTGTGAATAAGAGAGCGATGGTATGCTTTTTCTTTCTTGGATGTATGATACAAAGACAAAGTTCTAACTGTTACATTTGTGTACAGAAAACTCACACTTAGTGAATTATAGACTAGCTGGGATTTGTTTTGTGCTAGACAGCATAAAATTAATATTATAAAAACCTTAGTCCATTGGTCTATTTTTATCTGTTCTAAGAATAAATTAGAACAGGATTATGAATCTATTTAGAAAATATTTTGTGATAATGGCTGTCCTCTAGACATAGTGCAATTGCAGTGTTCAATAAGTCAAATACTTTTCAAGCTGAAAATGTCCTCTATATCTTAGACTGTTGTGGATAGGTAAAGCTAGTGTTAGATTTATGAAGAAAATCAATCTCTGCTAGTGTTAGATAATATCTTTTTTTCAGCCAATTTACACATTGTTTTCTTTTTGACTCAGGTTGAAACCTTCTATGCTAGTTGTGTAATATTTGAATTTAAATGGCAGTGTGAACTGATTATATAGATAGGACAACTCAAGTTCAAGAGAAGAGAATGATTCAAGATGTCTTAGCATCTATTAGAAATGTTGACTAGATAATTTACATAAGTGTATCATCATATCCATGTTTGCAATTGCAGGACATGTTATAGAAAACTGAGAGTGTGCATCATTCTTCCAGGAGGATATGTTGTGCAGATTGCATTCCAGCTATCATTTAAAGATCTTTGAAACTATTTTCATTACATCAAAACAACCTTCCTTATACAAGTAGACTAAATGCGATTTTTCAATAAAAATATATCATCTCAATATATTATTGATACAAGTGAATTTTCATCTTCAGGATCCTTTTTAGGTGGTGTGCACAATAATCTTATTTTCCTCAATTGAACTGTGAAAAGTGAAGAGCAATAACCAGTTAGCTCATTACATTACATTTTTTTTGTCACTATTTTCATGGTACCAACTACCATAGTTGAAGTTTTTCTTTTTGGCTGTCTTTAATTATGTACTGTATTAATATAACTATTTTTTTAATATTATAAATTCTACTTTATTAACAACTGATAAATGTCCGAAATGATGCTGTAAATCGTTTAATGTTTAGTAACTGTTTATTGAAATCACCAATCTATGGTATTTTTCTTGTAATGTTTGTCTAATCCATACAGTTAAAATCCAACACACACACGAGTTGAATCAGTGAGGATCAAACTCACTACTAAAGAGCTACAAGTTCAGCTTCCTGATCATTAAATCAATGAGGTGATTGTATTGACTAAACTAAACTTCATTAAAGTAGAGTTCAATTTTAACTTCATTAAATATATATATGTGTGTGTGTGCGCACATGTGTGTATACACTTCATTTTATTGTTTTCAGCTGTGATATCAGTATGCTTCTTTTTTTTTTTTTTTTCAAATATTATAAAAATTGGCATCTTTTTGTTTATTGATGCTAAGAATGAAGATGAAACAACCTTTAGCATTTTATATTTTTTGTTATTTCAATAAAGGTATAAATGTATTTTAAATGCAAAAACATTTTGTACAGTTTATGGAGAAGGATTTCTGAATGAGCACATCAAAAGTGGTTTGTGAAGTTATATAGAGATTTCTTCATTGGACAACACTCCACTTGAGTAAATCAAAATGTTGCATGACATTATATTAAATACTAACATACATTAAATACAGTGTGAAGTATACTAAGAATATCTAATTCATGTCATGTAAATTATTTGCACTAAATTTTGTTAGTTCCTTTGTTGCCTGGCTTCCAAATAAGTAGGAGGAAAAGCACCATCACTGAGACTGTATTTATGTTTATTTTTTTTAAATAAATTGTAATGGACAAAAAAAAAAAGGACAACATAAGATTGTGATGGCAAATGATATTAATCCCCATTAGCTGTACCAAAATCAGGCTTTCATACATAGGTGGTGCTGTGTGCATAGTGGGATTGGAACATTGTTTTCTAAGAATTCTTTCTAAAGAAGACAGTTGATTAACTGATTGAAGTGCTGCTCTCAATTTGACCATTTGAAAGCAAATTCTAAACCATATGTTTTTTAGTGGCTAGGAAAAAATGCCCATATTTGACTGGAAAGATTTTACTCATATATCAAATTCAACTATTTGTTCCAACCTTTACAGAACTGTCTTAATAAAAAAAAAATGTTAATCTATTGGAAGACTGCAGAAGGCATCTCAAGCAGTACTTCTGGAAAGATAGAATTATGAAGTTGCCTGAAAGATAGCAGAAGGTAGATGAAAGTAGTGGATATGTTCTTGAATTTATTGTTGGAAAATAAAATCTGTCCAGGCTTATAAACCAAACAAAGTTTTTTTTTTTTACCCAACTCAAGTTTTATGTTGGGATTTCAGAAAAACTTGTCTCACTTTTGTTTAACATTGTAAGTCTTCCGACTGGACCCATATCCACAATATTTCAATATCAATATCCCTTTATGATCGATTGGCAACGATTGCAACTTCTAACCACATTCTGTACAGTATCTCTTGACACATCCAGGTAGACTTTCTGTAGTAGATATAGCAAGTCACCTTGATTGGTTCCCTACAATCTTTCAACAAATGAGGATCCTTGCAATTATAACACTTCCCACTAAACAATTTTAGTTTTGGTCTTCCATCACACTGTTTAGGTTCTCATTCTGCAACTGCTACCACTTCTCGTCTCCGCATGGCTGTAAGCACCCTGGCAGTTGAGATTATTTCACTGCGATCCAGTTTCTCCACATTTGGTAACTGCTGTAGTGGCACTGAAATACTTTCCAGAAACCCATTGACAAATGCGAGCTTCATGATCTGCTCTTGTCCACTTCCTTCAAATCCTGCTACTTCCGCCAGTCTTTGTATTTCTATTGCATACACATCAACGGCTTCACCGGTCCACCGCATCTTCACTAGCTTTGCATATGCAGAAAAATCTTTGTCCGTAAAGGCTGTTTTTAACTTAGCCTCTATTTTCTTTGCATCCTGTTGATCCTCTTCGGTCAACTGGAGATGTAAGGCCAGGGCGTCTCCTAAAAACAAGGACATAAAGCTTGCAAGGTCATGTATTTTTTTCAGTCTCGCTACCAATTACACATGCGCCAACCAGGCCATTAAATCGCTTTCACCACAATGTTTTCAACATATTGACAGTTACTTTGCAATTCCCCTCCACATCGTCACAGCGCTTATAACAGATATATATGCTGAAATAGCTGGTAAATGATGTATTTATTGTATTGTCTGGTCTTTTATAAACTAACTTCCTTTTCCTTCCCATCTCTTGTACACTGCATACTTATATTTTCTCAAATCTCATGGTTGCCATGATTTTGCATCAATTTGTTAGCATAAAAACAATATGGCTTCCCCATGAGATTCTTTTTATGTATGGACATCCATGAGGTAAGTTTTTGTTTCCTCTCTCTCAAAGTACACATACAGAAGAGGCATACTTCAGTGTATTTGTGGCAAATAAATTCCTCAAGTTTGCATTTTTTAGGTGCAGTGAGGCTTTTGCATGATCTTACCCCAACCTTTAAGGATTGAAGGTTTGGAGAATGCATGTTGGTTGTGGCCTGTGTACGATGCCCAGCACATCAACCTGATGAAGAGATGGTGGATGGGTCATATGCTGTAGGAGATCCTGTCTGGGTGAAACCGCCAGGCAATCGGTGTACCACTAGGTTCCAGCGGGGTTGAGTGACTGATGTGGTCAGTTGTCAATATGTCCTTGTCAATGGAATGCCACGTCATGTGCACAATCTCCACCCTGCTTTGGAGGCGGACCATTCGACAACCGAGGAAAGTTATGAGTCCAGTGATGAGTCATCCAATGGTGAACTATTAATAGGTGGCATCAGTGGTCCCCTTGAAAATATAACTGCGAGCTCATTGGACAATTCGAAGGCGGAAACTGAGGTGTACGTCCCACTACAAAGGAGCACCCAGACCAAAAGGCGACCCCCCCACACTACATCATGCAAGACTATGAAGAAAGAGAGGGAGAGACTCAAGATTGAAACTAGAGTGGACCTGTTTTTTCTTTTTTCTATAATTTTATATGCTTGGCAATAATGAGAATTAGCTTTTGCACATGATCACTATTTTGCATAAGCAAATTCTCGGTGTTACAAAACAAGGAAGAATTTTTGTCCCAAGAGAGAAAAATTCTGACGCAGTGAGATTGGACCATATGCAGATAGAGAGAGATCTCCCAGACACTAAGGATCTAGCAGATCCACATTCATACTGGTTATTGCTCAGGAAGTTGCTCCTGTCAAGGTGTTCCAACAACCTTCTTGTTTATCGATTACTGTTGCTTTCACAGAAATCAAACCTCCACTTTTAATCTTGTCAAGTGATATACTGTAGTTGCTAGCCCCCAAGACATTATAACCGGAATATTTAACTGTGTCTATTGTACTGTTATTATTTATAGGTAAATGTCAAATGAAGTTCTGACTGCAGTCCTTAGTTGTGCTAAGTTAATAAAAAAAAAAAAAAAAAAAAAAAAAAACGGACATTTGTAAAACAAGTACTATATAGGTAAGAAAGTAAGGGGGTTAAAATTAACCATTTCTATATAAATTATAATATGAAAGAGTACTGAAGAAACTCAAGGTAATTGTATATTTTTTACTTGTCAATGGTAAACCTTTGAACTCTTCATAAAAGCTTAGATTTTCAATGCTAATTTTCTATGTAGGTGATGAGCTGTTCCCATTTGTAAGAGTGGCAAATCAAAATCCTTTTTAATCATAAGCTAGATGCTCAACTTCTGTTTTTGGTAACTAACATTCTGATCAAGTATATTTACCAATAACAGTATTTGGTGAATGAGATTGTTTCAATTTTCTATTGCTCATAGCATTTCATATCAGATAAAAAATAGGATTTTGAATACTAATTTCAAAACAAGCAATCTTTCCACACTTGGTATTGGCACAATGTAATAATCCCCAATCTATATAGGTAAATGCAAAGTTGTTGAAGGGTGATTTCTGAGAGATTGGTCTTCTACATTTTGACAAAATCTTATTCTATTTCTTACTCGTAATTGTGTTGTGCTCTAAGTTTAGTAAATATCAATCATATATACATAAGAGATAATACACAATATATGTCATTGTGTAAATTCATTTGTTGGGTTTACAGTGCTGCTCAGTTGGTATGGAGGAACAGAAGAGAAAAAGACATCATTCAATAATGTTAGATGTATCTTCAAACAAGAGCATTTTTTTTCCTTGTAAGAATATTAGGGGTTTAACCTCACTATTGTTTACTGTAGATTTTTAAATAAGAGTTTTCTTTACCATCATGAATTCTGCTGTGTAGCAGAAAACACATTTTTTCCCCAGTTTCATTTTAAACACAGCATGAATATTATTGCATACTGAATATTTTCTTAGACACTAAAGAAACTTACATTATTCTAACAGAATATTTATCTTGCATATATATATAATTCTGATTATTCTCAGAATTTGATTGCTGTCAATCACAATTAGTCTACTTGACTGTGGACCATAGCTCAACAAGAAACTTTTAGCATTAAACTTTCCAAACAACATTTCATGTTTGATTATACACAGTATCAGATCTGTACATTTTTTTTGCATTTAAGTTACCATTTTTAAAATAAAAATATACTAATATTACTTTCTTTTATTTTTTAATATTAAAAACAATAAAAAAAGATGTCAATTTGGGCAAATTCAAAAACAAAAAATTATTTCATAATACAAAACAAAATACAAAACATTTTTAATTAAATTATTTAAAACTAAATGCTCCTAATGTCATCTAACAATAAAAACAAAAAATTGTATAAACTAGTTTTATGTTTGACAAATCATCACTGTTTACAAGCTTAAAATTTCAGCCTGGCTCTGACAAAGCATACATTATCAAGAGGTTGTGGACAAAATCTGAGATGCCTACTTATTTCTATCTATTAAAATTTTTTTGGAAAAATTTCATTTTTATATTTGATTTTGCATGTACAAAGATTTATCCTTATCTTTGACAACATCAAATTTTTAAAAAATACCTTCTTAATTTTGTAATATTTTTATTAAAATTTATTTTTGAAAAAAAAAAAAAAAAAAAAAAATCAAAATTCAGCCTGCATTCATGAATATATCTAATGAAATCAAATGTGCCTTACAAACTTCTCAAAATTTAACTTTGGAATAGTTTCTCAAATAATTATTTTTCTTAAACTGCTAATATTTAAACATTTTAAATTTCCATTGAGTTATTTTAATTAACCCAATGCAAATTTAAAAGTGTTTAGATTAATTAAACAGAAAATACATTTTTCAGTTAAACTGATTGGATCTTGGACTGAAAATATTTAACAGCATTCAAGTTTTTAGAATTATCAGAGTTTGAGTTTTGTTTAATGGCATATCAACCTCTGTGGGTTATTTAATGCCAAAAATGTGGGGTTTTAAGGGATTTTTTTTAATGTTCAGTTATAGATTTTGATGAAAAATTTTTTTATTTCGTTTTAAAAAACTGAAGATGTCTTCTAGTTTTGTATTAAAAAATGTATTGCTGGTAATTTTTTTCCTTCAAAAGTGTATATATTTCTATAAAAGTCTATTTTTATGTATATATTTCTATAAAAGTCTATTTTTATACTTTCATAGTGTTTTGATCCCAGTTTGGGGGTTAACTATTTGTCCATAGCTGGGACCCTAACAGGTGCTCCAGGTCAAGGTGGACCTGGGAACAGCAATTAAGAGGTGGTTCAGGTGGTTCCATGCTCCTCACAACCTCCCAATCAGAGGCCTTACTGCCAGATGCAGTTTACTGTCATATCCAGGACCAGAATTATCAGAGTATAAGATTTTACAAATAGAAAACTAACCATTTTAGCAAAACTTGTTAAATTTTGAAAGCAGATTTTTTTTTCTAAAGCTTAGTGACATGCTTCACTAATCAGTATGAGTTCAAATTTCTGACACAGTTATTCTATTGTATTCTATTGTGTCAGAGCAGATATAGTCTTTTACTAAATAAATAATTTTAGGTGTATGGTTAGGTCTTGAAGGCTATCATGATGTGTTTAGTAAAATAAAGAAAGGTAAAGAAGTTGTTGGGTATTACCTATTTATTATATATTAATATTTTGAGATCAAAATCTCATCTTCAGAATGGAAGGAGAGCTTGGTTTTGAGTTCCTTCGTGAACTGTGCCTTTCAACAAATAATTCTATGTTTTTTAAAAGTATCCTTAAAAATCATGGGGCATATTACCATAGGTTAATGAGCATAACTTTGCTGCTATACTAATTTCAAATCTTACTGGGTTGCACAAAATTTTTGACCTTGTGTCAGATTAAGTTTAGCAAAAAGATTCTTGCCATAGAGTATTAGTTGTTAGCATTTAGACTTTCAAACTATGACTGTCAGTCCTCAGTGGGTATTACATTTGCAGCTTTTTTTTTTTTTTACAGAGTAAGCTAAGCATTAAAAACCCTGAGTTGAGAATCATACATAATGATTACCAGGTTAGTCTTGCAGGCTATTACTAATATTGAAAGTTTAAATACCATAAGAGGAATGACGCTTGTCTTGTGCAATCTAACTTTTGGTGCTGCGCTTCACTAAACTGTTTATATAGTTACAGCTAACAGATCATAAATGTATAAATATGCGCATTTATTTCTGAGTCTTTCATGATAAATTTACATCCATGGTTCATACAGTATATTAACCTTTCTCAACAAAACTACTGTAATTACAATGTAGGATATTTAAAAACAAACAAAAACAGAAGTGTTATGAAGCTGAATGAGGTCAGCTGGGTTAAGCATATATAGACACATCATATGCCAGAAACTTTAAATTTTAAGTTAAGCATCCCTACATTTTCAGGTTTCATTTATTTATATCTCCCACCCCAACATATGATCTTAGTAAAAACATTAGTCCTTTTTAAAAACAAACTGCATCACACAAAATTTTCCCTATTGTTATTTAATTATCCATGCATTCCAATACAGAAAATAAAATAAAGCAAAATCTTTGTCAAATGTAGTTAAAAATAGATGGAGCAGGTTTGTAAAGAACTTGACAAAACAATTTGCCTTCTCTTGATACATGATGGCTAATCCTTGGTAGTAGCAATAGAAGAAGATTAAACTTCCTTACATAATGCTTTAGAGCAGGTGAGTTAATGCAAGGTAAATTTGTCTGCAGAATTTTCCTAATCAGTTCACAAGATTAATCTTTTAAAAACCTGAAAAAATTTCAGTGGTGTCATAGTCTCTAAATTACCTCACAAATAGCTTTATACAAGCATGGTAATTCTGTACCCTCAAATTAACAGGTTTATGGGTAGCATTTTAAGATATTTAACACTGATAGAGATCAGAAGAATATTAAAGAGAAAAACGCCCAGGGGGTAATTAAAAAAAAAAAAAAAAAGGAAAAAAAGAAAACATGGCAAAATGTTTCAGATACAGTAAAATATCAATTTACACTATACTGAACAAAAAAAAAAAAAAAAAAAAAAATTAATTCTTTAGTTTACAATTTGTACCTGGTTTTAGTTGGTGTTATTCAATAACTTTAAAATAATCTTTGATGAAATGGTTTTATTTTTAAAATTTTTAAGTGTTGTTTAAAGTTCTTCAAAAAGCTCTGAACAGAATAACTTATTTATATTTCTTCTCCCACTGCTTTGCTTGGAGAAACAGACTTGTAAAAGATTTTTTTTAAGTATAGTAAAACATTTTATCTATACATAGCTGTAATCCCTATTAATTTTTTTTCTTATTGAAAATATTTAAAGACCTACAGCTGTAGAAGGTAACAAAACATGCAGTAAATGTAGTTAAAAGAAAAATGAGTATATTACTCCAAATAATTTACAAAATTATGATTATGTTTTAAGAACTGATAAAAAATGTTAAAAAAAAAGCAAAATATTGAAAATATTTAAATGCAGCTCAGTTTTGTGTCAAAACTGATCAATTTGATAAATCATGGCATTATTATAGGAAATGGAGTTAACTAAAATAAAGTTAAATAAAAATGTCAATGTTCAAAGAATATCACAGAAGAGGAATTGTTAAATGTGACAGATTTAGCAAGTGAATTTTTGGACTAAGAGAATAATATTCATATATTCTTAGCATTGGGCTTTCTAATAACTGAGGTAATTGATTGTAGGTTTCCCCACTGGTGCCAATAATATGATTTTGGAATGAAAAGTGGAAAAGTATTTTGAATATTGGTTTCTAAAGTAGACAGGCCATTTTTAGAAAAATGATACAGTTTCCATTTAGCTTTGTTTTGAGACAGAACTGTTCTTTGTTGCCTGCAAACAAGTAGGGCTGGAAAAAAAAAAGAAAAAAAAAGAAAAAAAAGATTCCTGTTATATAGTACTGTTTGAACATTGACAAAAATACCCAAATACTAAAAGACCAAATGAAGAAATAACAAAATCTTAATTAAAAGCATAAAAATAAAGAGTTTTTTGAGTTTCTAAAGAAAGAGTAGTACAATAAAAACAAAAACTATAACTTATTTACCAGGGGTGGCCAAACCACGGCTTGCAAGAAGTTCAGGTGCGCCTTGAATGAATTGAAGAGAGAGAGAGAGAGAGAGAGAGAAAAAACAATAAGAAACAGAAAAAAGGGACTTAATTCTCCAATATGTATATTTTTATATATACTAGACTTAAAACTAATAAAAATAAAAAGAGCAAAATATATCTTCATAAAGATAATTCTACATGTAAATTTTTATATCAACCAAAAATTTCAATATTGGAAAAAAAACAAAAAATTAAAATATGGATGATTTTGAAACAAAGCATTTATTTAGACAAGACTCAGATTTATTCAAACCAACATCTCTATTTTAACATTTTGGGAACATACTGAAAATTTCTTCTCTAAAATACTAATTACTATCATAATTAAGGCAGTAGTTGATACAAAGACTTAAATTAATATAAAAACTTAAGCATATCCCAACTCGCTCATCACAGATCATGATTAGCTATTTTACTCATAGTGTTTTTTATCCAAAGAAAACTATGATCTGTTTGATTTTTCTATGTTTACTACTATATCCATAAATCTAAAAAATAAAACTTTCATGAGTTAGTACAGTTTACTGGCTTAGATAAAGCAGGGTAGTAGTACACTATCATTACAAATTACATTTTAATCTATCCCCAATGTGCAGAATATAATGGCAAAGTGTTAGTCACACATGTAGTATATAACAAAATTGTTTTTAAGACTAATGAAAAAAGTAAAACTCCTGCACATATATGCATATAAAGTGACTCATGGTATAAGGGTTAGCAACTTTGTTTTACAGAAAGTTATTACTAAACAATGAATTCAATTCTCACTGCCTTGAGCCAGAACTGTGTTAAGTAATTATGCATGATAGACTACTGAAATGTTCTTGGTTTAACCCACTTTCCAAAATAAGCTCAATTTTTTTTAACCCTTCCTGGCCAGGTTAAGAGCTTTCCAGCAGTGTGTGTATGTGTGAGTGAGAGACATAAAATAAATATGAAATCATGATTCTGCCTTCATAATAATTAAGTTTTGCATAGTTGACATTGGGCATGTCAAAAAGATTTATATCTGCATAAATTGTTAAAAATTTAGACACGCTAGATATTGTTTCCTGAATTTTCCATGATATAAAACGAGAACATTCAATACTCTTAATTTAAAAACAATTTTAATGCCATTAATTTTAGAAGAGTTTAGTTTTGGAGCTTTTTTATCATAAATACTCAGCTGTTTAAGTAAACACATTAAAATCTAGGTAAAGAAAACAGCAGCTTCTGATAAGTTCAACTCACATTCTATACCTTGAAAGGTCATCTTATGTAAGCAATGCCTAAACTATATCAAAAACAGACACTTTCATGAACAGTTAAAGTAGTCCTGAATTTCTGCATTTTATTAGAAAAACATTTTAATCAAATACAGTACTAATATTGTCATTCTGCTACTTCAGTCTTCCCAATTTTACAATGCTATATTGCTAGATTTGTTGCTATTATTACAACAATAATAATCTTTTTTATATGGATTTAACAGTTTTCTTTACCATCTAAGGACTAAATTCACTAATAACATTAATAAAAAGTAACAAAGATTTAAAAAGAGAAAAATTATAAAATATCACCAAACATCTCAAATCTGTCCAGAATTAAAAATTATAAAATCTTTAATCAGGAAGTGTTATTTAAATTACTATGCACATTAGCTTTGGTTTAGCAGCAATCATTGGTTGCATACATATTCTAATATCTTAATGTGTTTTAAAGTTTTGTAGGCTTTTTTGTTTAAATTTCAATCAAAAGTGCTATATAACAATATTCTACAAAGTATATTATAACTTTGTAATTTCGTATTTAAATTGTATTCTCTATGAAACTTTGTAAATTTATCCCAAAAAAAGAAAATTGGAACCAAATAAACATTATTATAGCTTCCAGTTTTGTGTATATTAGATATAACAAAGATACAAATATTGAATCATGAGATGAAATGTATTTTAATTTCAGGTTTCATTCTATTTGTTTTCAGCCTTCTTCACATATGTGGTGCATCTTGCAGACTTCAGAAATTTTTTTATTTTTCATTTCAGCATTGGTTCAAGCAATCTATTATTAACTAAACTGGAAATTTTTAATGTGTAATGAAATTCTGACTTTAGGGTGGGGAAACTAAAATAAGAGTTAGCAATTTGAAATGCTCTATCTCGTTCAATCAGAGATCTGCTGCCATTAACACAACCAGTTGAAAATAGCTAATATAAATGTTGGTTTGAATAAACCTTCCAAGTGCAATGCTCATTTTGTCACAAATGTCATTTTTTTTTTTTAACCAAAAATGTTTGCACATTAAAGATGAAGAGCTTGATACCAAAATCATACCGGGCAAAGGACAGGAAAAAAAAAGAAAGCTGAAGTGACTTCATATATTAAAAGTAGCTAACATGTAGACAAAAACATGCACATATTTTTAAAATTAGTAAAAGCATTAAAACAAAAACAAAAAAAACTATAATTCAAGTTGGAAAATCAAGCATCACAATTTAAGAGTATATCTTCATAAGAAAGTTATAAATCCATCCCAATTTATTTCAGAGTAAGATTTTGATTTGCTTTTGAGTTAACAAAATCTCCAAAGCTGAATAATGCAGACTTCTGAAGAAAAAAAAAAAAATCACTATAATCATTATTGTTGAACATTTTATAAACTACCTTTGAAAACATTTTCTGTTTTAAACTCACCTAATTTTTATATTTATATCTTATTCTATTTACATGTCAGTGTATATGTATGTATATTACAATTCTTAGTAATGCCTGCATTAACAATTCACAGATTGAATAGTGAAAATTACTAAATCAAATTTTATGTCAAATATTGTAAGAGTTGGTTCTTAATCATTTTTTGGGGGGGTTAGAAAATAATTCAAGCCAAGCAGATGTGTGTCGGAAAAGTGATAGATCCAATGGAAAGCAATAAGAAATGTTGACATTTTGCTTATGTACTCAAATGCATTATACACTAAAAAACAATTGTTTTTTTTATATATTAAAGTACATATGTTTAATAAATTCTTCTGACGAGTAAAAACAGCTAACAATTTATAATTTGTGAATATCTCAACATAGATTTTCTTTTAAATAATGCTCTTGTACTTGCAAAGTTTTTATAAGAATTATCCAAGGGCATATAAATGCACATAGCTGCCAGAAAAATTTCATGTAGCAGTTGTAAAATGAAATACATTACACATTCACTTTGAATATTTGAAGTGCATTTGACTTTTTAAAATTTAAATTTAAGCTTTAGTAAAATTTACTTTTTTCTCTCTCTCAAACACACAATATTTACTTTCTGATGAGATATTAAAGTTTTAAATATTACACTATATCAAATATTAAATTGTCACATGATGCATTTTTTTGGTTGGTTGTTGATCTGTTTATCTAAAGTAACTGGCTTAGTATATAAAAGAAATCTTGACTCATTCCTGACTTTCTTTTCATTATATTGTTACTCATAAGTTACAATGAAACAATGCCAAGTAGACTTACTGTAGGAGTACAAACTGGGAAAAAGAACCATTTTTGCATCAAATCATTATTATTCTTCTTCTTCTATGTGCCCTGTCCCTTCAGAACGTAGGCGATCATGGTTCTCCACTTCTCCCTATCCCTTGTGGCTCTTAGTATGTTTGCTCCTGTTGCTCCTGGCAACCCCGTTCCGTCATCCACCTGATCAGACCCTGCAAATATGTTATCCGCTGCCTTCCTCTGTCTCTCCTTCCTTCTATCTGACCAGTCAGTATCAGGTTCTCCAGGCTCTCCTTCCTCATTGCGTATCCCAGGAACTTCAGTTGTCTCTTCCTGATGCGCAGCATCAATTTCCTTTTTGTTGCCATTCTTTCCAACACCTCATCGTTGCTTGCATCGTGTGTCCACGATATCCGTAGCATCCTTCTATAGAACCACATTTCGGCCGCTTCCAGTTTTGTCCTCATTTTTTATGATATTGTCCAGCATTCACTGCCATATTGAAGAACTGACATCACGTAGCAGTCTAGCACTCTTTTCTTCGTTTCTGTTGAGATTTTCCTGTGTGTTAGTATTTTGCTCATCTTCTGGAACGCGTCCTTTGCCATGCCAATTCGCCTTCGGATCTCCGTGTCGCACTTTCCATCTTCTGTTAGAACACTTCCTAGGTACTTAAATTTTTGTATTTGGTGATTCTGTTAACCCCCACCTGTATTTGGTATTTTGGGTTGTATCTTTTGCTAATGACCATGCATTCAGTTTTCTTAAAGTTTATTTGTAGTCTGTTCTTGTCACTCTCCACTGCTACTTTCAGTATGAGGTCTTGCAGTTTCCTTTCCGTATCCGCAATCAGCACTGTATCATCCGCATACCTTATGTTGTTCAGGTTGTGGCCTCCAATAACAAATCCTGGTGTGTCATCTAGCGTCCTCAAAATATTCTCGCTGTATAGGTTGAACAAATCCGGTGAAAAGACACATCCTTGTCTTACGCCTTTTTCTATCTTTGTGTATCTACTGAGATCGTTACCTGTCTGTATGCAGGCTGTTTGTTGCCAGTAGAGATTCTTGATTATTTTTATGTCTTTCCCAAAAATGTCGAGGCTGCCTAGCATCTCCATCAATTCTTTGTGTCGCATTTTGTCGAATGCTTTCACGTAGTCAATGAAGCATAGGTACAAGTCTTTCTTCATTTGTAATGCTCCCTTTCAAAGAGCATCCTAATCATGAATATGGCATTCCTTGTTCCAGTGTCTTTGGCGAACCCACACTGTTCCTGCCCTATCTCTGGCCTGATTCTGCTTCTCGCTCTGTGTAGTTCGCACTCGTTTGCACCAGGTTTCTTCGGCAGTGCTATAAATATCGACTTGCATAGGTCGTCTGGTATTATTCCGCTGCTATAAATTTTGTTTATTATGTCGGTAATCTTTTCTATGCCATATTCTTCTAAGGCTGTCAGCAGCTCTATCACTATGCCGTCTGGACCAGGTGCTTTGTTTCTGTTCATTTTGGCCATTGCAGCTTCCACTTCAGATTTTAGTATTTCCGGTCCATCCATCTCCTTGTGTATTCTCGGTTGTTATCTCTTGTCGCAAAAGAGATCCTTTATATATTCTTCCCATCGCTGGAGTATTTCCTCTTTCTCTAATATGATTGTCCCTTCCTTGGATTTTATGCATCCTGTTGAGGAGCAGGTTTTTTGTCCTGTCAGTTCTCTTATCTCTTTATGCATCTCTGCTTTATTGGTCCTGCTCAGTCTCTCTACTTCTGCACATTTGTTGTTGAGCCATTCCTCTTTGGCTTGTCTGCATTTGTTCCTTATCTCCCTGTGAAGTTTCTTGTACTCTGCTCCGTGTCTTGGCGTTATTTTTTGTCTCCTTTGCATCATGTGGAGGATCTCTTCAGTCATCCACTCATTTTTTCTTCTGTGTCTGATTTCCTTTGGGGCTATGTTGTTCGCTGAGGTCACCATCGCTTCTTTTAGTGAATCCCATTTTGAGTACCCTTTTCCAATTTGTTCTTCATATTTCTTTCTCACGCTGTTATTGTATTCTTTCTGTAGGGTGAGATCATCCTCCAGCATGTCGTATTGCAGCCTTGGTAATGTGCTGGGCTTCTTCAGTCTTCGGAGTTTCACTTTTAGTTTGCAGATGACTGGGACGTGGTCACTTCTGCAGTCGGCACCTGGGTATGTTTTGCATTGGACTACTGCATTCCTGAATCTCTTGTTTATAGTTATATAATCTATTTGGTTCTTCGTGTCACCTTCTGGACTTCTCCATGTCCATAAACGTCGTGGGTGTTCTTGGAACCAGGTGTTAGTAATAACCTGATCATTGGCTGAGCACCATTGGATCCATTTTTCTCCTCTTTCGTTGCACTCTCCTAGTCCGAAGTTGCCGCTCGTGTCTCCTTCTCTATCTTTACCTTCCTTGGCATTTAAGTCCCCCATTATTATCCTAATTTCTTAGCTTTTGCACTGAGCCTTGGCACTGTCCAGTATTGAATAGAAAGATTCTATTTCGTCCTCCGAGCTTTGAGTTGTCGGCGCATAAACTACTATGAAAAGTGGATACTCTTTGGAAACAAAAAGAGTAGGCCAGTGGTTAGATGCAAGTGAATCACCAAAACCTCCACTGTACCCTAAAAAGTTAGTGGTTACTGTATGGCAGTCTTCCGAAGGAGTTATTCATTATTCACTCTTGCCTCAAGGGAAAAAAATAACAGCAATCTTGTATTGTAGAAAAATTGAGTGTAAACATGAAAAATTGAAAAAAAAAAAAAAAATACTAGACTTGGGAAGAGGGATGGCACAATTTTGCTGCACAACAATACATGGCGGCATGCTTCTCAATTAACTGTCCAAAAGCTGGATAGCCCGAATTACGAAATTTTACCTCATCCTCCATATTTATCTGATATCTCTTCTACTGATTATCACTTTATTTAAGCCTTTTGGGCTTTTCATATGCAATAAAACATTCTCCAATAAGAAAGAGATAATGGAAGCATTTGAACTGTTTTTCACATCAAATGATGAGAATATTTTTAAAGATGGGGTCAAGAATTTAGAGGTACATTGAAGAACTGTCATTGACATGTTACCTATTTCAACTAAATAAATTAATTATTTAACATTTCAGAAGTGTTTTATTTATTTTCTATAAAGTGCATCATTATGTGACAACATAATATACAGGTATTATAAATATAAGGTCAAACATTATTAAAGCTTCAAATGTCATAATAAATATATGATTAAATTAATTGATTTTCTCAAAAAATAAGAGACGTACATATGAATTATAGAGCTCATGAAACATGTTTTGTGTAAAAAGTAAAAGAAGTTATTTAAGATGTGAATAATTGTAAAAAGATAGATCATCTTGTCAATGGATTTAATAAGCTTAGCTTTGTCCAGTATAAAAAAAAAAAATAGGACACCCGGTTAAGACAGAAATTACTACAGTAGCAATAATCTGCAAAATTAATTTGCTCATTATTACTCTGCAATGAAATATTCATATAACCGAAGTGGATACACAAACCAGCTGGAGAATAGTAACATTTTAATTTTGTATTTAAAGATATCTTTGCAAAACCTTTTTCAAGAAATTTCATTTATAATTTATTTAAAATAGAGGAAGAAAATTAAATCAAATATTAACATGAGATGTTGATTGCCAAATTTAAAGGTAAAATTGTATTAATGAATTTTGCCTTAATCTAGAAACATAAAGCAATGCCATTTCATCAGTTATTTTGCTATTCCATATATATATATATATATATATATATATATATATAGGGATATAAATTAAAAAAAAAAAAAAGATACATGTAAAAGTCTCCAGCCTTTTTATAAAAAAATTTAGTACATGTATTTATTAATGATTGAAATATTTTCCTTGATGTTCTATGACCTTTTATGCAAATGTGGTGAAAGTTTTCAAATACCAACTTGATAAATCAACACTGGCTTTGATGTATGAGGAGAAGAAAAAAAAAGAAAAAAAAGAAAAATCAATGGGGAATTCTAATTTAACAAAGCAATGTGTGGCCAAGCCTTGTAAGGCAGCTGCACGATTTTCCATCTTCCCTGTTTTGTAACTGGTATTTTTTTTTTCTTCAATTGTAATACTCAGACTCCAAAAGGTGACAACTGTAACTATCTACAGTTTTAGTTTGACAACACTTCCATCATTTGTAATAAAGTATGCCTTTCATATAAACTAAATATAGAGCAATAACGTTTGTTTTAATTTAGGTTTTCTTCCAATATTACAAGCTGTCTTTGATTCACTTAATTTTCATCACTACTAACAATCTGGACTCGAACCTTTTCAACCATTTCTAAGGTTGACCGATTGGGGATATCATAATAGCTTGTGAGGCATCACAAGAGTTGTTTTATTTGGGGGGGTGCTGCTGCACGGTTGGTTCAATTTTAATTAACCTTTCTTGATTTCTGCAAATCAGTCACAACATGCATTGCTTTCAATAGAATTATTTTCATAATTTTAATTTATTATTTTTGCTTCTAGTGTTGTTTTGTCCAACTTGAAAACAGAATATACATTGTTATACATGTACTTTGTCTATTGACATTGTTTTTTGTTAACTTTCTTAATGCAAAATGAATGAACACAACCACACAGAAGAGTTTTTTAGCTGTGTAATCAATCTTCAATTTCAAAAAAGAACTTGCTGGGAACTCTGTGTGTGTGTGTGTGTGTGTGTGTGTGTCCACCAAAAAATACAATTTGAAAATAGAAATTTGATTGTATTGTAGGATTTAGCAAAGGGGCTTTTAAGATTTTTTTTTTTTTTGTTTGGAAGTAAAAATAATTTCCAGAAAAATAATGTTTTTAATCCTCCAACCCCTAATAGAAAGAGGTGGGGGTGAAACAAACTCTTTGAAAAGAAAATATTTTGTGCGGATGCTAAATTTTCCCACAAACAAGCAAGCAACACATAAAGAGCAACAAAATTACAATGAATGAGATATTCAAGTTATGAAATATGCATGTGTCTCAAAATCATGTCAGGATGAACTTAAAAGCTTGTTTTATCTTTTAAGCATCTTAGCATCTAGCAACGTATTTCAGATATGCCTTTAAAATACATTTTTAAATATCATGGAAGATGATTAAAAAAGTTCATGAAAACAATACAAATTAATAAAAAAAAAAAAGTGAAAAATTTACCAATGAAACAAAGCTATTTGCTTTTAATTAAGGCTTATAATTGTCATTTATTTCATTTCTTTATCATCATATAAGAATGTAGATATATTAGATATTTTCAAAAATTCTTTTCCTGAATGTTTTTTTTAAGAAATTATTAGTAACAAATTTTAAGTAATGAAAATTAAAAGCATATCTGGAACTCATCCTGTTAAGAGAAAAAATATTGTAATGAAAATTGTTTGGCTGGTAAACTTGCATGCAAAAAATTAGTCTTTTTCGCAATCAATAAAGAGTTATTTTGTGGTTCTGTTTTTAGAAATTCACAATTTGTAGTCATACTCAAACAACAGATGTGACACAGCATGCAAAAAGGACATACTTATTAACATGCAATATTATTTAAAAAAAAGCTGAAGCACAAAGTTGTGTGTGTGTGTGTGTGTGTGTGTGTGTATATATATGTTTGTATATATGCACATGCATGCATTTTATACACATGTATACTGTCATGCATATATAATGCACCCAGTGATACTCACTCAAACCTAGCAGGATAAGGAGGAAAGATGGAAGCTAAGAATTTGCATGCAATAATTGAAAACATACAAAGTAATTTTTCTTTACAAATAATAATAATAATAATAATAATATAATAATAATAATGTAATAAAAGTAATAAAACAAATGTTTAAAAAGTTAAAAAAATAAAAACAGCTTAAACATGAAATATACAGTTTTATTTCCATTTTGAGAAAATAAAAAATAGAAGTAAACTAAGTAAAAGAAAAGGATCTAAGGTTAATATATTTAAAGATTGGGAAAAGGAGAGGTTGAGTGGGAGATTGAGAAATAAAATCTACACCTACACATTTTAAAGTATAAACCACTATTAATTATACATGTTCTTTATAACTGGCCCCTATCAATATTAGGAAAGAGTAAAACAGCTTTTTGCTGCAACTATTAGAGTGATTTCATTTTGAATTGATAAAACAAAAAGATGTTAACTTATGTTGAGTAGTAGATAAAAAAAAACAAAAGAACTACAAAATATATTCCAAGATTTTTTGATTTTAAACAAAACAAAAACTGAAGTTTGCCGAAAGTCAGTGTTTCAGGAAATTACTTATCTAGTATGTATTATTTTTCTTTTGTCTGTTTCCATGGCAACAAATTTTAAGAAGAGTTGCACTATACATTTATGCAATTTTTTCTTCAATTTTCTTGAAGAATAAAATATATAAAATTTAATATTTAAAAAATTTAAATGCATGCAAAAATTTCTGCCAGTACCAAATGAATAAAGCTGAAGGCAAAATATCATTTCAATGTGCAAGTGTTAAAACTACAACTAAAGAAACATGCATATATACATGGGTTAACACATACAAACTGTACATGCATTGTATCAAATGTGCATGTGAATAACTGAAGCAAAGAGTAAAACATGAATTGCACATATACATGGATAAACATGTACATGTTGGGAAAAAAAAAAAAAAAAAAAAAAAAAAAAAAAAAAAAGATTAAAAAACATGTACAAAAATTGGACCACAATATGAATTTGATATCAGGGAAAAGAGCTGGTAGTTAGAAATTGAGACACTGAAGGAGGAAAATTTGCTGAAATTATCTTTTTTTTTTTTTTGCAACTTGATTGTTTCAATAATGTATATAAATACTGAAATTTTATAATCAGAATAAAAACAATACTTTGTTAAGGAACATAAATCATTAGTATTCATTTCACATGACATTTAAAATACCATAAAATGGAATATTCAAGTTATAATAATGTATATTTCTCAATTCCTAAATTTTTGGTTGCCTTTTTAAATGCAATATCACGTCAAGATGTTAGTGATCATGGTTCTCCACAACTTCTTGTTCTTTATTATCTGTGAATTAACATAATCTCTTAGCAAAGATAGAATGGTTGCTCAATACTTATTTCAGGGTTTTGAATTAAGTTATTCTTTTAGACCGGTTGCCACTTCTGACAGCCTTGTATATCCTATTATTTAATCTATAACTAAGCAGGTAGATGGACTCATGCCTTTTCCAGGGGTGTTAGTGCAAGGTAGACATAAAAGACTAGGTCAGAATTTGAATTATGCTTGCTACTTCCATTTTCTTCACCGATAATCTTTATACTAACCACACATCCAAGACTTTATTGCCTACAAACTTAATTTGATAAACCTCAATAAGTGTAAAGGCTAACCAAACTATTAACAAAGCAGCATATGACATAAAACATTTTAAAGAACTTAGTATAAATTCCCAGCAACTTATGAACTGAGGATTGATGATCCTGTAACATTGAATAACAAAAGCAAAATATTTATCATTTCACTTTATACTAAAATGATGAAAAGGTCAATTAGAATATCAATAGTTTTTTTTTGTATTTTTGATAAGTAGATATTTTTTATCTATTAATAGTTGCTCCTAGACTTCTGCGCAGATTAGGTGTACATGGGTTTATTGTTAGTTTAGTGAGAATATTTTTTAAAATTTAGAAACAAACATGTATCTAACATTTATTTTGGCTAGTAAATTTTTTTTTTTTTTTTTTAATATTTCTACATTTTTAAAATGTCTATAAAAGTTTTAGTTTGTTTTCTTAAATGATTTACTTCCATTTTTATATATAAATTTGGTTTAAGACTAAAATTTTATCTAAGCAGGTTTCAAAGTTGTATTTTGAAACAATGCAATTTGGGATATTTTCAAAATGTTTCTACAAAGTAATGATTAAATGTTTCTGTCTAGACTCAATGTTTTTGAAGCAAGAAAAAAAATGCTAGATTGGCTGAAATATCTATCAAAGTAATCTCAAAAATTAAAACCTGTAGATTAGGCAATGATTCAAATCTAAACTAGTTTGTCCAATACTATCTTATCTTTATGCTGGTTCTAACATGTAGTAGGTATGCATAAAACAATGCTTTTTGCAAAATAATATATAGTTAATAAAATGCATTAAATAGGAGCAACTATCTCTGGAAAAGGATATTTATATATATATATATATATATATATATATATATATATATAAGAACTATCCATAAAACAATTCAGTTATACCAGAATTGTATTTCAATGCTTGATGATATTAAATTTTTGATGAATTAATTTCTTGAAAATGTAGTAAATTTAGCATCAAGACACACATTTAAAAAAAAATCAAATGCTGGATAATATCTTCATTTTCTACCTAGAGTGAAAAGGCCATGATTTAGGCTTTTTTGATTTAAACAAGCTTGAATTCAAATTAATATACATTCTTATTTGTTGTGTGCAAAAGTAAAAGGAAGAAAACACCTGATAAAATTCATTTGTGGCTCAACCTTTGAGCACAGCAGGATTTAAATTGTTAAAGAAAAAAAGGAATATGTAATAAGGATTTTTAAAAATTCTGAAAAACTTGGATCCAGTTTCAAATAGAAATGTGTGTAGTAAACACTACAAAACCTTAATCAAGTTATGAACAATGAATTAACAAAAAAAAGAAAAAAGCTGGAAAGAAAAGGAAATTTTGTTATGATTATATTATAAAAAAGAATTGTTCAAATTTTTCAGGTTAAAAAAAAAAAACAAAAAAAAAAAAACAAATCACTTATTTGGATTAACTGGATCCATTTTTATTGAAATATTTATATTTTTATGCAGGAAAGGAGGAGGAGGAGGTTTTGAGAAGAAATAAAAATGGCAGTGATAGGGGTTACAGTATAAACCACTTTAAAAATTTTATTGAAATGAGAAATTAAATGGGTTTTGCACATGGAAAGCCTTTTCTCTCTATAAAAGATGTTTTTGATTCAAGGAAAGTGCATTGAATGCCATTCAGATTTTAAAATGTATTATTTTGGAGTATAAGTATTAAATGTAAGACAAGTGTTAATATATAGAGATTATTAAAGAGTGAGTGTGTGTGTGTTATGTTTATATGTGCGAGAGAGTGAGAAAGTATGGAATGGTAGGCTTGGATGGGTGCTTTTCTATGACTGATATATTCATCAGATCCTCTCATGTGTACACTTGTTTGCTAAAGTATTCAGGAAGGAACATACAAGCTGCTATATGTGAACAGAGTTTTTCATTAATTTACAGTGCAGCACAATGCTAAATCAATCTAAGAAATGCCATGACTGAAGTCGTGGTGGGTGCCTTTCCCAGAAACCCAGTAAGTCTAGCTTTCTTGTTTTATACTTTTCTGACAAGACAAATTTGTTATATGTATATCAGATTATCTAAAAAGGTATGGATGATTAATGTGTCAATGCCATCAGATTTAGCCCATCAAAAAATCATCATGACCACATATTCTAGTTGCTGATGAGAGATGGCTGAGCAGCAATGACTCTGCTCAATGTTGTGTATTGTTTTTCTCTCTCTGCCTTTTTAGAGTATTTTGTAACCTTGTTAATGTATGTTCACCTGAGATTGTTTTACACTGAGCAGGAATTTTTGATATGCAGTTGACTATCAAATATTCATAATCAGATTTCAACTCAATTGAACTTGAAATAAAACATTTTTTTTAAAACACTTGAAATAAAACATTTTTAGCAGCAATTTTAGTTCACACTAAAAAGAGAATAATCTTCTGAATAAAGAAGGGATTTTATATCTATGCAATTTTGGATGGAAAATATTTGAGAAATAATCTTTTATATGATTAGAGAGAATTAAGCTTTCCATGAGGTAGGAAAGAATTTAAAATTGTCATCCCATTCAAAAGCAAAAAAATTAAAAAGTAAAAAAGTTAGTGAGAAAGGAGAGGTGGGAAACAGGTTACAGCCTGAAGAACAGAAGTTAATAAAAATATTGCTTTAGTAATTTAATTTTGTTTGGTAATGATATTCATGATTGTAATTAAATTAGTGGTTAAAATGCAAATAAGAATAGTTATTTAGAGTTGAAAAAAAAAAAAAAAAATGAAAGTAATGAAAGGTATTAAAATCAGTAATATAAGAGATCTCCTCCCCCAGCAGATGAAGAGATAGATATATAAAGGCAATATTGTCATGGCTGACGATGGAGAACTGTGCGGACACTTACAGAATTCAGGCATGATTAGATCGCTTGGCATATCCCACACAACTTCGCCATCCGTTGTCACTACAGAAGGATTAGAAAAAAAGGGATTTTTTTTAGTCAGGCGGCAGAAGAAGCACACACGTGGTAGGCAATGTGACACATGTGCAACACTGAAACACAGCCAACAGACAATATGAATTCTCACTTTTTCTTTCAATATTATATATATATATATATTAAAATTAACTACATATTAGAATAAGGGACAACACTGCAATTAAAAAAAAATCTTTCTTTAAAATTTCAAATATCTCCACAATACAGAGACAGACTTCAGACCAAAATGCTTAAAATGTATATAGGTAACAAAATATAAATCTTAATATAGATGCTAGTCTACAACTGCATTCAGATAATAGCTGTTGGTAGGCATCTGACAGTAAAATAAAAATATGGTAGCAATGTTTTCAAAGTAATTTGGTATTTAAAAAAAAAAGTATAAGAATTTCTAAAATAATATTTCATTAAATAGCCATTTACTTTCCTGAGTAGAAAAATCAAAATCTGGTGTTGATAAAATCAAAATGTTAAAATTTTGAGGGGGAAAAAAATATCAATCTAAATATATTTCTTTCAAGCAGTTAAACACTGAGATGAAAAGGGGGAGGGGGAGAAAAAAACAAACAAACAAAAAGCTTAACATTCATTAACACGGAGCTAGCTAAGCTCATTGTAAAATTGAAATTTGAAGCATTTCAGTTAATGATTTTTTTTTATATCCTTATCAAGTGTTCATACCATGATCCAAACTATTTCTTGTATAAAATACAAAGTTGCAATTATTACACACCCAGTGATAATCAAAGTCCTGACAGTTTAATGAGTTATAAAACCAACTTGTTAATCATTCCTTCCTTATACATTTTCTTCTGATATGTTAAGCTGTTTATGGCTTAAGATTAATATGACTTGAAAGTGTTTATGCCATTCTAGTAATGCTGATTTTCAAGACTGAAGAGCTGGCATACTAACTTTTTGATGCCCATTTGTTAATAAGCTTAGTAACTACCAGTTTTATTCTGTTAATCTTATCTTCAAAGAAGAAAATTTCTAATCTATAGTTAGTGACAAGAGTAGAGTTAAGTATGAATTTCTATGAATCAACATTTAAAGACAAAGGAAATATTAAAACTATTTCATCATTCATATCATTAGAATATTCAGCCTTTATTTATAAATAAATCTTAAAACTTAGCTTTTCTTTAATCAAAACTGCTGAGTAGTTTATAATAAAACTGAATGGATACCAAAGAGCAAATATGAATAAAAAATTTACCTGGTACAAATAACCAACATCAGAATCACTATTGTAATAGCTTAAGCATAATTTATATCCCCACACTGAAATGATATATAAAATATTCACTTACATAGATATAAACTGTCTTTGGTTTAATAGTTTTCATGTTTTTATATTTATTTTTCTGCGATTTTTACATTTATCTCAAGCTTAGTCATTAATATTAAGTTTTGTTTCCAGTTAAAGTAACTACAATTTCAGTGCCTGGTTGTTAGAAATATATTCACTACTAAAAGTTTAAAAGGTAAGACAGTTTTTGAAATCCTGACCTTTTAGTATAACTTGAATGCATGCAACCATCAAAGGAAAACTTGCTTCTGAATCAGCTATCAAACCTCTTTTGCATTATGAAAAATTGGCAATAACTCACGCAATAATGACAAAGTGCTATCATATATTTTCAGATGAAATAAAATTATAGATCAATCACCGGAAAGCGTTCTATATCGACTCATAACTGCCTTTATTTTGTCAACCCACAATTAGAATAATATTTACATTTTCATTTTTTTAGGAGGTAGGGTGAGGTCCAATAAGATTCCTCTCTGTAGACTTGGAGCCTGTCAAAAAAAAAAAAACCTTTATGGAGCTCAGTTGGTCAGACCCTATTTCAGATGATTATATATTTGTTAGGTATACTACCTTGTTTTTTTCTTCATGGGTTCACTGCCACAATTATGCCTATTAAACCAGTTTCACTTTACTAATCATAAGGCAGAATTTTAAGATTACTTCACCATTTTCTATTTCCTCAGTGACAGGCATGCTAAACTACATACTAAATAATGAGTATTATATATTCTTAGGTAAGTTTTGTCATATCATAAATCACTTAAAAATTTATTTTCGTTTGTGATATCTTCCTCACTTATTTATTTGACAGATTCTGTATATTTATCAATTTTAAAGAATACTTTCTCTGAATATAGTCATAGGCTTTAAAGCTGAAGACTACAACTATCATATAATCTATTGTCTTTTAGTCTTTCTGCAAGTGTTCTCATTTCATTAATTGAAAATATGCAGATGTGTAAGAGTTATTGGTACAAAAAACTGAATTGCCAAACAGAAATATGACTGAAACTTGAGTATATTCTCTTCACAATGCTCTTAGAAAACTCAGATATTTGTTCCTGTACTGTTTCATTGACAAAAGTCACTAGCATGACTAACAGAAAAATACAGTTAAGTCAGGGCATGTTATCTGCTACAGACACTATTTAAACCGGTATATCTTATATTACTAAGAGATGAACACTGCTAAGTAACCACTCTTACCCTGAAAATGATATGAAAGAATATAGCACCTCTACAATCTGTTAGATCAGAAAGTTAACCAGTCAAACAACAAAATATCTAAAGTTCTAGGTATTTCATAGTTGTGACCTTGTGCCAAACTCAGTAAATGACAAAATATATAAAGTTACCTTGTATTAGAACATTGTCAAATTTATAAATGAAAGTGAAGAATTTGAAGTAAAAATTTTCATATTAAAAAGGCATATATGAAAAGATAAAATTAAAAGTGCATAACAGCCTTTAAAAAAAAATACAAATCTAATTTCTAAAAAAATTATCCGTAAACAACAAAAAATAAAGCTGTTTATTCAAATAATTTTCTTTAAAATTAGAACAGAATTTATGAAGAACTTATCTCCAAGTTTTTAACAATGAAATAAAGATTAGATTTTTATTTCAACTATCTTTAAAATAGCATAAAATCATTGTTCACTGTAGTCAAAAGTGGTCAAGATTTGTAAAATAGAAAATTTCACAAGTTTTACAAATTCAAAAGGTATGCTATCTTTTGAAAAAAATAAAACAGAAAAAACTGTAGGGAGTTAGGACCCCTGACATAGATGTTAAAGAAAGGTAGTGTAGTAACACCACACAAACTGTCAAAAGAAACTTTTTTCTTTTCAATTAAAGCATTTTCAGATAACATGGCAATATAAGTAATGATTTTATTTCAAATACAGACTCTCTGCTCAGTAATGATTTGCTTTTCCCCAATCAAATCATTTTATTCCTACAGAACAAATTTACTATAATAATAAGAAAGAAAACATCTTCATTGACCAGCATATGTAGAGACTGCTAATGAAAATTCTTTCCATGCGAAATAAACTTTGAAAACAGTATTTGAGGGATCAAATGATTTAAAAATATATATTCCTATATATTCAGTAAGGTAAGTGCCATACATGATATATGCTTGGGCGATCATGTCTCGAAAGAGACATGATCGCCCAAGTGTGTATATGATCCTATATATTACATAGAGAAAAAAAAAACAAAAAAACAAAAAACATGCATTTCATAAGATTGTTTTCTAATTATCTTTCTGAAAAGGTGGTTAAGTAATGAGTTAAGTCTCCTAACAATTGGATATAGAAAAGATATAGTAGCCACAGCAGTAATAACCAGTAGTCCAGTAGTAGTAACAGCTAAACTCATACCTGTATAGATTGATGCTGCCAAAGGAAATCTTTTTTTCACCATGAGCATTTCCCTATAACATGGCAAAGTAATCAATCAATCAGTCAGTCAGTCAACTGACTTAAGTGATACATGCTTGGGCGATCAGGTCTAAAAAAAAGAAAAAAGACATGACTGACTGGGTAGAAGATTATCCTGCAGTAGGTTGCCATTGCTTTCTGCAGAAGACTGGTTGCCAGCCAAGGCTATAGAACCAAATCTGTCCTATTATTTAACCCATAACTGGAGGGAAGAGACGGATTAATATCTTTCCCAAAGGTATTTGTGCATAAATAAATGCAAGGAATCTAACTGGAATTCGAACTCAGCACCCCGATTTGTCATTCTGAGTTGATATCCACTGCACCACAATGCACATCCTAAGTAATACTTTGCTCATTTAAAATATAGACTTGTGAACTCCATGGCCAACTGAAGGCATACTTTTCCATAATCAAACCTTTCTTATTTCTATTAAATGAATGGTTTATAAATGTCAGCCTGTTTTGGATTTTGCTTTTATTCTGTATTGCTTTGTTGAAAACATTGAACAGTATTGATAGTGTCTTGTGAGATAAAAATCTAACTTCAGTTGAATGGTTAAGGATGTTGAAACTGGCTTGAGCAAACTTGTTTGAAAGTGTAGAAAGAAAAAAAGGAAAAAAAATAAGAAAAAAAGAAAAGGAGGAAAAGTTTCACTGTTGCATTCAATATGATAAAGATATTATACAAGATACATCCCATAGTGAAATTTTAACTATTTTTTTTAGTTTAAATTATCTTAGTTTAAGGATATTTTTTTATCGTAAAAAAACTAAGTTAAGGTTGTTTCAAGATGTTTCAAATTAACTTATTTGACAACTTAAGTTTTCTGGTTAATTTTTCAAAAGTATTTCAAAATATTTCAAATTTCACTTTATTAATAGTAAAGTGAAATTTGACAGAAATACAAAGTCTAAATTCCAAGCATTGTATTTTTTTTTCTTCATCACAGTGAGAAGGTTAAGATACTTGCTTTATAATAACAATTCACAATAACTTTTTACCAACAATATAAACATTAAAAGTAGACATGGATATTCAGAGGGAATACATAACTGATATTTAGCAGAAAACACTGAGTTATTTTTTTGTTTCTGCTGCTCTTGACTATTTTTTTTATTAAAAGATAGACAATTTCAAAATCTGAAGTTGTTTTACCAAAAGAATAGGAGATTTAGTGAAGAGATGATAAAGAACTAAAATAAAAACAAATGGATGGGGAATAAAACACAAGCCATTGCACTGCCCTCAAGAGTTCAATTTATATTAGAGGCTCAATGTTTTTAAAAATATCAAAGCTCAAATAACAAGGCAAATCAGGTTTAATAAAAGTAGTTCTTCACTAATGTTAAATTGCATTATAAGAATCAGAGAATTAAGCAAAGAAAATTAATCTTCCTCCTTTTTTGTTTTTATAAGTCAGCATAACAAATGCCATTGTTGTATTTGAAATCTATTTTTATTCATTGCTACTAACAAAGGGTAAATGAAAAAATATTAGCGAATCAGGAAGGTGTTGATGAAAATTTTATTTTAATTTCTTTGCTCTCCATGACAAATAATTTTCAATTCATTTAGTAATGGTTGAAAATTGTCCAGATAGGTATCAATGCAGAATAGATAATATTGTTGAAGAAAAAAAAAAAAAGTGGACACATTTACTGGCTGATATAGGCACTTCCTAAGTCTATGCTTAAGTCAATCTTTAAAAAAGAAAAAAAGGGGTTTCATAAGTTTATCTTAAAGAGAGACAATCATGCTCTCTCCATAAAGAATACTCATGTAGCACAATATTTCTCAGCTCATTCTCAATTTCATTTAACCATGTGCCAGATTAAGATTAATAGTAAATTTTTTTTTTTTTTTGTTCTCACCACTGCATAATAATGTGGCAAACTATTGCAAGCATAAGGAGTTCAGTTCTTTCTTCACTGGATGCCCTGATTATTAACTTGTGTCAAATCAAGATATATAAAGTAAATCAAATATTACTTGAGAGAGGGGACTAAAAGCAAGTTTTATGAAACCAATGTAAGGGGATTTAACCAGTAAGCTATGCTGAATTAGACTTTACAATTAAAAAGAGTTCACAATATTATTAAGCAAACCATGAAAAGCTACCAGTGATCTTTATTTCACTTGCACAGCTAGTCAATCAGAGCTTCAATTATCATACTGTTCTGTTTGAAACTGATTACAGATCAATATTTAAAATTTCCAAGTTTCTATTGAAAATAAAATCTACTGCTAAAGTATTTGAAGGAAGATGTATTTTATTTTCAAGTGATAATAAAATAAACTGTAGTTAGATTTTAACTCTTAACAAAAAAATGTAATAGAGAGTTTAACTGATTACCAAAAAGAAAATGTTCACTTATTCCTTAAAATATGGTCCTAAAGAGAAACTCAAGATAATACAGTAGAAAAAATTTCTAGGTGCTATTAGGGATAAGAGGAAAATTGATGGTTGGGAAAAATGTTTATTATTACCCTGCAGATATACAGTAAGTTATCTTTAGTGAAAAATGTAAGAGAAGCTCAACTTAACAAAAATCTCTGGTCAGGAAATCCAGAAAATAGTGCCATAAATAAGTCAAAATTGGCTACAGCAGAGGGCAGGCAAAGAGAAATAGGTGTAGGAAATTACAAAAGAGCAAAGGAGTGATGTAGGCGTTCATTTGTGTAGCTGTGAGGGTGCATTGTTGAGAAAAATAATGCAGACTACTAAATTCATTCAACCTAAAAAGCTAACAATTAGGAAAAAAAGAAAAAAAGAAATAAAAAAAAACACCATGATACATTCGGATTTTTAACAGTCAGTTTTCTCAGGTGTAAGGATTTAAAAATCTGTAACTTGTATTGTTTTCATTGATAAATTTAAGTCACTAATATTTTTAATGTTTTATAAAAATTTTGATCACTTTAAAGGGTAGATTCATAAAGTTAACAGATAAAATGTTTCAATTTCTCACCCAAATAACCAAAATACAAAAGCAATGTGATAAAACACTATTATTTTCAAAAATGTCAAAAAAAAAAAAAAAAAAAAAAAAAAAAAATGAATGAGAAGAAAATATGGGGGGATTAAAAGAAATTGAGATTAACTGTCTGTTAATGAAATTAGCATTCCTAGAGCTCTACACATTTTATTCTAATATACATTTAGTCAACATTCAAAAAAAATTTTTAGTTTCATCTTCACAAAATATATAAAATTAAAAAGATAGCTACTAAGTTTAAGCTAACAAAATTTAAAGAGTATTATTTTTTATTTTTAAATATCCAATTATCAGATATTAAAATTTATTGTATGGCTTTATTCTAGATAAAATGACATTTTAAAGATGTAAATTTTAAAGATTACAAATGTTTTTCTTTGGTAATTAAATCCAGTAGCAAATTAAGTTGTCAGGATAAGGATTAGATTTTACATGATACACTGTGTAATTATGTAATCATATAACTTAATTGAGTTGACAGCATATTGGTCTTCAATCCATAAAAAATATTTAAGAAAAATAAAAAAGTACTATTCCTCTCCTCTCTATAACTTACAGATTAAAAAAAAAAAAAAAAAAAAGGAGAGAAATAAGACGTTTGCAATTTTTAAGAAACAAGCATTTAGTTTTGTTACATAATAGACATTTATCAACTAAACCCTAACATTTAACAAAGACTTCATACTCAGAACTCTGTTCTCACACTCACACACACATACCTAGATGAGTCATGCAATGCCAAACTTTCTTTTAAGGCATAAAGAATAATAATTTTACTGCCTCATAAATTTTGGCAATACAAGAACATGCATTTTCATCAGTATTGGAAAAGCTTAGTCCACCAGTGTGCTGGTTGGTAATGCTTCTTATCAGATGATCTTAATTCAAATAAATTTAAAATCAGAATATAGGGATAATTTTGCTTTCATGATATTGGATAAATCAAGAAAAATGCCAAACTCTTTATACCGATCCAGTTAAAATATCTATTTACAGACACAAAAAAAATTGTACTGATTGATAATTGTATTAATTGAAGTATCATCCTTCAAAGAATTATTATTTGCATTAGTAACTTCAACTATTTATATAAAACCAAGGAGGCTTATTTTGAAAATTTCAAGCTGTAATTTGAGTTAATTTGAAAGAATTCTAAATATGACAAAATTGTAATACACTAAGAATTTAACAGATGATTGTTTTCTTGAAAATAATGATTACTCTGGATGAAACTAGAAAGACAAAAGTCATTATGGCTCATTGATACAACACAGTACTATAGGACATCAAATAAAAGCTAATTCCTCATTTTACTGTTCCCTTTGTCTTAATTTAAATCTGGCAGTGGTCATTATTTTTTTAATTTTAAATTGCTGCATGCTTACAACTTGTTCCAAGTGATATTGAGGAACACTGAGATGTGTAAAGTTTTATCTTGTTAAATTAGCAATGCTGCTTGCAATCAATTTCAAAAGCTTAAATTTTGAACTGCAAAAGCTGAATGAGAAAAAGTATTCCTTTTTTCTTAAGACTAATCCAAGAAATTAATTTTTCATGAATATATGCACATCTTTGCAATGGTGTCTGTTTGTCACAAAACTGTTTATTAGATAATATCAAAGTTTTAATAAAATCTAATCTCAAATAGGAAACATTCTGGTACCTGAAGAGAAACCTACCAGATCTTGAAAATACAAAATCTACAATTTCCCCATCTCCAAAATTTACAGCACCAAACAAATTTTTTCTACTTAAATCAAGGAGGAAAAGTAAAGTACAATTTAATGCATAATTGCTTAATTCTGTTATGTTCGCATTAATTTCTGACTTACTTTTTTACAATACTTTTTTTTTTAAAATACAGTACATAATCATTAGTATAATAGTATTGTTTTGTGAGTAAGATTTGCATCAATTTTAAACTACTACCAGTTCTTTTATTTCCATTGCACAAGATATAAATTTTGTTGCCAAAAAACAAGTTGGGGTAAAAACTTACAAAATTCTGAGTTTAAATATTTAAATGAAAACTATTTAGTGCAAAACATGGCTAATATATAACAGAGAAATTGTGGAGTAACAGCAAAGTCAGTGCACAGCAATCAGAAAAGCTAAAACCTTGCCTACATATATATTGGGCTCAAATGCAGATAGCACCAAGATGCATCTGTGATCATTTCATTCCCTCCCCCACATCTGCCAGAATACTATAGATGTATGTAATTAGCGGAGTGAATGTAAGCTCTGTTATATTGAAGATTATCAATGAGAATATGCACCTAGGGAAGGCCTGTGCTTGTTTGAATAAAGAATTCAAGCCTTGAAAATAATAGGGAGGCAAATTTTAAAGGTCTAGTTGAACAGATTGTGGAATTCATATATATATAAGTAACAAAAGTATACATATTCAAGTTAGAGCTGTAGTCAATTCAAAAAGTTTTTATTTTAGAATATTTTATTTATCATGAACTCCTTTTTCAATACTAAAACACACACACGCACACACACAGAATTATAAATGTATGCATATGTATTATTGCAGTGTAAATTATCAAGTGGAATGGATCAAGAGCTTATAATGAATGCTGTAGGATAAATAATCAAGATTGGCATCCAACGAAGCTTCACACCAACACAGAAAGTGAAACTAGATATTGGGAAAAATGTTTTGTTTCAACAATACCAACACCATAAAAACTGTCTATACAAAACATGCAAATAAAATTAAAAACATTTGTTTAAAGAGTCAAAGAATAAACTAAAAGGAATAATCAATTTTTAAACTTTTTCAATGAAATATCAGGAATAAAATTTTTTTTAAGAATCTCAAAGTTGTTTCACAACTGAAATTATAAAAATTTAAAGATGAAAAAAGTAACTTTAAAGAGTGAAAAAAAGAAAACTCTAAAGTCAAATTGCTAGTTACAAAAAGCCAAAGTGATCATATTGCACCAGTCCCAGTGTTAAGTTTAATTTTGAAGAAATTAATACAAAGATTATTAGTTAGTTTGTTTGTTTTCAGTATACACTTATGCTTATGCTTATTATGATTTGACACTAATTTAGAAGCATTACTTTTTTAGGCTACAGTGGAAATCTGCTCAGATAAACATGCTGGAAACGCTAATTTCCTCAGTGATTTTTCATTAATACAGGAAGAATAACTGAAACTTGCATCTATTTAGTTTTTTATTATAATAAAAAACAAAATTCTAACAGTATTTACATTATTCAAACTATTGTCCTCATCTTTGTTACCATTCGTACAACGTTTCAGCCATTGTATGCTCCAAACTTCTTCAGGTGCTAGGAATTTCAAACCGAACCCTTTATTACAATTACTGGGGTATATCATACTCATTCCTTAAGGACACATGGCCCAGTGGATATGGACATTGGTTAGTTCCTGTTTCTGAAAGTTGTGAGTTCAATACCAGTCTACAGCAGTTGTTAACAAGTAACTTACAGAGTTAGAGGGAGGTAACTCATGACTTCCAATTGAGAATTTATGCAAGGAATGAGGATGATATCCCCCAGTGATTGTAATAAAGGATTGTGTTCAAAATTTCTAGCACCTGAAGAAGGCCGGAGTGTACAACGGCTGAAAAATCATACAAATGGCAACAAAGATGAGGACAATAGTCTGAATAATGTAAATACTACCTCATCTCAGAAATATAGACAAATACTAAAATTCTCTAAGAGTAGCAAACATAGAAACTCACTTAAGGACAATGCCAAAATCCTTTACAGTGAATAATAAAGATTTTCTTTGGTTACTGGGTGAATATTAAGAGAAGTTTGGATGACGTTTTGCATCTGTTAATCTGTTTAGAAAATGATAACTAGTGATTTTACTGTTCTTTTAAGTACAATTTAAACTTCTGTTGGTTATGATTTTATAAATACTTATTGACAAATTAGATAAAGCTAGGTGAAAAATTTCAGCAACACTTACAAAATTTTTTTATTTTCTTAACATTCAGATCTGTTTATCATTTACAGCTTTATATTTAATACTACCAAAAGATTAGCCAAAAACTAAATATTAGACAAAACTAATTAAAAAATTTAACAAAATTGAATTTAATCTTAAAGGTAATAAAAACAGCTAGTGTTTGTTTCTTTAATGTAATTATAAAATTATTTTTAGATTTCACTCATTTGGAACTTAATAATTTAGAAAATTCAGTTTAAAAAAAAAAGAAAAAAAGAAAAGAAAAATGTTATTATAGTGTAGGACATTGCCAAAAACATCTCTACTCATCTTTCTGAAAATTATATAGGCATTTATAATAATCCTGTACATTTTTATTTTTTAACAGTTCTTATGTTTGAATCAATTAAAATGAGATCAGCATTAAGCATTTTTTGGGATAAAAATCACAATTTTATGTGATCTAAAAAGTGTGTGTGTGTGTGTGTGTGTATTTGAATAAGGTGTATTTTGGTAGCAGTAATTCTCTCAAACATGAGACGGTGGCAGTATTTACATTATTCAGACTATTGTCTTCATCTTTGTACGACATTTTGGCCATTGCATGCTCCGGCCTTCTTCAGTTCGAAATTCCTAGCACCTGAACACTTTATTACAATGCTTGGGGTATATGAACTCCATTCCTTATATAGTAATGCCTCTTTTGGTAGTCATGAGTTATCTCCCTCTCACTTTGTAAGTTACTTGTTCACCACTGCTGTAGCCTCGTTTTGAACTCAAAACTCTTCTGGGTCAAGTCACAGGAACTAACCAACATCGATATTCACTGGGCTATGTGTCCTTAAGACAAGATTTGAATTTTTGGGACTTATAAACCTGATGTTCAGTAACCCCTTTTTACCAGAGCTCATATTGCAATTTTTGACACTAATGATTTTCTCTGTACCTTCATATTACTAGTTCCCATATTGTGGTTATCTCTATACTTGATTGGCTTAGGAGATTTTTTTAAGCCTAGCATATGTGCTGATTCTTTAAGTTTACATAGTTTCCAGTGGTGTTCTCTATTATTTTAAATAGAGGGTGATGATCCTCTTTCTCCCTCCATATGTAGTCAGATATGCCTGATTTTTTATTGCCCCTCGTGTTATGGCCTCACGATGTTCTTGTAGCCTTATCTTAAGGGAGAGATGTTTCTCCTTTATATTTCTTACCACAGCTACATGGAATGGCGTACAAACAATCCTTAGTCATGTCCTCCTCTGTTGGGAGTCTTATTCATGCATCCTCTCTTCCATGTATGTTGGAATTGTTGTACCTTGGATAATTGTTTTGTCATAGTGTACTGCTTATACTGATCATTTCCTGTTCATATGACTGAGCCACTGCTTATGACTGTTGAAGGCGGCAGTGGACGATCCCTTTCTTTACATTCTATGGTGAAGTAGCATCTGGACCTCCTCAAGGATTGGGATCAGACATATATCGGCAAGTTGAAGGCTTAGAAATAGGCTCGCCATTATTACTATCATTGGCTAACATATACATGGAATACTTTGAAGAGATAGCATTAGAATCTACAGTTCTTAAGCCAACTCTATGGCTGAGATACGTTGATGACACCTTCATCCTCTGGCCACACCAGAAGGTTCAGATGCTACTCGACTATGTGAACTCAATAAGACAATCCATACAGCTCATTATGGAAAAAGAGATTGACAACAATATATATATATATATATATATATAAAATAGAGATCAGTACATGAGAAATTTAATAGATTATAAAAAACAAAACTCTAGAAAAATTAAAAATTAATTTAAATTTGAATAGACTGTAACTTGTCTGATAAAAACATAGTATCTTTATCTTTTAGGTATAAGTGTAGTTTAAGACCATACTTCTGAAAAAATATAAATGAATCATATTTATGAACTAAGATGAAGAACTAATACTTGTTCACAGATTAAATATTATAGGAAATTAGATTAGGCGCTATACAATCAACAGCATTCTTGAAATGAATCTGTAAGAGGCAAACATGCAGCAGTAGAATAAACATTTACAAGTTATATAAAATCATACAAACATTTTGCATGTGCACATAATACCCTAAATTATTGGAGATTTAACAGATTTTCTTCATGTGTACAGTAAACCATCAGTCTAATTACATACATTTTGCAAAAGTCACTAAAATGAATTAAAAATCCTATTTTCTATCAATAGAATTTCTTTGAAAGCCATTTCACACCTTCAGTTCCCCAAACTCTTGGGTAGCATCTTGAAGTGTGTGTATATCCTGATAATCTGTTATAAATAAAAAAGGATGAAACTCAGTAAAACAAAATATATAATTTAATTTTTAAACAACCTAAAACAATTAGAAACTCTCATAAGTACTATAGCAAGTCTAGTTAATGTTTGAAACTCAGACACTTAAAGGAAAACATTTTGAACAATTAAAATAGAGTGCCATTAAAACAGGCATTTAATGCATTTTTGCTCTAAACTTTACAACATTCTTTTTGAAAATGTTTAACTTTCAGATAAAAACTACAGCAATTATTGAAGAGTTGACATTTAAGTCACTTATAAGAAAGAATAGAATTGCAGAAAGCTGTCACAGCACTGAAGTGGATACAAAAGCATATATATTTTAAAGAATAAATATTAGATAAAAATATAAAAATGAAGAGTAAATTTCATGGCACTTTGTAAAATAGAACTTTTTAGGCTGTTAAAGGCAAAATTTTAAAAAAAGCTATACATGAAATCAATTATTAACTCAAATATTTTTAAATAAAAGAAAAAAGAAATACTAATCTTCAAGATGACTGACTGAAAATTAAAAAAAAGTTCTTTAGAAAAGTAAACCATTTTTACATTTTCAGTCTGTTGTCAAAGTTAGCTAATGATTAAAAAATATTCAAAAAGTATTTGAATTAATAAATGAAAATTAATTTTTGTTTTTAAGGATTTTATCTAGTTAGGGATTATATTTTAATTGTGAACCCAATCATTAGTTAAGTTTGGTATATGTGTATAGCCCTTGCAGGTAATTAATATTTTATCTGAATTGTATACTTTACAATCTTTACTCTATCACTAACTTTTATTTTACTTATTTATATTTTCGCATAAAGTAACTTAAGAAAACAGTAAAATGTTAAATTTAAATAACACTGAGTAAATATTCAAAAACTGTTTTTTTTTAAAAACTACTTTCAACCCACTTAATGTTGAAGAGTTTATATTTATATATTTTTTATTGACTTAAATATTTTGATGCTCCTTTGTACAGAAACTTACAATAATATGCCTATTCAAGTCAAAACTTTTACTTTTACTCAATTTGAAGAAAAAAGTGTGATTGAGATAAACCTACCAAACTAATGGATTGCATACATCAAATTAGCTACATTTCTTAACCTAACAATCCTAACTGAATACAAAAAATCCCATTATACTTAATAGTAAAACAATACCAATAACAGACTCATTATGTCTTGTAGGGAAAAATAAAAAATAGATTTTTAATTATGGCTAAGAATTTAGGAATGTAATTTCTTGTAATTTTAAACTATTTAAAAAAAAAAAAAAATAAAAGAAGCAGAATCAAATTTTCATATAAACTATTTTTTATATTTCACATTTCTCTAAAAAAAACTTTTTAAAAGAAAAGAGATAAAATACTATATCCGACATGCAGAATTGGTTGCCATGGAAACAATATAGCCAAAAGGTCAGTGCAGTTAAGATGTGCTATATGAAAAAGAAATTGCATTTTCCTGCTAAAAAAAATTAAAGTGATCAGAAAAAAATAAAATAATTATGCATATTAACAGCACAATTTTAAAAGATTTATAAAATCAGAATTATCCCCGTTTTTATAAATGGCATTAAGACTTACTGTAGGCTCCCCGAGGCAGACCTCGACCACGTGCAGCCAGAGTGGTTGGCAGCATGACTTCTTTGGGTTGTGCTTTTTTGCATTCAACCTACAAGAACAGGAAAAAATGGATTTATTTATTAATTATATTTACTAGAAATTACTGTGGAATATTTATGGCACATCTTTACAACTTAAAATGAAACGTTTATATATTTTAAGTGAAAAAATATCACATCATAGGAACTTACAGTTTTGCCTATAGCTGTTATGGAACAAGAAGATTAAAAAGTTCATTTTGCAAACTAATTAGTATATTGAATTCGATCTCTATATTGCAGCCTCATTGCCCAATTACATATACTTGCAGTAGCTTCTCTCATAAGCTAGTTTGTTATTGTAATAAGATTTTCACCTATTGGGTGTCTACTACAACAACGATACACACACACACACGTTGTGTGTGTGTGTGTGTGTGTATATATATATATATATATATATATATATATATATATGCTCAGAAACGTTTGGTTAAATAATATGGACATGTTTTGTCTATCAATGTAAAAGAAAGATATCAAACAAAAACATTTTGTAACACTTAACATTTACAAATCTGTCAACCTAAAAATAATCAAACTTGGAGATTTACATCTCTAACTTCAAAAAAGGAAAATTTTATCAAAAACAGGGAGAACCAGACAGACTTCAAAAAGAGTCCTAAGATGTTTTGAATTTAAAACATTCTTCAAATTTGCTGCAGTTATTTCCAATGGAGGTGTGATTTTGGACCAACATTAACCAATGATCTTGACTCAGTAAATTTGATATTGGAAAATGTTATCTTCATTAATTTCACTGAATCATGGTTTGAAACATTGAAAATGTTTTCAAAACATTTGCAAGGAGTATCTGATAAAAACTGGTAGATGCAGTGAAAGACTAAGAATTAACAGAACACGAGTTATGAACTGGGATAAAGTGTTCAAAACCAGGTATCTCTAGCACTGTTGGGAAAGTTGACAAGTCTGATATTAAAAAATGTTTTTGTACATTTTTGCCTGTTGAGATGCTTAATAAAATGAATTCAGAATTTACACCGCTTAAACAATTTGGACATTATAAAATAATATATTAACATGTACGCAGAAATTTACAAAAACAAACTTGATTTGTAGTTTTAAAGTTCCAGTTTTATATCATCTCCTGAAGTAAAATCTACTGCTGCATATAGAAGTGTTTTGCTTACACATGTTAATGTATTTCCTACTGCATAGCACAAATATGAAAATCATATATTTGGCAGTAACTGAGGTTTATATGGCTTCAATTAATCTTCATAAATACTTTACTGAATGTAAACAAGTGAGTTTGATCTTCACTATTAGGAACCTAAGTGTGCATGTATATTAATGGATTCAAATCTGCCAAGACTATCAACAAAACAAAGTCATTGTAGTAGAAGAGAGAGGATTAATTCAGTTAACACTCAACATTACATCTAGTATCAGATTATGAAGGTGTGTGTCTTATAAACATATGCACCTTTATGTCATGAGGTAGGAAAATGATGTAAAAGTGTTACTAGAAATAATCCCCTAAAAACACCACTACAGCTTCTAGCAAATAATAAAAGTTGTTTTTAGAGCAGCATCAGTGATAAATCTGTCCAGAACTACAACATATATACAGTGTAGGAATTCAGTTTCACCAAATGTGTGAAATCTGTAATGTATAGAGGAGATTGGTTAAAGACATTTCTTTTAAAGAAAGTAGCTGTCAAGTAATCCACAAGATATTAATTAGTTAGACAATATTAGGCCATGGAAATATAGTCTTAACCTTGATATCAATACTACTCATTACCAGTATTATCAAGTGAAAAACTTTTTTTCACCGAGTCTGGCTTCTAATAACTAATCATTAAAATCACTCCACTTTATGACAAATATGACGACAAAGATATTGCCTGTGTATAATGGAAGATGTTGCAGGTCCAACAGTACCACACAAAGAACCTAAGTGTCTTGCCCTTGTTACCATCTCCCTGCTTTTAAGCAATCAGAAGCTGGGAGTGGGACATTAGGAGCAAAACAAACATCAAGAGATGTATATATGTACAGTTTTTCCTTGTGCACTTTCATGAACACATTTAACTAATTCAATTGAAATCATCTGGATGGTCACGAGACTGAGTACATGGTTAAAAGCCACTGCAATGAAGATGTGGGAATGGAGGTGAAAAGGAGTTGGATGAGGAGGAGCTAAGCAGCTTATGTTTGAGCATTGCTTGCCAAGGTGGATGCTGTGTTAGTACAGGTTTGTGGCTGCTTCCTCACAGGTACTGCCTGGCAAAGATGGAAATATTGATTTCATGCCAAAATGAGAGTGATGCCCACTTGTTCAAGAGGTTGCAAGAAATCCAAAGCATTTTAGATCTGACAAGAAAGTAGACCATCCTGTAGGGAAAGAGAGAGAAAGATGATGGCAAGAGAGAGATTAGCAAAGGAAAGAGAGAGACAGACAAAATGATGATAGAAATAAGTAAAAGAGAGAACAAGAGAGAAAGACAAACAAAAAGTAAAACAACACCGCACAAACCTTTGCATGGCAAAAATCCAAATGTACAGTGTAGTTAAAAAGATCGCACCTACCTTCCTTTAAAAAATAAAATTCAAGCAGCAAAAGAAATCCTCTCTCACTTTTTCAGTCTCTGTCTGTCTCTCTCTCTCTATATATATATATATATGTGGCAACGCACACACAGAGCTATTTTGCAATCATGCAAATAGTTTATGAAAAATTAGACCAAGGTCTTGGCAGTCAATATGAACTGTTTTACATTTGTGCATCTTTTTCTTTAAAGCTCTTATGTATTTCAATAGTACTTCTCTATTAATAACAAAAGCTCCCATTTATTCTACAGGCTAAGATTTCTATCCCCAATTATCAAGTACCTAAAATTCCTCGAAATTTTGACAGAGTGCATCTATTGTAAAACTTGCTTACAATAATTTGAATTTATAATTATCTTTCATGGTATGTTTTGTTCTTCATTGTAAAATACAAAAGAACTTTTCTACACCACAAGAATCAAACATACATTGAAGTTTGAATCATGTACAATTTATGAAATAGTAAAGGAAGAAGTAAGTGCATTATGAAGAATTGAAGGGTATTTGAATATCTGGACAAAATATTTTTTAATCAGAAATAGAATTCTTATGGATATTAAAAGTAAAAAAAATGGAGGTGGGGGGATATTTTTCCTTTCTTCACTGCTTGTAAATATCTGTACAAAAACAATTCATTACAACTTACACTTCTCATCCCTCAATTGCTTCTCATACTGCATGCACATACTCTGGTATATATAGGTATAAAATTTGCATATGTAGTTGAAATAAAAACAATACTAAGTAAGTCTAAGAAACATTTTATGGATTTCTTTATTTTGATTTTCTCCATCAGATAACAACTACAAAAAGTGAGAAATCAAATTTGAAATTTGTACCATTGGCATAATCAAATCTGAGATAATTATAAAATAAAAAACAAAAAATGCAGAGTAGAAAGAATAAAAAGTGAAATGTATGCTTATCTAATTAACAAATGAACACATTTCTTGTCTCATTTATAGCAGTTGTGTAATGTATTATGAAACAGATATCTTGTGGAGGTGTGATTACAAAAGATTGAGAAATAAAAGCAAAATTAGCTACATGCATACACACAAAAATACATGCTAACCTGCACATTTTTTATCTCCTCCCCTTTACTATTAACTATACTTGAAGAAGTGTAAAATTTGTGTTTTTTCTCCTTCTACCCTGTTTCTCTAAACATTTGGCATGAAGAAAAATTTTCTAGCTGGAAAGACAGTCAGGTGAAAATTACCTTTTATGTGGAAGAATCAACTGAATAAAACTGAAATCAATGGCTCTGAATACATTATCAATAGAAAGGATGATAGCAAATTTACATTTTAATGTCACATAATTCAATATAGTGGTCATATAACAATATTTTAAAATGTGCTGAAATATTGTCAAAAATTCAGAGACTAGGTATTATATATATTAATCATTCAGACCAACATTTTCATTTTAGTTTCAGATCAAAATAATTCGGATTTGTTGAATCCGAATACCTTTGTTGAATTTTGAACAAATGTTTACAGAAAATATTTGATGTTTTTGGTATAGTAACCAGTTTCCTATATGAGGTTTAACTCAGTTCTTTTACCGACTTTATATTTCTCATCTATAAAATGCTACACTGATCATTCAACATACATGCTCCTTTGTTGTCCCCTAACACTCATGTACCAGAAAACATCATTTTTTACATACTTTTGTCAAAACGTTTTGAGTTTACATTTAAATTGCAATAACAATCTACATGTTGGAAGAAAAACTTACTTTCAGCAGATTTTGGGAGAGAGAAGCAACAATTCAAAGTATTATTTCTCATAAAAATGTTGGATTTAAGTTTTTTTTTTTAAGTGTCCTGTTTTACTAATATACATAGTCTTCCATCCAATCTCCTATGCATATAAAAGAGACTTAATGTGTTGCTTTATAATGCAACCATGTACTGATACAGTAAAATGGCTGAAAGCATAGCCTACCCAATTAAGAGTTGGTAACTAATTTTCTTGGTTAAAAAGAGAAGCTCATTAGTTTTTAAAAGTTGAAGTTAAAAAACCTTAGAATTCAATGCTCTGAACATCTTTTTTGAATCATTTTAAACTAATGATAAAATTAAAGAGAGTTAAATTTTTAATTGAAAAAGAAAAAGTTAACTCACCATTTTTTTGTTGATCTCATGAAAATGAATCTCGCAGACCTTGTCCACTACATCCTCACTTTCAAATGTTACAAAACCAAAACCTAGAAGAAAGACAAAAAAGAAAGAAACATTTAGAACATAAGGCAACCCTTAAAATATAAACAAAAATTATAGATATTTTCCCAACAAAACTTCAAAGAGGTTGACATTCAAAACTGATAACAACAGTTTAAAAGAACCCACACATACGCAGACTGATATTACTGTAGTTTGCATTAGTATCTCTCAATGATTCTCAAAACATCAACTGATTTTCCTTAACTATAATTTATTTCTCATTAATTTTAGGAGTCTCAGAAAATAAGTTGGCAGATCACAATTATGAAATTATTTACAAATAATATTAAGTAAAAATTTAGAGATTGCTTTGGAGAAAAATTAAAACATGAAAAATTGATGCAAAACCTGTCTCAATGACAAATATGAATAATTATTTCATTAGCATCTCATTAATACCTGAATTAGAAGAATTCATTATCAAAAATAATGAAATGAATGAAGACACTTCTATTTTAATTTTGTAATCTATTAAAAACAGTAATGCAATTCCTATATACTAATTGATACTTAATTTTTTTCTCTCTTAACAGTAAAAACTATAAAGTTTCTGATGGAAATAGAACAAAAGTATTAAATAAAAATATGCTCTTTCATTTGATTTATCAAACAGTTATGAAACACAAACATCAGCATGGGTTATGTCATTTGGTATAATTTTCAAACCTCTTTAGATATATTTCAAAAATTAAACCCTTGCTCCATAATGATATTTATTTAGCAAGCTCATTTTACAGATAATTGCTAATATATGAGGGTGGGTTAAAAGTTCTTGGCATGACCAAGAAGCCCTAACAAAAAAAAAAAAAAAAAGTTTGTTCATTTAGTTATATTTGGAAAAAAGATTGAGCAAAGATATTTTCAATACCCTCTCATAGTTAGATTCATTAGATTCTTGGAAGTAATCCTTTATTGTAACATACTAAACCAAACTCAGTAAATACATTTTTAATATATTGGACACATGCCAAGAAAACCTAAACCAATGATGAACAAGAGAGTTTCAGAAACAACTGATAGAGTGTGGTTCAAGTACTGAGACTTTACACCAGACTAAACTATGCTCAGTGAACATCTCTATATCAGATAAGACTATCTTTAGACTATGTTTAAAATTTAGAACATTGTCTCATGGCTGAGATAGTTGCATATACCCCCAACAGTGTTAGTAGTTGGCATTCAAACCAAGAAAAAATATTAAAAGTCAGGATTTTTAAGTGATAATTATAAAAAGAAAAGTGACATTTCTCAATTGAAATACTGATGAAACTATCTTCACCCTCATTTAAAATTGATATTTAAATTGTTTAGAGGCAATGTACCAGGCTACACAAAAATTAGAAAAACATTTTTTTATATCAAATATATCTAACTAAACCTATCCATCTACTAAAATAGTTGGTACAAACACATTTGTCATAGGTTTTATAAAAATACATATGTGACATGATTTGTTAAATTGAGATTTGTACTTGTTAAACTTTCATTCTGATATGTTATTAAATTCAAAATGGAAATTATTACCATTAAGCTCCAGGGTTATTTTTTATTAACCAGTGCATAAATATTCAAATATTGATTTTAACATAGAAAAAAAAATGGAAAAAAAGAGAAAGAATTTTGATTAGCTGCAGTCATATATATTTATTGCAGTATGCATTAGAGTAGTACTTACTTCTACTAATAGAGAGAACCACAATAACCTGTCATGTTATTTACTACACAAACTACTTCCAATCAAAAAGAGCAGCACAATGCAGAGTATAGAAAAGAACAGGTTTAAAATAAGTTATGTTACAGCCAATCCATTCTAAGGTCTACTTCAAGTAAACAATTTACATGAAGCTGAAAGCAAACTACAATGATTATAAGGGTGAATCAGATTAAGTGAAAGTTTGAAAAATAAAATTATGAAAACTGAATATATTCATCAATAGATATGTTCAGCTTTAAAAAGATCCTGGAAATGCTAGGCTCCACAGCAATTACAGACAACAACTGTATTTGCTAACGTGCTCTGAGTATATATTAGAAGTGTGTGTATATATAATTTAAAGAAAAGTCCATATCTGTCTCACTTAACCATCTATCTATAGAAATATGGCAGTGGATTAGTTTTAATGCAAAAATATATATATATATATATATATATTAAAAAGAGTAGGAAGGCAGTATCAGGAAATAAAATGAAAAGATTGTCTCTTGAAGTTTTCTCAATCATGGCTGGCATACAGATGAAATATCAAGGACACAAGGAAGCAGAGATAGTTTCATAAACAGGAGGAATGGAGTATATATTGATAATATACCAAAGAGGGGCATTTTGTACATTTGATAATACTGATCATACAGCCAAATGAGGAATATACAAAAGCTGAAACTGGTTTTGTGTTATGTTTGGCAAGTTTTATGAATGTCTTTCAGAAATTAATATCAAAAGTTAAGCAATAATTTTTCAGACAACCAAAGGAAATTTCATAGATCCCTTATTGGAGTAGATAGACTAAACTATCGCCCGGTTCACACTCCACCCACGTCTATTGAACAGGTGAAGAGGCTCATGCCTTGTTCCATGTTTAGGATGTGGTTTCCGGCTTTCTCTTTTCCATTCTTTTTACCCTTACGTAGCCCCCTGCGCATCAGTGGCGTTATCGCCTTGTTTGGGGTGATATGATTAAAAAAAAAAAAAATATGTTCAATAATTTACACTATTTTTTTTTTATCTTATGGAAAAATTATATTCAGTTTTCATGACAAACAACTTACTCATTAAAGTACTAATAGCACAAAATTCTTATAAGTGAACTCTTTACTATGATTTCTTGCTTCAGATTTTATTCTCTTTCCTATTGCTGATAACTTAGTTATCACAAAAGTCAGTTATGTTTATTTGGGAGAAGGAAAATATACAAATTCATCAATTAATTGAAGACTTTATACAAGTGATGGTAAAAAAACATACTAAAACTTGAAAAAATATTTCAAATAACTGAAAATAACTTTTGTTTTGATACACTGAAAAGTATTAACATTTAATTTTTTTGTGGTATTTTTTAGCCAGTTTATTCCTCAACACTTAACCAATAGGAATTTAAGCCATTAAAACACCATCTTTGGCTTATCACATCCTATACCATAGGCACTCATGTCATAATGCCTTATCTCTGTTGATAAAGATTCTCATCTTATTTTTTCTTTTCTCAATTTTTAAAAAAAATGTGATAAAATGATGAAGAAACAAGTCAAAATTAATATTCACATGTGTGTGTAATAATCAAAATATTTTGTCACAAAACTATTTTCAGTCAATAATAGGTAATGAAGAAAAAATTGGGGATGAAGCCCTACCTTATTCTTAACAGCTTTAATATTCTAAAATGTTATGTTGTCCATAGTCCATAAAGATAACATCTTGAATTATGAGAAATTTTACAACTTTCTTCCAAATTCCTATTTAATTTGAAGGCCAAAATAACAAATATTGGCATTTTAAATAAAAGCATATAATGCATGTATTAACATCATTGTAATGGTAGTGATGGTATTTCAAGACAAAGTTTATATTTTTTTTGCCAGCTCAGTGCAACAACTAGCTGGAGTGAAAGCTGTACATATTTACTTTGTTCAACAGAAGTACTTTTTTTGTTGTTCTTTTCTTTTAATGTTTCTCTAAGTAAATGCATTGTTTTTGCAATTTTTGTGTCAGTCAGTTAAGTGCAATACATGATACATGCTACATGCTTAGGTGATCATGCCTTAAAAGAAACATGACTGACTAGACAGAAGATATTCCTGCAGTAGGTTACCATTACTTTCTGCAGTAAACTGGTTACCAACCAAGGCTATAGAACACAATCTATCCTGCTATTTAACCCATAGCTGGAGGGATAAAAGATTCATACCATTCCTAAAGATGGTTATAAAATATATTGATATTACAGCTATTGTTTCTGTAAACTAGGCTATTGTTTAGCTTTCAAAGAAATAATTTTATTTGGCTGTCTGTAATGTAATTTGGAATGCTGTTAACTAGCATTTATACTACTCATTTAATGATTTTCATTCTCTAGAGTAACAACTTTTACAATAAACCAAATTTAAGTTTTTCTATGCCTCCTCTCTCTTACACACACACACATATATATATATATATATATAGTGATAAAAACATTTTAAAATTTTAGTTTAAATTAATTAGCCAAAGGTCAGTCAGTCAGTTAAGTGCCATGCGCGATACACGCTTGGGCGATCATGTCTCGAAAGAGACATGACTGACTGGGCAGAAGATTATCCCGCAGTAGGTTGCCATTGCTTTCTGCGGTAGACTGGTTGCCGACCAAGGCTATAGAACCCAATCTGTCCTATTATTTAACCCATAACTGGAAGGAAGAAACGGATTAATACCTTTCCCAAGGGTATTTGCGCGTAAGTGAATGTAATGAATTCAACTGGAATTCGAACTCGGTTCTCCAATTTCTCGTTCCGAGCCGATATCCACTGCTCCACAAAGCACATCCAAAGGTACTCTACAATTTTCCAAACAAAAGTAATCCCTTATTTTGAAACCTAATACATTAATTATTAAAAAGCTTTTCATGTGATGGAATACAGTTCAGGCTAGTGGATTGGTGAAAGGATTTGGTACACTGCCCCCACTCCCTGCTTTGCAGATCTGATAGGATTTTTTTAAAATTTTGTTTTAAACAGAAAATTTCCTCAAATGCACATTCAAAGATTGTAAACGATTAAAATGATTCAGTCATTTTTAATTTTCTGTTAAAAAAATTTTTTTTTGTATTACCACTTTTTAATTTTATATTTCTGTAAAAGTGTCATGAAATATTTTTAATATTACCTAATGTTTGTGCTTGATAAAAAAAAAACAAAAAACATTTGAATTAATGGTGGTTCCTTTTGAGGAAAATACTAGCCGAGCTCATGAATATAGGCTGGAAAAATATGATGATCTGTGAAAATACAGGAGGTGGAGAATATATAGCATTTGGGAATTTTATTACCTATTCAACAATAACATACCTGGATAAACTTGATATGCCTGAATCAGAAAGGAAGAAATATATTATGAGGCTCTAAAATCTGGTATTCTCACATTTTGGTGAACAAAGAAGAGCATAGTGATATGAGGTATTGCTGAAGTGTCAAGTTTTAGTGATAAGGTTCTAGCCTTGAAAGCATGTAATGTGTCTAAAGTGCAATGCAATGTGACCTTGCTCTTTATAAGCTTTGATACTTAACCAATGTTTTGAAACTGAATAAGATTTTACAGGAAACTAGAACAAAAAATTTTTAAATTTACCACCATTGGGATTTACTTTATGAGGTAGGCATCGAAAAGTTCTTATTCTAATTAACTTCCCAAAATCTGACCAAGTCATCAATCATCAATAGTTTTTCTTGGATGGGTTTCTTGGTAAAAATAAAAAAAATTCAGTTACTCCTTGTCTCTCTAGTTTATAAAAATAATAAAATGATTGTACCTGTTCTCTACCAAGCTAAACTCATTAACTATCAAGAGTAGTCAAATAACTTTTCTAACACATCAACATTAAGTACATCATATTAAAAAATATTCAAAACAAGTAAATTCAAACAAGTAGTTTTATAAATTGAAAAGTGATAAACAAAACTAAATCATCATTTTACTGTTATATTCAGATAAACAAGAACAGAAATCAAAATTCTAGTTTAAGGATATAAATACAGAGTTTTTTTTTAGTTCTTTTTGTGATACAAAACTGATACAAGTTCATTTTTAAGAATAAATAAATCAGTAGCAGTTTTTTTTTTTTTATAATAGTTGGTTTTCTAAATAAAAAAAAATTAAACTCATCTTAGCAATACATAAATATTCAAAAACCCATTGTACAATGTTTGGGTGTTGAATTGAATTTGTACATAAATTAAACAATAAAATGAGCTTAGAATTCATATTTATCTACAGAAATGACTTTAGCAAAACTAAGTTTGAATTATTGAGTTATTAAGTATAGCCTAAAGACTTCTCTAGACAAGAAATAACTTTTAATGTAGTTACAAACACTGCAACATTACCACATTTACTAATGTTAAAATTGAATTTGTTTGACTAATTTTAAAATGTGTCTTGGGCCACTTTTTGCAAATGTTAAATATGTTGCAAAGAAAAAAAAAGTACAATTAATTTTTGATTTAGAATAAAAGTTCAGTGTTTTTAAGTGAATTTTAAAGACAATACTTAGATATGTGTCCACAGATTTATTCCACCACATACATTTTATTAACTATTGCCAGCTTTGAGGTAGCTTTAAGAGTCTATCTTCTAAGAACTTGGAATCTTTCTGGGTGATAAGTGGTCTAAGTGGTTTTTAAAGAATCCTAGAGTTAAGAGAATTTTGGAAGGACTGAAATAAATGGCAATAAAAAGTGCAAGGTCAGGTGAGCATGGTAAGGTTGAGTAGAATATCCTAGTCAAGCTGAACCAATTTCTGCCAGGTCTGCAAAGACACAAAGTCTTGCACTGCTGATACTTTTCTGATAAACTAATTTTGGATGCTTTTCATCAATTGCGATCTTTAAATTGATCCAAATGGGAACAATACTTGCCTGTATTTAAAGTCTGATTTTTTTAAAAGGAGCTTGTAATAAGCAATACACTTCCAATCTCTTCAGATTGGACAGAATCACCTTCAGTTAATGGTAACTAATTTCATTTCACCTAGAACTTTTATCACTTCACTTTGTTGTAAACAAACCATTTTTCATTGCCTGTTATCACTTTTTTCAAAAATGGGTTGTTTTTTGTGTTTGAGTGGTGAATTGCAGAAAGAAATGTGGTCTATTAATTTTTTCAATTGTGAGGCTTTCTTACTTTGGTGAGGTATGTCTCCGCAACACTTCCCACTTATCTCATCATCAACAAATAGTGCACCTGGGGGCAGGTCTCTTATGGTGTGTGCTCCTTCAAAGGAGAACAACACAAGCTTCATTCTCAGATGAACTATTATCTGTAGTTTCACTAGAAAAATCAGCTCTTTATCTTTCCTTGATCTTTGCCAAGAAACCACACAAAAGACATGTCTGTTTCGATGTGTGCATTCAACAGTAGTAAGCAAAAAGCTATGTCCTGAATGAGAAAGAGGATGGAAGTGATTGCCGACAGTAAATGATTAGAAGGTGAATCAATGAATGCAGTGTGAAAGAGAAAGTGAGAAAAAGCATATTGCCTTCTCTTGCTTCAGGAAGGCATGTCAAAGCCACAAAGGCACTCAGATATTGTAGCAATTTACACATGCAAGTATTTCCAAATACCTTAAAACACTCATATGAGATATGTGAAGCATTTCTGTGATGTTCCATGTTATATGATTTGGATTATTTTTAATGTCATAATCAATTACTTCAGGTTTGTTGGAATATTCTTAGTCTTTGAGATCAAAATTTCCACTTCTGAACCTAGTAAACCATTTACAAACAATGCTCTCAGCTATGGCACATACCTTTTTGCTTCTTTCTGGAAATAAAAGAGCATTAAATGCCAAAATACTTGCTACTTTCACTTTTAACTCAAGGACATTCACAATCTATCCATGAATTGTAGAGAAAAGTAAATTAAAATTGTCACCTTTCAGTGTGTTTAATATGTTATATTAAATCACATGTTTAAATGACACCAGTGGAAAATGCTATGAATTTTTATTTCAACCCAATATAACTAACCACGGTAATGCAGCAAGAATATAAAATTGCTTATGGAAATATACATGTGTATGTGTGTGCACCTGTAAAGTAAACAAGGGCAGGACAACAAGTTAAACCCTGATTAGCTGAATTTTAACCTGAAGTTTTTACTGGGTAAAGTTTGATCTATGTGTTTAATGTCCATTACTGAATTAAGTTCACTAGAAAGAAGATTATGTTAAAAAAAAAAAAGAAAAAAAAGTGCATTCCCCCACCCCAATAATTATGCTGTAGGCTTATTGATGTACCTACATCCATATCTTCTAATCATTAATGCTCAACAATGTTTTGTGTCATAAATGAAAAAAGATCATTTCAGAGAGGGACGGGTTTGAGCCAAGAATAACAGTGCTAGTTCAAGTAGAAAAAAAGCAGATTGCATATAAATAATTATACTTTAAAATTTATAACTCATGTGATAGCATTTTCAAGTTCTGATTGAAATATTGTTTTTATTCTTATCTAGATACTTAATACAAAGAGGGTGCTGGTACAACCCACTTTCAAATATCACTTTTTTTTTTTTAAAGGACTTCATAGTTGAGCTGAGACCTTTTCAGCATCCCCTTGTAATGTAAATTTATAAATTATATATACTCTATGTAAATTTATATAGTAAAGAGAAATAGAAAAGCAAAATGCTATCAGAACTATATTATGCTTATATATTTATTCTGATAAAATGAATTGCTAAGAAGAATTAAAATAGTAACTGTTGCTGAATGACCATCTTATTTCACATTCCAAACAATTACTTTTGACCAAGAAAAAAAAAAAAAAAGATAGCTAAAGTCAACAGATTAATTGTATTTGGTATTACTAATTTTAGTACAGTAAAATACCAAATGGGGAGAAATGGAATTAGAAGATTGTGTTGATCTAATCTCACAAGTGAAGGCTGTCCTTCCAAATATGCAGTTGAAATCCTGGCTTTTATTTAGGCTTAAACTAGCAGCAGTGGAAAAGATACAATTATTTCAACCACAATGTACAGACTTACTTTCTTTTATTTACCAGGTTTTGTACCATATGAGGATAGGTAGTTGGGAGGAAAGGGTAGTGAGACTGTATTGCAACAGTCTTCTGAGTGTAGTAGGTATGCTTTATAAATCAACATTTAAAATTGCAGATTACCTAACATTGATAGAAAGTAAGTATTTCAGATATGCATGTCTTCTTGGGTATAGCAAGAATAGGTAAGTCTCTTAAAAAAAGATAAAATAATTGTAAAGATTTTTATATCTTAATACACATTCTAATATTCATTGTTAATTGAATCTTATACACATATAAGAAGGAAAACACATTAATCTCATATAGTAGTCAATATTTTCCCCATAATTTGAAGAGGATAGTGTAATAGATATTATCATGTAATGAAAAATCAGAGTGCCAAGTTCTATTTCTGTATGATTCATTACATCCCTTTCTGCACAAATATCTTTGGGAAAGGTATGAATTCACACCAACAGTTATAGGTTAAATCATAGAACTAGTATCTGGAAAAAAAAAACTTCTTACATTTCAGAATATGTTTTGACTTTAAATAACCCATGAAGTGTTCATGATAAACTAAATGTATGTGTATTTGAAATGTTAACTGAAATCTGATTTTTTTTTTTTTTTACTCCACTCACCATACAAAAATGGGTCACTAACTTAAAATGATAGATTAAAAATATGTAATTTTTAATGTTGTGCTCAAAACTTCAATATATGCTTGAACTAGTGAGAAAACAAGCTTCCAATTCATAAGAAATGCATTGTATTGGGATAGGCCAACATGACTGATTATGGAAATGTTTTCATTAGAATCAATTTCTGCAAATCAATACCATTTTTTTTTTAAAGATTTTATCGACTATTGTTAAAAAAAAGAAGAGATGATGGCATGGATGGTTTGAAAATGTAATGGTAAGCAAAATTTAGTAAGTACACCTAGTGCTAGCTGCTGACCAAATGAACTATCAAACATATTCTTGTTTAACTAAACTGAATTCATCAAAATTTAGGAAAGGGAATTATTCAAACTGCTGGTAATTAAAAGAAAAGGGAAAAATGTAGGAGATAAAGTCAGATGAAATTGACTGCTAAGTTTTCTTTCTGGTGAATTCATGTAAATTGTGAATAAAATAGTTACATTTAACAACGGTACTAAAACTCAGTGATTGAACTCAGTTGAAATTTCAGTATTTTAAATACAGTATCAAACTGAATATTGTTAAAAATGGTAATGATAATTTACAGACACAGTTAATGAAATGAGTTAAAGTATAAAACATCTACCTTTAAGTAATGTATCAAGTTAAATATACATAAGTTTAATTCAGTTATTTTCTAGCAAATCAATATCTACATTAAGTAGTATTGTCAATAGATTTCTGTACTTAAGTATAAAAGACATTTTATTGTTCATACTTTTCTCAACTTGTACACTCAGTATATGCTATACATATAGTTTCATACCAGAGTAAGTTAAGATTTGTAAGTAGTCTTGTTTCATCTGACAAGGTCGCAAGTGTAGAAGCAAACTTGTTTAAGGCCACTAGTGTAGATCAAACAGTACAGCCGTAATAGTTTGCATGGTTAGATTACAAATCATTACAGTATGGTAAGATTTTTATATATAAAAAAAAATACACAGGAATGATAAAGATAAAGCAATTTAACTGATATTTCTAGTTATCTCCAAATCAAGATACAAAAACAGTGAATATTGGTGCAGTACCCACTACAACTGATAAATGGAACCATGATAGCTGCTTATTTTATTCACTACAATGACTACTCTTTAATTCAAAGCAATTTACAGAGAAAAGTAACTCAATAATGTCTTAGCTATGTATGGATATGCATTATATGTTATAGTGAGGTAGTACCTACCATTACTGAAAATAGTAGAACTACCAGAGCTAACATATTTTGTTATAAATAATTTTTATATTTTTGCTAATGTGAGTCTTTGCCACTAAATGATTTTTCCCCCATCCTTGGAAATTCATGTTTAACAAAAAGCTTATAGAAACTTTGGTTTTTAGTCAGTCAGTTTGAATTCATTAGATTCAAAATGTACTAAGCTGATCTATATTCATAATTTTTAAGATGGTTTATGAAGTGTTTGTTCCCCATAAGCCAAAAATGATAAAATGGAGTTCAATTTGTTTGGCCTCCTTTTTGAAATGTTGGGAGTTTATGAATAAATAAAAATAACTAAAATTGGTCACAGAAATTCAGTGACTTTGGGGATGGAGAGAGAGAGAGAAAAAAAATTGGACAGTGTAGTTGAAAGAAGATTAAAAAACAAAAATTATGAAAAACATCTGATACAGAAAATTCATAAAAGCAGAAGCAATGAGCTGAATTTATAATTTCAGTAAATTGTGAAGCAAGTAAATTCTAAAAATACAGACAATTCTTTTCCTTTTTAATCCAATAAATTTAATAATGCTAATAACCAATAGATAGAAAAGAAAAAATGATAATCGGAAGACTTTAATCACCATTAATGCCTACTTGGTGGCTGACTTGGTTGTGCATTTCTTACTGTATCCATATTTAGCATTTCAGCTAAAACTCATTATCTAGAAAATTGTAACAATAGTTGTTCTGCTTTTTATTGGCTCTATACCAAATTAAACTAAATATATACACTAATGGAAATTTTGAGATTAGTCAGTATCATTCTTCCACTGTGAGAAAGCAATATTCACCTGCTTAGTAGTTGAGTTGGCTGTATATTTTATTATGTTTATAGCTAAGATTATAAATATTAAAGCTAAGATTATAAATGTTAAATTTTAAGATTGAAAGCAAGAATCTTAATTTTTCAACTCCTTTATCCCAGTATTCAAATTCAAGCTGGAGTTGTATTCACATTATACTTATATTCTTAGGAAAGGTACTAATCCATTCTTATCAGCTAACCCATCACTATTTGGCACAATCATTCATTGACATGAGGGCACAGCTATTATTGTAGATACATAGTACTATCTGTCATATGCAAAGAGATAGGTATTAACAAAATCTTTGTTAAAATGAAAATCACTAATCCCATCATTTTTTAGTGACCATTTTCCAAAATTTGAATAAATATACAAAGTAATTTTACTTATTTCATAAACAGACATTTAAATATATGAGGAAAGGCTTTTGACCTAACCTACTTCTCAAAATCAGTATTTCAATGACCAAATAATACTGATTTTGGAAAGTGGTTGGGCAGAGAACTTTTTTTAGCACCTCTTTGTATATAAGAAATAAGCTCATCCATAACCATTTCTTAACAAAAACAAGTTACTTAACTGCAGATTCATTAATAATCTTAATTGAATAGAAAACTGCATTTTGTTCGGTCTGAAAACAATTATCAATATTGGAACATATTTGCCATTTCCATTAGAGTCATAGGGGCACCACTTGTACTGCAGCCACAGTAGAAGTGGTGTTTCTTTGGGCACGACAGCCTAAGGGAACCCAACCCTCTCCAGGCTGGTTTGAATTGAGAATTTTTCCTTCTCCTAGAACAGCTGCCACCCAAGGCTATAGATCCCAGTTTGTTCTGCTATTTGCCCTATTTACTCATAGCTGGAGAGAGATGTATTCATACCTTTTCAAAGGGTATTAGCATGTAAGTGAATGTAATGGATTCAACTGGAATTCGAACTGGGCTTTCCGTTTCCTCAATCCAAGTTGCTATTCATTACTCTACCATGCCTCCTTAAAGTTAATTATAAATTATAAGTGTGTGACATGGAATTTCTACAGGTTCTATTATTTTAAATTAATATTTCATGGTACCAGCAATAACATAGATAGTTTATTCCTTGGCTTTAAAATTGCTTATTTAGCAGAAGAGTATAACTCCTTGAATAAAGGAAATGTTTTAAAATAAGTTTAAGAAAAGGAATGTAAGAATCATCATGTGTGGAATTCAATCTAAAACTTTATCTTCCAATTGTTCATTATTACTGCTTGAGGCAAACCTGTTAGTGGTTCAACTGTAAAATCCACGTAAATTGCTTTCAGTGTTAATTGTGAATAGAAAGAGAAAAATCTATTATTGATCAGATGTGATTAATTCCAGCTTTGATCAGTCATTGGTTTGATTTATCAGACAGTCAACCAATTGGCAGTGTATATGTGCATGCATACACAAGATAATTATGTACCTAAGTTAAAATGTATATTTTGAGAATAAAATGGAATCTACAATAAGATGGGCAAGAATTTGACAACAGAAAGCAAAGTATTTGATGATTCGTCATACATTTGCAAATACTCAAAAGTTTTATAACTATTTTTATGTTTTTTTTCTTTACAAGGTGGTCCCATAGTAACACTAAATTTTAAATTAGACATATTCTTCAATTTTTATTTTATTTCGTTTAAACAATAATTAAATAAAAATCCTCCAATGACTTTCTAGGCTTTGAGCAAAGATTCAATAATCAGCACATAAACTGCTACTGCAAAAGCAGTGTTTTGCAGTCTCACTAAAAAGTTAATAGTTACGGAGGCCTATTAGTAATAGTAACTAGAATAGCAAGAAGCGTCATTTCTCAGGGAAGTATATTATACTTTGCGTTTGAGGATTTTTTTGAGCTGTCATGTATATTTTCTGCTACATGTTATTTCATCAGTTTTTCCACTAACCTGACACCCTTCATGTCAGATCACACACACAAAAAAAATTGTTTAATAAAAAAACTTATCTTGTTTTCATTGTAATTGGTAAAATTTCACTTTTTCAAAGAGGAATTAAAAGTCCGTAAATGATCAGAAGTCACACATAAGTTAAAACTAGACATGATTATATTGAAAAAGTTTGAAATTATATATTTTTAAGATTTGAATTGTAGATTAGTTATACGTGTAATCCAGTAAACTAAAATACAAACAACCTGGGTGGGTGATTGCAGAGAAGTGCATCTCATTATTTGTTCATTGTTTTCTACATCTTCAATCTTCGGTACTACAAAGTAACAAAAACAACAACCCAACTTAGAAAACTATTTCAGCCCAGGCAATTCAAGGTAATCCTACATGTATGTAAATGTATCATGCATACCCCCTCTAGTTGCATGTATGGAATTGGCAATGATACAAAGGAACAAGTAGAAGTGATAGCAACAACAGAAGTAATGCAGCCAAAAATAAGTTGAATTTCTGGCATCAAGAAAATATCAGCCATCTTTGTAACATTTACTGCTTTACAAGATTACCTTAGTGGTATGTACTACTTTTATTAGAGACAGTTGCTTGCCACTTAAAGCCAGTTGTTTCTATTTTACAACAGAGCATATCTACAGCTTGCTCACAATTTTTCAAGTAATTAACATACTAAACTCTGGCCATATAACATCAATATTAAATACCCATTAGTTGATATATTAAATTAGGATTTAATGCTACAAATAAACTTTTTATCACCACTTATAACTAAAGTATTAAAGATTTCATGATTGGTTAAAAACCATAATATTACAAAATGCTTGCTACCTATTTTACTTAGCTGAAACTGTAAGAAAGGATGCTAGATGTAATAAAAAATAAAGAATGAGAACATTATATCTGCTGACCAAAATAAAGTTTTGCTTAACATTTCTTGAAGATGACTAAATGTGGTTGATATATGAGGTAAGCTCCAGGATAAATCTGCTAGTGTTGATAAAAACAAGTGATAATACAAAGTAGCAATAATAATATTGAAAGTTTATAAGTAAATAACTCAAAATGTGTGTAAGTTAGTATATTTAATGGGATGTAGAGCCTGTCCCCATAACAATGAATGCAGGTTATGAATATAGTGATGGGCCTATTCTATTAATTTATATCTTTAATTAAATTAATTCCTAATAAATTGCTACAAAAAATAAGATTGATATACTGTACACCCAAAATATGGTATAGTATAGATAGTAAAGTGACGCCCAGTTTATGCTGTGCCTCAAGTTACTTTGTACTCAGTATCACAGAATTGGAAATAGAATTTACTTCCTACTTAGCAAAAAATAAGTTGTGGAGTGAATGCATAAAAATTAAAAAGGAAGATTTTTTTTTAAAGAACAAAAATTTTATATTGGAAATACACAAAGATATTCAGCTCTGTTCAATATAAGAAGATTGTATTAATCCAATCATCTAAATGGGAAAATACTGTTTCTCTACTTTGAAAATAATTGAGATAAATGATTACATTTTAACTTGAACACTGACTTCTTGCATGAATGCTAAATACACAGCTATCTCAGCCATCAAATGGAACCTTACTAAGTACAAATACATTCTTTTCGTCAAACTGAAAAATTCCTACCAATTGTTTGTCTCTATTGAACTGTTCCAGTTATTAATTTTCAGTTAATATATAATTTATATATTTTCAGGTTCATAAGTTACTTGCAAATAATGATCAATGAAATAACATTTTTCTTGTTTAAAACTGAACAACTATGTTATGTGTTATGCTTGCTTAGTATACTAAAAAGATGATACAATATATTTTAGCTAAAATAAAACAAACCTAAGTGAATATACCCTTTTCACCTTTTTTTATTAAAAGCAACAACCTGGTTTAGGTTTATGAAATAGAAATTTCCAGGAAAGCTGCTTTTGCTATGAAAGAAAAAATACGAATACAGAAACTGTACATAGTTTAGCCATTATTCATTGTTCTAACGAGTTTTTAAAAAAACTATATTTGCTGAAAAAATATTAAATATACAGTTTTATTTTTTAAAAATAAAACAGTATCAATTACCCTACTTGCCAACCAATGCAGAGAGAAGTTTAAAAATCCAAATATTACAATGCATTGAATGTACAGGTTTTAAAGTTTGGAGGTTGTTATAAAGAGTTGATCCATACAATAAGCAAGTGAAGATGCGCTGTAACAAGTATGTTTCACAAACAGGTTTTTAATTGTCTTAAAAGGTTGGCAAATTGGGTAACAAAAATTTAGGAAGGGGGAAAATAGTATGCTCAATTTCATGGCATTATTTTCATCTATGAGTAAGCATTATTAGTTTAAAAAAATAAATGAAAAATGATGCTGAAATAAAATATTTACAAAATAAAAAATAAATTTGAGAAATTAAATATAAATGTTAAAATCCAACTAATTATTTCATTGTTTCATATAGCAAAACCAAGAAAAAAAAAAAAAAACTTAAAAAAAATAAAAATTAAGTACAAAGTAAAAAAAAAAGAAAAAAGAAAAAAGAAAAAGAAAGAAAAAAGAAAAAAAAAAGGAAAAAAAAAAGAAAAAACAAAAGTTCAGTTCATTCAAATGGCTGAAATGAAAATTAACTCCCCTTCTTAGAGGGTAGCACCATGCTATAATTTATATTATATAGTGCAAAAGAATTAGCTGAATGCAACAACGTCACTACACTTTAACTACTCTAGATTCGAGGTTGACGCAAGCATTTATAGCCAAGAGTGCCCTGCAAAAACCAACCATAGAATAGAAAGCAATGAGCAGCCATACAAAGGAGGCACATGGGAGAAGAAACATTACATAAGCAAAACTACATAGAAAAATATTTGAAGAAATTTTTCCCCTTGAAATTTATTAAAAACCATCAGCCTCAAATGAAATTTCAACAGATTATCTGTATTAACATGATGGCTTATTGGAGTAAAATTTGTGTGTGTGTATGTGCGTGTTGTTGGATATGGGCCATGAGCCCAAACAATTTTTTTTTCTATTTTTGAAATTAACTATTTAGGAATAGAGAAAGTAATGCAAATAGGGATAAATAATCAATTTTGATATTGGTTCTTTTCATAAAACAAAAACAACTAAGAATTGAAAGAATTATAAAAATATATTCAGGAGGTTTACCTAGATTCTCAAACACTAGCAAATCTTGTGTGTATACTAATAAAGTGTATACTAATAAAATAACCTTACACAGGTATATAGAAAATGAATTGGTGGGGTGAGAAAAACGTTAGACGATGCAAATTAAAAATGAAAGAAAAAAAAAAAAAACCCAGTTTACAAAGTTATTAAAAAAGTTAGTATATAAATAGAGGCTAAAGTTTAAAATTTCTTCAAATAATTTTATTTTAGAGAGATGGAAAGAAATTTGAGAAAAATTGGTTCAAGATGGAAAAAGAAGAAAAAAAAGAAAGAAAAAGAGACCCTCCCATAAATTTAAGATAAAAAATATAGACAATTTTTATTCATCCTTGTTAAATTTACAAAATGTAAAAATTAAACATTCTGAGAAATTATTTAAAATATTTTATACAGCTTATATCAAATTAGCCTACAGATCTAACAAGCTAAACTGTGCCAAATAAAAGAATTAATCTTTATAACTATCCTCTTTAGTATGATTGAAAGCAATTTACATTTCTTTCATCTAAATAATTTATGATAGCTATCAGACAGTGTGTGTGTGTGTGTGTGTGTGTCTCCACATGTGACTAATGAAGTTTGTCTATCCATTTAAACTTAATTCAAGATTTGTTTATTCTATAGTGCAGCTTGCTATTTTGCATATCCACAGAAATCTAAAATATGACAGTTACCTTATGTGAATGTCTGTAATTAAAAAAAATTTTAAACTACATTCTTTGGTCTTTGTTGCATATGTACAAGGGTATCCCTGAACTTTATATTCTTCTTCATGTAATAGGGAAGAATTGATCTGTTCCCTAGATCAAGAATACTTTTTTGTACTTCAAGAAATTCATTTTATATATATTAGCTGAATTTTGCAGATAGCCAAATGGAGGGAAACAAGATTACATTGAGACAATTTTGCAAATGGAGAAAGCCTGCTTGCCTCGACAATTAGCATTTAAAATCCTGATTTTTTACTTGGACTCAATACTGTCACTGGATCTGGTGGGAAATATGCTAGCATTTATCCCACCAAGCAGGTCAATTTCCTTGCTTGATTATAGTTTCTATTTTAAATCTTAGAGGGGAAAAATAAAACCACGTATCTAACTAAATCAGTAAATATACTAATGTTTACTCTACATAAGTATTAATGGTTTTCTGAGTCTACAAAATAAATTGAAATTTGTTATATTTTATATACATCGGTTCTAACTAAACCATAACAAGATAAAATTAAATGAACTGTCCAAATAAAAGAAGTAATGTCTAATCATTCACTATGTTCATCTAAAAGCTATTTAGATAGGTGAATTTATATATCATATTGTGCACCAATCCCATTATGAACTACCACCATCACCACTGTTACAACTACTAAACCACTAAGAGATAGGCTCAGCATTAGTACTGATACTTGTGAGAGATATTTAATTTATTTTGCATTACAAAGGATATTAGTGTTTTTATGAAATTTTTTTTTTAAACGAAAGGGAAGGGTTACAGAAAAAGAGGGAATATATATGTATGTATATATTTAAAAAAAAATTAAGAAAGCATGCATTGTTAAATTAAAAAAAAAATTACTGCAAAAGCTGTCTTTTTTTTTTTTACTAGGACTAATTCAAAAACTACTAAGTTTTCTAACTAATGAGAGCTGCTGCTTGCTGTATCGTCACCAGCATGAACCAGCCACTAATAACTATCTCAGACTGCTGCTAGGAGGTCACTAATATATAGTAGTAATATAGGATATGGGGTTTATTGACCTGAGTCTTGTTTGCTTTTCATTTTAGTGGTGTGGCCTCCTGGGTACCTGAACCTCTGCACATGTGGGTTAGGAGGAGGAGGAGAAGAGAGCATGTACAATGATGGGTAGTAAACCAATGACCAGTGAAGACGACAGGAAACACTCAGCTTGAAGGTTATCTGAAAAGAAATGGCCTTGCAAAGTTCAGCATTTACAACTCCACCAAAAGAATTTTTTGGTAATTTTCTCAAAAACTTTAACCCTACCACCCACTCAATTACAGCATCTAAGAAAAAAAATGAATAAATAAAATTATAAAGTTTTTTTTAAATCATCCCAAAGCTAAAATCAGCTCACTTTAAATTGTCCTCTCTCCTTTTAAAACAATTGCGAACAAAGATACTGAAAAGGCCTTCTTAGAACAATAATAATTTCTTCAAAATGTACTTTCTTAGCAGGAACCCCATTTTCTTTTTAACATTACTACTCATTATAACAAATATAAAAATTAACTTGTGCAGGATTGTGGTTTTTCAGAGACACCACAATTGATTTTAAGGTACAATGCTAAGTTTTGTTAATATTTAATTATTTCTAATAGTAAAAGTAAAATCCAATATTGAAAAATTCGAAACAAACAAAAAGGCAGCCTATCATTATATATTTTTCAAATTAGTACTTTTGTTTTTAAGTTTCAGCTGACATATTTTTCAGCTTTCCTCAAGTATATGTTGCATCTGTCAGTCTTTTGACAAAACTTATATCTGTAGAAGACTGAAGAACACATCTAACACATTAACAAAAATGTATGGGGGTAACAGTTCATAAAATATGTCAAGTGATTATTATAACTACCCACCTTATACTAGTTTGACAGATAACAAGGGAATTACTTCCCCTTGGATCAAAATAACTTCCATTAAAACTTGAAAGCATCAGCAATGTCACTTTGATTGGGGTAAAATATTTTGGAGAGAAAAAAAAATCATTTAATCAAAAATTTACCTAGATTAAAAAAATGTAGAATTGAAAATGTGACAAATCAAATGTATAAAATAGATAGTAAAAGTAATTTTTTTTCTATTACAACCTATTTTCTATATTTTTTTTTATGAAAACACACACACACACACACACACACACACACACACACACACAAACCACTTCCTGCACCTTATTTGTAGTAAGCTGTATTTATATTTATCTGATAATAGATATTACTTAAATTTAATGTTCAATTTGCAGAGGTAGGTCAGTGTAAAAAGTACAGTGAGTTAATGTACTTCTTTTGCAAGGTTTGAATTCTTTCTTCAAGATTTCTTAAGTACTTTATTTTAAATTAAATTTTTAATGACTCCTTTTACTATTAATATTATTATAACCCTTATTTCTTGAAATAGACCCAAGATGAGCTGTGAAGCACTTAACACTTCCTTTTGAACTGGTCAATATTATATAAATCCATTTTGAAAACTTCTAAATTGGCTTGAATATTTTAGCTTACATCCTAACAAGCCTAAGAAATAGAGAAAAAAAAAAAATTAGTCCAATGAAAGTTAAAAATAAATAAAAATAATTATACAAATTGTATCTCAACTGGATACAATGCAAAAAAATTACTTTTAAAAGTTATCCTCACCATTCATTTATTTAGCTTCCTATTATAAGAAGTAAAATACATTTATTACCAATTATTGACTGTCTTTTTTTCTGATGACAACATGGCAGACAGCATAAATTTGAATGTACACTGGATTTTAATAGTGGGGAAAAAGAATTATATAAAGAAAAAGAAAAAATAGGTTGGGAAAAGGGATTTTTTTTTCTTTAGCATGGTAAAAAAAAAAAAAAAAAAAAAACAACAATAAAAAAAAAAAACAAACCAAACAAAAAGATCTAGATATAATAATGAAATGGAAAAAAAAAAAAAAAAAAAAAAAAAAAAAAAAAAAAAAAAAAAAAAAAGTAAAAAATAAAAAAATAAAAAACAATTTAAAAGAAAAAAAAAAAACAGCACAAAAGACTTTGTTATTTAAAAAAGTTCATTAAAAATTAAAAAGGAGGGAGCATTTTCAATTTTCAAATTGAGAGGAAAAAATAGATGAAGCAAACATGCAAATAAAATAAAAAGAAAAGGAAAAAAATTGCATTCAATACAGCACTGCAATATGGCACTAATCAATGAATAAATTTTTTATTTTCTTCAGTAAGAGACAGACTGGTGGGCTTTAAATACCAAGATAGAAAATGAATCTCCTTATAGCACCAAACAAATGCAGCATTTGTGGAGCCATGAGATGGTGAATGCAAGAAGTGAAGGGGGATTTGTTAAGTCTTTCTGAAAAAGATGGAAGTTGATGTTAACATTTCAAAGTTAACATCAAAAAGACCTAAACAATTGATGTGGGGAATGAAAAGCACACATATACACGCATTTCTACTTTAACTGTTTAAGAGTATATAAATATGTATATCAGATATGAGAGGTAGATTGGAAAGAAGTGGTTTTGTAGAAGGAGAAGGAAAATAATATAAAGGATATCTATGAGTATTGGCAGATTGAAATATTAAGAAATTAAAATTTTATGATGTAAAAATCAGAAACTTTAAACATAAAAGCAGAATGCCACTCAAATCTGCTGTATGAACAATTGTATGCTTAATGAAAAAATATTAAACAAATACAATAGAAGTCATTTGAAAATACCAGTTTAAGATTGAAGAGGTATTCTTAAAAGAACTTTAAATGGTTCAATATCCATATATCTAATGGAATGTATATAATTTAAGCAACAGACTACAAATGCATCATTGCTAGAAGATTTTAATTTTATTCCAGTCCCCTACTGAGCATAAAAATAGGTGCAGCACCAATTGTGAAAATTTCATCTGTTTACACACACGCACAGAAATTTCAGTAAAATTTATGACACTTTAAAACTAGAAAATATCTTTGACAGATTTGCTTCATTTTGAAAACATAGGTTAACAAAAAAATATTTTTTTTACTGGTCAATTTAAATTGACCAGTAGTTGTATACTACTACCATGGTCAGGTATTCAATGTCATGCTTTTCCATGCTTGGGCATTTAGAGAAAGGTTATTTTTATATTTCAATACCACCCCCGCCAACCCTAAAAATATAACTCTTAAGATCATATTCCATTAGAACTTCTATCTGTTAAACAAAAAAAAAAAAAAAAAAAAAAAAACACACTTTTCCAACTAAATATGAAATAAAATCCTACACACAGAGTGGTGGAACATAAGGAGAGGCACCCCAGGGTGCAAAATCACTTGGTGATTGGCAAGGTCATAGCTAAGAATGGGAGTGAATTACAAGTGAAATGTTCTATTTCCAATATTTTGTGTAAAAATCTTGCCTAACTAACTAGACCCAATGTAACCAAACTTTATTTAGATGTGGTGAAAAATTAAAATCAAGTTAGATTAGGGTAAGCCAAGTCTTAACACATTTATTAGTGAAAATGTCAGGAAATTTTATTCAAAAAGTGGTGAAAGAAGACTTAACCCCCCCCTTTCCTAATAAACTTTATCTTAATATCCTATGATATATATATATATATCGTATTTGTGACTGCTTGCTGATACTTATTTCATTAACAGTGTGTCATGAATTATTTTTGTGACAAAACTCAATAGTTCTTTGATCATGTGCAGTGTGTACAGAAGCACATGCCGATCAAAATGTGAAATGTATAAAAGATACAAAAAGTGTTGTTTAATTCTGTTTTCCCTTGGTTGAGGCCAGATTGAAAACTAATCCATATTAATGTTTTAAGATGTATTCCTGGAATGGTAGATCCAGCATTTCTTTGTAAAATGATAACAATAGTAATTTTTCTCCTTGCCTCAATAGGCATTTCAATGAATATATAAATGCTTTAGACATAATTATTTTATTGTAGCTCAGTGTCAGATATAATATGCCATACATTACCATAGATAGGGTTTTGATGCAAAAAGATTCTTGAGTTTTATGGCACAATTTTGTCTGTCATTAGCAATGGCAAAATCTTTGCAAAGTGATTTTTGTAGCAATTCCGCACCATTTTTTAGTATTATAATAAGAAATTCAATGAAGGTCTTTGAAGTTTATGGAACACCATACACTCCTGTTGAGAATATATGGAAAAATGCTTTATTCCAACATATATATATATTCAGCTGTTAAGTTAGGATATATTCTGATACTGGCTCCTTTTGTTTATTTCAGTCTTCACAGTAGTATTATTTATGGTGTTATGATGTTATGAACACCAGTATGAGACAAACTAGTCTCACAATCTGTATATAACAGAGAGAGAGAGAGAGAGAGAGAGAGAGACAGCTATTCTTTTATTTCAGACAGAAATTTTAAGAATGATCATGTGCAGAAGAAAGAAATTGTAGAAAAAGAGAACACAAAGATCTACAGAAATCTAATGAAGTTATGAAGAAGTTTCTAAAAATGGGGATGGAGATGGTGACAATTGCATTGTTTCCTCGCTTGTTTTGCCACTGGTTTTGACTACACAGACACAATACCAGGGTCAGTGGAGCAATCGTCATATTCACTAGTGCTGCTAGCACCAACACCTTTAGCATCACTGCCTTTACAATTGAAGACAAAGAAAGTGATTTTATTGGATGTTTTTGATCATCCTTCATCTTCGTTTTGTTGCCAAGCTGATGAACATGCACAATATGAAGAAATTAAACATGCAGTATTAATCAAGAAAGATGTAGGTTGCTCAAATTTTGATATAAATTTCTATAAACCACAAATTTCTATTGACTTATGGGTACAAATAGTGAAGATGAGTGCCAAAGCATTTCAGAACAAAGACGACCCTTTCAAAGTTACAAAAGATCAGGAAGTTATTAAGAGCTAACATTTTGAAGAAGAATTCAGAAGTAAAACGAGCACAAGACGTATGAGTGTTAACCACAGCTTCACAAATTACTGGTTTCAAACAAAACTACAGGATGTGTCTACAATTCTGTGTAATTGGTTGTTGTACTCTATTAAAAATGATGCAACATTGTTTTGGCTGGTCATTGTTTTCAACAACCCCAGTCAAATATTTTGAAAAATCAGCAAAAGAACACCAAATCATGAACAGGGAACTCATCACTGTGCGTCATTTCTTGGATGGAAAGACTTTGAGAGACACGTATCAGAAGGTCTACAATTGACAGTGTCATACTGAAGCATGTAAAAGAACAGAAGCAATTGTGGAAGAATAAGCTCATGTGTTTTGCAGATTGTATCACATTTTTGGTGACCCAACATCTGGAATTTCGTAGGCACCGAGAAGTCATTGCATCAATAATTCCGGCAATTTTCTTGTACTTGTTAAACTACTTAGCAAGTACAACCCTCTGTCACAATATCTTATTTTTGTCTGGCAAGGTGCAGAATGAGTTCATTGAGCCACATCAGACTAGCCATACAGAGAGTCAAAAGAAGCAGATACAGTAGGATTATATTCAACACAACTCTTGATGCTTCAGGTTTGTTGATGTTGACAGTGAATCTGAAACTGCTGCAGTCAAGGAAGTGTTCATTGATTTTATTAAAATTCATAAAAAAAAGAAATTGCCTCAAAATTGGAAAGATATGATTTTGTTTTGAACAACTGTGGGGACAGACATATGACAATGCTGTAAGAATGGCTAGGAAGGTATCCAGAAACAGAGAAACCTGAAAGCAATCTTTGTGAATTGTGACAACAATTATTTCAACTTCATAGGAGTGCATGAAGCAGCAGAACAAGTGTTTAGTATATCATTTTTGGAATTCTTGATTCATTGTACAGTTTTTTTCTCCAGCTCAACATATTGTTGAGGTAGGGGAAACTGAAGGAGACAGTAGGGACAGTTATAAATCAGTCCCTTGATAGAAGATGGAGTACTAGGCACAAGGCTGTTCAAGTTGTAAAAACAAAGTTTGATGACATAGCTAAGTTGTTGAAGGATATGGCAAGTGACATTTCAATATCAGTTGACACAAGAAATGATGCCAGCTGCTTGCTGCACAACATGCAAACTTTCAGCTTTTTTAACTATGTTGCTGTTTTGGGATGATGCCTTGACTTCCATCGACCAAATATAAGACTTCAGTGCCCTAAATTGAACTCCAATGAAGCCTGAACTGACATTCAAAGTCTGCAATAACCTGTTATGAGTGAATGGGAATTTCACTGTAAAAATGAATGGCAAGGGGATGAAAGATGAGCCTCTAAATGTGAGAAAAGAAATGGATGTAACCTTGAAGGCAGTACTGGACAGGTTGAATACAGAACAGAAAGATCAATTTACAAGGTTGACTTAGTTACATGAGCAATTTGGGTTTCTCTTGCATATTGAAAGCCTTATTGACTTGAATGAAGACAGGTAGAAAAATGTAGAGTAGCTACTGCAGCATACAAGGGTGATTTGATGAAATAGAACTTAGGAAATTATAGACTGACAAATATTAATACAAAAAATACAAGATAGTATCTTCATTACACAATGATGTGTTTCCCAACTCACAAATAGCATTGTGCACACTGTTAGCTGGTGATTTCTCTATGGCGTCTTGTGAACACTCTTTCAGCTAACGAAAATTAATAAAAAACTATCTCTGAAGTACAATGGGTCAGAAACATCGAAACAATCTGGTTTTATTAAGCATAAAAAATGAAGAATTTAGATATATAAGTGTGGATGGTGTTATTGACAAATTTTTGACCAAGTCTGGTTGTATATCATGGTTTTATGTTTGAAATAGTTTAAATTAATTGCTCTAATCTCAACATCTTTTAATTCAAGTTTTGTCGATGTACAGTGCTTGTTGGTTGAGGTAGATCAAATAAAAATGTAGTTCAATTGCATTTAAATACTTTTTCAGGGTACTTGTATTTAGATATTTGCCAAATTTCAAAAGAATTTATATTTGTTTTTGTATTCTTGCAATCTGGAATAAAATTACTTGTATCTGTATTTCCAATTAATACACATCAATAATCACAAGAATTATTTGTATTCGAATTTCTAAAAACATTAGCATTTGAGCCATCCCAGCTTGCTGACCATTGGTTGTAGTACAGGGCACCCAGTTGAGCTCTTGTCCCCCACTCTACTTGGATATGTTACTGTGTGTGTGTGTGTGTGTGTATATATATATATATATATATATATGAATTTTTATTTGTTTAACATTATTATTATTTTTCTTAATGGATACTCATATTTGAATGGAAAGTGTTTATATATATATATATATATATATAGTTAAATTGCACATTATAATTTTTACTGGCCTTAATCGTTTGAGAAATCATTTGGAAAATATCTATTTTCCGGCAAGAATCGAGTCTGCACACTCCCAAAACTGGAGAAATGCCGTCTTTAGATCAGAAGTGCCTTACCAATTGACCCACGAAAGATTTCATGGCAAACAAGATTCAATTCTAAAAAAAGGAATCTGGAGAATAGCTATATAAAGGTTAAATTGAATCTTGTCAGCTTTAAATCTTTCATGGGTCAATTGGTAAGACATGTCTGATCTAAAGACAGCATCTTCCTGGTGTTGAAAGTTGACTAATGTCAGTTTTGTAAATTTCCATTAATTCCGTTAAAACTAGAACCTTATAAAAACTCTTAAGACTGAAATAGAAGACGGAGTAAAAATTTCAATCCTCACTGAATATGCGACTTATTTGGTCCTGGGAGGAGGAGAGATTCATACAGTCCAAAATGAGAGAAAAAGAAACAATGGTAGTTCTGAGAAAGGAACACAAAACAGACAGAGAAAGGACAACTTTACAAATAATATTGAGAAAAGTGAATGAAATGATGCATGAAGATGTATGTGCAGACAGTGTAAGACTGAAAAAACAAAAAGTGGATGCCATTTTCAGAAATGTGAACTTATTCTGCTGACTATAGAGGATTGATTTTTTATTTGTTTTACCAGCATATCAACTCCTCTGGGTTATGTAAGGCTGAAACTGAATTATTATAGCAGAAAGGATTCAAAACATTTTATGTGGTTGTGAAACTTTTTAAAAATTGTTTTCAAAATATCACAAGTTGTATAGATTGGGAGTATTTTAAAATGTAAGTTCAAAGTCCAAGCTTTATTTTCTATAAAAGTTGGAGTATTTTATTTTCTTCAGATATCCTATTATGTGGGCAGTAGGTACATTTTTGGAGAGCGTGTTAAGATTTTGTGCTTGGTAATAGTTGCTGCATATTTTTGGCACTTTCTTGCACTATCAAGATATGTGTGATGGTGAGAAATTGGTTGCAGTGAGTACACTGAGGTGTAGTTTCTGCCTTGTGTGAGTGAGTGAGAGAGAAGCATGTCCAATTCTTATTCTGTTGAACACCATGTCATGTCTATGATCAGCTAATGGCTTTATGCTCTCCTTTTTTATTGTCAGCTGATGTTCATAGTTTATTGTATGGAAACAAACCATTTTCTTCTGATGTGTAATTTTGTTTTTGTAATCTGTATATGAGAGTTTAATGTTTTCACTTCAGTTGCTTTTTTTTTTTTTGCCACTGTGTCAACTTCACTATTTCCCTTGATGCCTATAAAGCTAGGAAAACTAATATTCTTTTTGGCTTTATTAAATGACAAGTTTTTAAAATTTAAATATAGGGATGATTTGTGTTCTTTTCTTTAATTACTGTTAAATTAGATAAAGAAACTGAGAATACAAACTTCCAATCTTTTGAATTTTCTATTATTTTAAGGGAGCAAGTTTAATGGCTGTATAGATAGATGCATTATTTGGAAACCTGATTTGTTTTATAAATTTGTTTGTGGCTCCTGTGCCTATTCTATTTAAGATTTCTGATCCATGTGTGCAAAATGGTTAAGAGTCCCAATATTTGTCTCTTAATTCTCCAGACATACTTTTGTTAATGGTTTATCTTTTTTTTCTGGGAAGGAAGGGGTTAGGTTTCTGTGAGGTTTGGAGTTTGTTCATAAAGATACCTTATTTATCATGACTGGTATTATGTTATCAGGATCGTTATTTGTTCTAGTGCTTTGTTAATTCAAAGTCCAAGTGAAAAGATGGCCATTGGTTTATTTCTATAGAACTGGATATATTGAGGTTCATATATTTTTGGGGTATGCTAAGTTATTTGGGTTGGATTATAGTTTTAGTGGATATTGAAGGGATAATTTTTCCAATCTCAGATATATAGGGATTTAAAATGGGTGAGGTCTGGAATGACCCTAAACTTAATCTCAGTCCTTTATTTTATATGGTTTGTAGTTTTTTATATGGTACTGTAAATGATGCAAATGTAACTTGTTAGTGCAATGGGTCGGTAGTTTGCTGGGTTGAAATGGTCTTTGCTTAGTTTAGGAATTGGAAAAGATGACAGACTCCAGCCACAATTTTAGACATTTGTCTGAACAGCATATAATTAAGATATGGAAAAGTGTTAAGAGACTTTTCTGGCAGGTGTTTTAAAAATTGATAATGAATTTCATCTGGACCAGTTACAGAGTTTTTATTTTTGTTTATGAAGTCTTTTAGTTCTGTCATAGTAAAAATAATATTGTATTCTTCTTTATTGTTTGAAGTGAATATAAGTTTTTCTTGTTCTATAACATTTTTATCTCTTTGAAATTTAGGAGTGTAGTGATTCACTGAAGAGTTTCTCTGAAATTATGTTGCTATTAGGTTAGCTATTTCTTTTTTTTTCCCCAGTGCATTTATCACCATTTGTTTTGATTAAGCAGACTGTTGCAGTTTGTGATGTTTTTTTTTCCCAATCATTTCCCATGTTTTATTAATTGGGGTTTTGTTGTTTAGTATGGGGATGTAGTTTTATCAAGATTTTCTTTTAGATTTTTGAATTATATAGCATGCTTTTGCTCAAGCTTCCTTATAGCTTTGTAGGTTGATTGTGGTTGGGTTGTATAAGAATATCTTAAGCATTTTTACCAGGATTTATTTGCTTCTTTGGATTCTACTGTAAAACAGGGTTTTGATTTGGGTATTCTTTGTCTTGTTATTTGTGTTAATATGTTTGTAAAGGAGACTATTGGTTTTGGTTCATTGAATGGTAGCCAGTTAGCTTTATGTAGTTGCCATTTTGGGTTCCTTTCTTCTGGCATATATTTAGGAAAATAGGTGAATGGTCACTACCACATTAGCCATCATTAACTTTCTATTGAAAGTCCATAAAAATTGATGGGAAGCACATGGTTAGGTTGATAGCTATGTTGATTTCGTACTTGGGTGTAGGCATCTGGTTATTAAGCATACAGATCAGATTATTCTAATAGAGATTTTATAATTTTACCAGTTTGATTGCAGTTCTTACAGCCTCACATTTTGCTGTTTGCAGTAAAATCTCCCATTAGTAGAAAGGGAGTGGAAAGTAGGCCAATTAGTCTTTCTATTTCAGTCTTATTCAGTTTGTGTTTTGGAGAAATATAAGATTAGTGTTTAATTGTAGTTTTTCATGGGGTATTACTTTTTAACAAATATTGAAATACTCCCACTTGGCCTATTCTCTATTGTTGATACATTTATTTTGTGATGTGTCATAATCCTTTAAAGGAGATGTTGTCAGTTTTTTGGAGAAAAGTCTCCTGCAAATATACTATATTTGGATTGTAATCTCTAAGTTTTTTTTATTTCCTCTACAGTTCCAATGTTTGATACTTGTGTTCTGTTTGTCCATTTGAGTGGTAATTATTTTATTTTAGTAAGTGGATCTTAAGGATGACTATGTTTTTCATTATCTATTTTCATACTTTCTATACTGTTTATTTTCTTTGTGAACTTGTTCTTAGCTAAGTATTTGTACATTCTTGATTATTTGGATTTTTCCTTTTTTTTTTTTTTTTTTTTATCTTTATATGAGTTGCTATCCTGCTTATTTAGTTTAAATTGTTTCTTCTGTTTTTGATTTCAGTTGTTTTGTATTGAGGTTTGATTGGTTTTTGCTCTCTCAATTTGAGGAATTTTGAAATGTTTTGCTGTTGAGAGGTTGCTATCAGTGAATTTTGTGTTGGATTTATATTGCTCGTGGATAGTTTTGGTTCAGTAGTATGGGTTGTTTCTAGTTGGTTTTAATAATTTTAATATGATTCTTAATTCTTGAATTAAAACTTTTAGTTCATGTGTTTCATGTAATTTGTTTGATGTTAGATTTTCATAAGTATAGCTTGATTTTTTGCATATGATAGTGTATTAGAGTTTGTTTTGATACTTTTTCTTGCTTCTGAGTAGGGAATTTTTTTTGGTGTGTTAATTTCTAATTATCTTTTTATTTTTTCCAGATTTGCAGCCCTGGAAGTTGCCCTTTGACTTTTGTTATAATTAGGGTATTTGGTTTCATTTAGGCATATGATCTGTGTGATTAGGATCATTCTCCCCACATTTTCCACATACCGACTTCTTTGTACATTTATTATTACCATGTCCATAACTTTGGCAGTTGAAGCATCTTGATAAGTTTGGAATATATGTTTCTATTTTGGAAACTATATACCCAACATTTATTTCCTGTAGTGGTTCTGGTGCACCAAAAGTAATGATATAAGCGTGTTGGTATTTACAATTCTATCATTTTTTTTAAATGGCTACTCTTTTTTAATATCTGTAATGTTTCGTTTTTTTTTTGTTTTTTTTTTGGAGCAATTTAAAAATTGGTGTGGGTAGCACCCCACCCTTGTATCATGAAATTTGGTCATCCTTAGTAGAGTTTCAGCATCCTGTCCTCCTTTCACTTCTATCAGTAACAGTTTTTTTTTTTTTTTAAGAATTATCCAGAATACTAAGATTTTTTTCAATTACAAAAGGTGACAACTTTATTAGTTTCTCTTCTGTTGGTTCTATCACTATGAATTGCAAAAATTTTTCCTTTGACTGATTTTTTGTGTCTATATTAATGTATATTCTCTTGGATTTTTTTTGTGTTCATATTTTATTATTATTCAACAGCCATGCTCACCACCCACCTCAGAGCTTCACATTAGAGAGATGACGAGGAGAGAAATCCCATTCTCCTCATGCTACATGACTGGTATGCTCAAAACTGCGAAGGGTTCTAAGCACCTGTTATATCCAGGATTGTCCACCCAAGTATGGACTTTCCTCAGAGGTTGAAATAGTCATATCAAATTCCTTTGTTGCCAGTCTGATTGACTCTAAAGCCACCACTTACTAAGTCAGTTTAATGTTTTGATATGGTAAATGTGAACGCATTTTGTTTTTCTGACTTGGGGCTTGATAAGATCAAGCCTCTCCAACCACCCATCTAATTTAAGTAGGGACCAAACTAGTGTGTTTTAGTTTAGGAGTATATGTCTATTTAAACTCCTAAAACTCAACCACCAGGAACCTGCCCTTAAGCATCAAGTGTTGCCATCCATGGCAAACAGGTGGCTACCTTGTGAGCCTTTTACCCACTGCAGTTGCTGTATTCTGAAGCCCCACTGATAGGGCAACTGAATATATTAGAAGGAAATGGTAATAATGTAAGCTCTGAAACAACTTAGTTAAAATGTCACACACTTGCACATAGTATCTACAAAATATAAGCAAATGTCCAGTTAGCTAAAAGTGAGTTGATATCTCAGATGTCTTCAAGCAATTTTTTTTTTTTTACTAACTTTCCATTTTAGCAGGTTTCAAAATAATGACAGCAGAACAGAGAAATAAGTTAATGAACAAAGTGGAGAGAGTGAAAATTCACAGCTGAAAAGCAACAAAAAAAAAAAATGAACATGTGAGCCTTTAACAAGGTTGATGGATTAATCAAAGCTTTACTTTTGACTTAAAAATATAAGAAATACACAAATAAAAGTTACATATAACAAAAAACAGAAAAGCCATGATTTTTTTAATTAGATAACATAAATAGCTTCTAGTAGATTGGTGCTAGATTATCTTCGGAAGAGGACCCTTTTCTGTTAGTCAGGGCAAAAACAAGGAAATATTAACACTAATTAGATGAGGTATATATATTTCGAGATGCATTTTGAGAATTTATGAAAAATCTCCATATTGGTCTTTGATACTGTATTGAGCTGGAACAAAAGTGCATGGGGAATTTTAAAAGGAATTTCAAATACAATATTTATATATACGTACTTAGATTTATTCAAACACATATATCATTTTGTTCTACTCCATTTTGTTCCGTCTTCCAGAACTTGATCAATGTGGGGTTTTTTTTGTGTTTTTTTTAACAAGCATTCAATGAATTGAAACTTCAATTCATTGAAAGCTTTCCCATTATGAGAATTAATTCAGGAATAAAAATAAGTTGTAATTCAAAAATACAGAGTTATGCGAGTATGGCAGGTGTAGAACATCCCAGCCAAGCTGTACCAATTGCTAAGTCTGCAAAGAGACAAGGTTTGGCATTTTCCTCATGAAAACAATATTCTGATAGGTCAATTCCAGGCATTTTTTAATCAATTATTGCCTTTAAACAGTTCAAATAGAAGCAGTACTTGATTGGGTACCACAAATGATTTTGCAGGAAGACATTATAATATACTTCCAATTCCTTCTTCAGATGCAGACCGTTTTTTGGGCGCTTAATAGGATTTTTGTTTTCCGATATACCACATTCTTCATTGTCTGTGTTCATTCATTTGAGCATACCATTGGAAATGGAAATACAGCTCATAAAAATGCTTCCATTAAACTGTGAGGCACCCAAACATTGTGGTGGCTCATGTGCAAATATTTTTAAATACAAGCATGTTTTATCACCTGGATTATTTTTTAATTGTAGTATTAATTTAGTTACCATCTTTGACTGCAGCTCGGCTAGAATGTTCCAGGCCTCCCAGATTAAAATTTCCACTTCTGAACCACTTACAAACATACTCTCAACCATGGCACCATCTCCACATAAATGACACACAACTTTTTGCTGTTTGTACAGGTTTCCTTTTCAGAAATAAGACCATCAAATAACCAAAATGCAGCTCAATTTCTTCAACTTTGAAAGGCATTTAAAATTCACAATTCCTACATGAATCATATTCAAAGTGTTGCTGAAATATCCTCTTTCTGAATATGTATCCATGTCAAATTTCAGTCATGTACAAAATGAAATTGCATATTGTAGTGTCACCTACTGAAAAATACAAACTTCATGAATTGTCTATTCTCTTGGACACACACACACAGATATATATATATATATATATATATATATATACACACATACACACAATTTTCTACTGGTGTCAATAGTTTGTTTGAATTCAAGCAAAGGCAAAAAATTTAAGAAAGCTCTTCCCATCTCAGATTGGAATAACAACCTTTCTATTCTTATTGTGTATCAAACTAAACTTAGTAGAAAGAATGTGTATGTGTGTGTGTGTGTATGTCTATACTTAGCCTTATAACTATCAATTTTTCACTGTAATGAAAGTGCATTAATTAAATTTCCCAGTTAGGTTTTGAATGAACCCTTTCTTCTAAAGCAGATAGTGGTCTTAAGAGCTTAAAAATATAGTAAACTTATCCAGTGGTGATTGTTTAAACTGATAAAATAGCCAAAAATCTCATTTTGAATGCTATAGTTTAGAGTTAAGTCTAGAATATAGACATGCAAACCAACATAAATTAAAGCTATTGGCAGACAGTAATGTGAAAAGTCAAAATTCCAAAATAAGGAAAATGATAAATTAAAGAGAAGAAAAGTGAAAGAGGAAAAGGAAAATATTGGAGTTCTTTACTAACAGACATTAAGAATTATGAATTATCAAATATATCAGAAAAGTGCATGCCCATTTATTTTGCAAGCTGTTAGAAAACAAATCTAAAATTTTGCTGTAGTATTGATAGAACAAAAATGATTGAAAAAATTCCTTTCACTACAATCATTACAAAAACTCAGCCATATAATAAACATTTTAAGGTGGCTAGATAAAATAAAATTCTCAGCATTACAATATTTGAATACTGATTTTTAAGAAGCAGCTTTTCTTTGTTGAAAGGTTTTGTATCACTCTTCTAATCCATATTCATCTCACCATGTAGCTTTCTACTATACTAAATTAAATATAGTAAATTTTAGAAAAAATACCCATTAAGTTTGTGGTGGTAAGAAATGGCATTATATCTTAACTGACGATATACAAATTTAAATTTAATACATTTCATAATTTTGTAAATGGAGGTATGTTAATTTTATCACTGAAAACTTCTAGATTTGAGAGTGAAATACTTTACTTTTTTTTAATTATAGAATAAAGAAAATAGGATTTGGTAAACAAAAACTAGGTATCCCCACTAATTTGCAGGAAAAAATTACACTATGATAAAAAAAATGTCCCAAACTTGATAAAAACTAAGGTTTATTGTCCAAATCTTTTTGTTATTAAGAGGAAACACCAAAGTATTTTTTGCTAAGTTAATTATATTTTTTAATCCTTTTTAGAACATTTGTAAATGTTCTAAAATTCTAAATTATTTTAGAAATTTTTTTTTTATAGAAACGCTTCGTTATATATGTACATTGCGTGATGCTTAAATTGACATTTTATATTTTTAATTTTGCACATGCACATTGTTCATTTCTGATTTGTCAACTACAGTATACAGTATAGTAGGGTCAGTTGGGCACAATATGTAAGAAAAAAAGCACTATGACGCAATTCACTCAGCCAGAAATTTGTGAAAAGCATGCTGAGGACTGCAGAGGATTTGGAAAGAGTTGAATGAGTCTAATAGTAATTACGAAGGTACTGCAGCTCAGTAAATTACTCAGATCATTCTGATGAGAAATTCCTGAATTTGTTGGTGGGAGCATCAAACTGAACACAGAGGCCTACATTAAGTGCATTGAAGAGATAGTACTGCCCTGGGTCAAGAGAGTGGTTGCTGAAAGGCCGTATGTCTGGTAATAAGGACTCTGCACCATGCTACACAAGCAGAAGAACCAGGTTATGGCTATCAGACAATTTCTACAACCACATCACCCTTTACATCTGGCCACCTAACTCCCCAGACTGTAACCCCCACTTGATTATTATGTTTAAGCTGCAGTTGAGTGAGAGACTAACAAAACTTCTTGTCATACCAAAGATGAACTGAAGTCAATGATTATGGCAGCATTCACCAACTTAAACAAGGAGAGTGTCCAGAAGAATTCTAAGAGATTTTGAAGTTGTTTAGAGGCTGCGGTTGAAGCCAATGGTGATTTTATTGAATAAATGTACTGTTTAGTATTTCAAGATAATTTTTGTGTAGTTTTGGTAAATATGTCTGTTAAAATGAGATGTCAGCGTTATTTTTATTTCTGTGTAATTTAGATGACAATTTATCCATTACACCATACACACGTTACACCCGACTTTATGAATTCTATGAAAAGTTTAGAAATTCAACAAGAATTTTTAATGACTATACTGTTGTCAAATCTGGTCTGGCACTTCATCTTGGGGTTCTCAACAGGATCGAGAGGAGAATCTGCAATAAAATTGATCCTGACCTGGCAGCTCAATTCTAGCCACTTTCTCACTGATGGGATGTGACTTCCCTCTGTCACTTCTACAAATATTTTCATGGCTTCTGCTCCAAGAAGCTTAGCTCCCTGATGCCTCCTTAACAAGAATTTACTTGAGCAATCAGACTGCCAACAAGGTTCCACCCTTTTAAAGTAAAAACAACCAAATGCAGCCATCACTTCTATGCCATCAGTTTCTTTCTTGCACTTCCCACCTGTGGAACTCCTGTATACTTGCTTCCCTGATAGCTACAACCTCCAAGATTTTAAATGCAACATCAATTGCTGTCTCTTATCCCCTTGCCTCCCATCCTTCTCTTATCCTTTTTCCAAACAACCCCTGCATCTTGTTCTTCTTCCTTTTCACTCTACTGTCACGCAACTCTCTTCTCACCAGTATTCCTATCCTTCTCTTGACCATTCTGACACCTACTGTAAGCAGTTCCTCTTTCTCTTTGCTCTCCTATGTAACCTTTCATTCTCCTCTTATGTAGCCCCCGGTGTGCAAGTGGCAGTACTGTCTTGCTTTGGGGTGAAACGATAACGGAAAAAAAAATTTTGTTTTTTTGGTGTAAAGTTTAGGGAATATCATTATGAAGTAAAACTATATTTACTAATCGTAAATCATAAAGCTTATTACATGTATTTAAAAATATTTTTTAAACTGTTTTTGTATAAGTCTGCAGAATTTTGTAGATAAAGTTGTTCAAACACAACATCAAAAAATGTGATATAGTAAACTCAAAGCTAAAGTATCTAAAACTTAAAACATTACATTATGGCAAATATTTTCCAAAATTTTTAAGATTACTGAGTACTTAAAAATTATATGTGAAATGTGCTCAAATTATATTCTCCAATTATTTTTTTATGGATAAAGAATGAGTAGGACAACATTAGATAAATATCCATCTGGCATCAAGCTGTCAAACAGCTACTGATATGTTAAAAAAATACATTTCAGTGATATTTTGAACTTAAAGTAAAGATTTATTTCAAATCAGATTAAGTACACTTTAAATCAGTCAATATTCATATTGAATAAAGTTTAAAAAAAGTTTCAATATTCATATTGAATAAAGTTTCAAAAAAGCATATTTTACTTTTGTAAGATTTTTTTAAAAAAGAGAACTACATTTTGATGAGAGGTGATTAAAAATGACACTAAAGTAAAAAGTTTCAGCAATTTTAAAACGAAACACGCATTCCAATCAATTTAAATTAGTTTTAAAATACAGCAAAGTATTTTGCTTATTAGAAATATATTTATCAGCTTGAAAATTTAAAAAAAAAAAAAAGGCTTCAAGAAAGATTTTTCATTTAAAAAAAAAAAAAAAAAAAAAATTATTTTGACTTTCTTAAATTTTCAACAAAGAAGCGCTCATAAACCTTGAATGTCATAGTTTTCTGGTTCCCATCACAATGATAAAATTAGAAGTTTTTTTTTTTCCAAATCTGGCTGTTAAAAATCTTCCTGAAAAGAAAAACATTTGGGAAATGAATATTCATGGAAAATGTTTAACAACAATTCTATCATGTCATAGACATGTAAAGTAGACCAGCAAATATGGTAATTACATAACCCCCAACTTAGTTGCAGAGATTTTTTTTTTTTATAAATACTGGTAATAGTATCAAATATTTCAGCCTAACAAAAAGCCAAGATTATATATATGCCAATTTTCAATGCAGGTAAGCCCCCTCTTCTGAATCTCTATCTCTTTATTTGATCATGTACCAGATTAAGCTCTAAAAAGGCTTTTATTGTCTGTTAATAATGCTGTTCTAAATTTCTGGCCACTTGCAATATTTTTTTCAATGTAAGACATACAGATATGTTAAATATTACTTGAACAAGTTTATGGTAAAAAGAAAAAAGGAATTTGGAACTTAATTTCCTTACTAAAAATATTTAGCTGTTAGCGTAATAAATGACAAGTGGAGAGGTAAAGACAATATCAATGAGCAACAGAAAAAAAGAAAAAGTGAAACAAATCACTCTTATGTTGTAACAGTTTTATGAATTTTATCAGATTTTTCAAATTTTACATTAACAATATCACTGAAACATTATATTGTAATTAAATATATCTACTGAACAGGTCGAAAGTTAACAGCAACACTGATGTAAAATGTAGGTTTATTTTGGAAACTAGCTTTAGAAGTCATTCAGAAATTGATTTTGTGATTCGTTATATTTCTTTAAACTAGAAAGAGAAAATAGCATCCAGAATAGCAGTTCATTTTTACTTGGAAATCGTTATTCACTAATGTAAACCACTTTCTTTAGACAGCTTTACAAGTTTTCAATTCGGTCATAGTCAAATGAAGAAGTTTGCCACTTAATAAAATGAAAACTAGTTTGAAACCAATTTTCTTCAGGAAATGTAAGGAAGCATTGTTGCCCAAAACAACTGTATTCTTTTAAATCATGACTGAATGTGTATCTTAAAAAAAATATATATATATATATATATATATATATATATATACACACACTGATATAACAAAATGCATAGGACATGTAAAAACAAGGGTAGGTAGACCACCATACATTGACGTCATAGACAGAAATGTCCAGATCTACGTTAGTTGTACTCTGATATCGAGTCAGTGTGAACACTGGCATGGTTGCTCAGAGCAAAATACTGAATTATTAGAGTTCAATTGAGAGCATGATAGTGGGTGCCAGACACATGAAACATTCCATTTCTCAAATTGTGGGGACATCCCCCTGAGCTATGGTGTCACAAGAATATTGGTTTGCCTAAACACATTGTATATGGCTACTACTGAATGTGGTTACACTGCTCTGTGGACATTTGTATCTTTTCATGGAATCTATATACTCCACAATGATAAGTCTAGCAGGATAATGGACCATGTCTCAAGACCAAAGATGTCCAGAAATGATTTAAGGAGCATTCTGCACATTTCTAATAAATGGTGTGGCCTACACAACTGCCTGATATGAACCCAATTAAGCATTGGTGGGATGTGGTAGAGAGATTTATTCAGACAAAAGATCTTGCACCTACAACTATCAGGATGCTGTGAACAGCTATCAAGACAAACAGCTTTTCATCTCTCCAGAGATTTGTCTACTTGTGGAATTGATACCACGTTAAATTGCTGCATATTGGTTATAGACCTTACATAAAACTATGTATCAGTGTATGCCTTTGTTGTTATAATACCATCTGAAACTCAGCATGGGATCACCATTTTATTACAATCTCACCTCAAAACATTACATTGTCATTCTGATGATTAAACCTGTGAGAGCAGTTTCTGCTAGTAATCAGCTAACCTTAGCTCCATCTGGTTTATTAAGAATAAGCATTTATCAATCAGTCTTTATATATTCTGTTGACCATTTAGGTTTAGTGATTAGTCTTACATATTTTGCCAACTGATTTAGAACAGATAGTACTTTTAATACTTCCTTGCAGTTATAAAAGTTTCATAGTATGAAAAAGATTTTATAACTTCTGTCTTGATACATCAGTCTAAAATGGGTCTTAATTTTCCTTTATCCGACCTGTATTAGAGTCATCTCAGGTTTTCAACAAACATTCCCACAGTTTACTGATACTGGCCAAACAATTTTGAAATTTCTATATCCTTACAACACCCTTTTATAGGTTTTAAATTTTCAATATAGCTATTAATTTAGGACTCTGAAAAATTAGAAAATTTCATTTAAATGATTGCCATTTGTGCCAAACTGGCTTTCATCCTAAATGTGCACATCACTCTTGACATCAAGTAAATATAAAGTTAGTATTTATTTTATCTATATATAAAATTCTGTGACTTCTATCAGTTTGTGTTACACTCTCTAAAATAGCCATATACTGACTGACCAATATCTAATTTTGGGGAAAGTGCAAACAGGTACAGAATATTTAGTTAATAAATCTACTTGTAATATGAGTTATAGGTATGATTTGTGTGTGTATTATAAAATACACAGAATAACCAGTTTTCAAATAAATTAACTGCAGACAGATATATTAGTAAATAATGTCCAAGGATGATGTATAATTTCTTAAAGGATGGCAATATGGATAGTAAAGTCATTGCAAATTACTTATGAAAGCAACCTTAGCTCATTTAATTACCTTGATCTTTTCCTACATGTATCAGGTTTTCTACTAAAATTTCTTTTTTTCAAAAACCTATAAAATACTAATAACTGGTTTAAAAACATGGCACAGCCATTGAAAGTCATTTATTTGGAATGAATAGATTAAAAAGACTAACAATAATCTTTCAGAAATAAACACTTTCGCATTTGGACATAATTATGTTGATGTTAAATAGCTCATTTAACACATTTCGGTTTAAAAAGCACCATTATCAGTGCATGCAATAAAAAAGATAAATACAGATAACCAATTTCAGTCATCAAAACTTTAAGGAAATTCTGGCTCTTGGAATTATTTCTTTTCATTAAAGTGAACAAATGGTCACTGTCTATATTAAAATAAAATTATAATAAGTACATAACATAAAAGGAATGTACACTCAACTTTTATAATTCATCATTCTCCTTCCATATAAAATTATTTTTTCTGTTGCTGTGATAGAGATCTATAACCCTAGGCATATAATCTTTATCATGCATTATTAAAGCTTCTCCTGATGGCTACAAGAATTTTAGAGGAATCCTAAATCACAACTTGATTTGAGTAAAATCCAATTAAATTCATTCTGAATTAAGGCATAATGTGTTAATGAAAAAAAAAAAAAAGTGTCTTTCCATTACTGAGTTTGGGATTATACTTACAAATAAAGGTATTTTAACAGTCTGATGTTTTGAACAAATATTTTCATTTTATTATAAAATGTCATGGAGTCATAAAAGTGAAATAAAAATAAAATGAAAAGAATAGTTTAATGAATGACAAATTTTATTTTAACATCCCAGCAAGAGATTTAAGAAAAATTTATCATTGATACCTGTTACTGCTTACATAAAAAAACATAGATGAAGCACTATAGGAAATATGTGCTCTGATATTTAAATCTTGAGCCTTTTAACTCAATATTTGCTAAGTCAGAGAATAAATTTTAATTCTTATTACTTATAACCCAGCCAAATCATCACACACAAGATATAGTGTATGGTAAATTCCATATGTAAGGGGCTGCTAGAAAGTTGTCAGCATGACTAAGCCCTTAAAAAAAAATTGTCAGATTTTGAAAAGTGGGTTGGATTAATAACTTTTAAGCACCCCCTCTTATACATTTACAATATTAAAATATTTTAACAAGATTGGTCTTGTCAGGAAACATCTACAGTTTTTGAATATAGAATGTTCTTTAGTTATCAAAGAAATCAATATTTTTTGTAAAGATGATGACAAAAAACACTTAAAAGAAACAAGAAATGTATTTTAAAATTATTTGAAAACTATGAGAGAAAGGTCACTTTCTATAAAAGTTTTATATCTTTTGAAATTCTAATAAAACTAAATTGTTATCACTAAAAAGTAAATTAGAATATTTCAAATTTTTTGAAAATGTAGAATCATTATTTCCTCACTTATTTTCTTCACAAAAAAAAGAAAAAAAAAAATCTAGAATACTTTTACTTCAATGTCTAGATATTTGCCAAATAATTTAGCTCACTCACACAAGACCATGTTAGTCTGGGCATCTGGTTAGTGTCAACATGACTACTAGTAAATTATACTGAGAAAAAGTTTGATGACTACTGTGTTATGACAGACATCTTCCATGTACAGACATTAATATAAGTGCATCACAGGAACAAATACAGTTTAACAATTATTGTGGCACTAGTGTTCCAAATTAAACAAGGTGTTTGCTTTATAAATTCAGCACTCAAAAATCACTAGCAAGAAATGTCCAACTACCACAGCAAGCAAACATCTACAGAAGCCAAGAAAAAATAGTCATTGAAGTATATGAAAAATGTTGCCTAAATACTGATTACTAAATATGAGTATATACGGTGCCAAAATAAGGGAGTATTGCTAGAAACACACTTGAAGTGCTCTGGTTTAATTTTTTCAATTCAATAAGGTGTAAATTGTATTACTAAATAAATTATTCAGATATTCAGCCTAATAACCTTATCTTTGTTATTTTTTATAACAATTTTCTTTGTTTAACTTGCATTCAATAATCCAAGTATTGTCCACTCATGTCAACCAAAACAATTCAGACTAAAATATTTAAACTATACATACACATACAACTACAGAGTAGCTCTTTTTTAAATGTGTATATGTGAGATTATATGCATTACACACATACTGAGGATGGATAATTCATTAACACATGTAATATAGAAAGGGGGGGGAACAAACTTATAACTGGGTAATCGTCTGAAAATTCATTAATCCCTTGAAATATATTTTAATTAATAAAGGCATATACAAGTTTAGTATAATCTATAATTTATAGAGAGCGGTCCAAAATGATGGACTGGAGTTATAAAATTGTCATGTTTCATGAAAGATTTGAAAATGATCATGTAGCCTAAATATCCTATAACTAAAATGTTGTGGCCGCATAAAAAAAAATAGCGCTTATTATATGAAAATATCCAAAACATCTAATTTTCTATTAATATAGCCGATCTCATCTTTGAGAATTCTGTTTATTCTCAAGAGTACCAGCTATTTATATACCAACCAATTTTTAAAAAATCTCTAGACTGGATTTGTCTACCTAAGAAACATGTAAAAATAAAATGAATGAAAAAAAAAAAAAAAAAAAAAAACATGCTCATAAAAATAGTACAAATATTTCTTTTCTTAGTCCATTTTATCATTAAGTACAATTAAGAACTACTTCCTTTTATAAATATACTCAACTTTTGTCAATTTGGTATGGAGTGAAAAATTTAATTATTTCTTCTTAAGGTAGACATAACTATTGAATCAATGCCAATTGGTCCACTTGTTAAGTTGCCAAACATGGTACTAATAAATGATTGGCTAACATAATTACTATCTTCTATCAAATATTTACCAGAGCCAGAAATAAAAGGTAAGTGAAATTTTAGGAGCAACATAAGCACACATTTAGACAAAATCAAACAAGATCTATTACATTAGAAATTTAACATTTTGTCTTCTCTCCTGTCAATTAACCATGAATAACATCCACTCTAAAATCTAATTTGTGGAGGAAATATATAATGAGGTATATATGATATGCATATACAATGTGCATACAACACTGTTAAAACTATGAGCACATGTGCCAGTATAACATATACACAAAAGAGTTTATTGTTAAACTAAGGCAAAATTTGACATGCAAAAAGCTTGCATGTGTGCACAAACTTTGACATGTGTAAGGTCAGGTACATTTTTTCATATTTATAAAAATATCTTTTCTAGATATAAACCTAGCCTGGAATCTGAGAAGCAGTAATCAATTCTGACTCTTTAAACTTGAGCTTCTGAAGGAATCAGTTCTCTGGAAGGTCAACTTATGAAATTAACATCTCAGTAATCATCATAGATAAAACTCACTATGGAGCAAACTAATCTCTTATAACCTTGTGACCTAGTGCTGTATTAAGATGAATTTAACAAATATCAATAAAATGAAATCTGTGATCATAAGATGAAGTCTCTAATGAAGTCATTGGTTTGATTTCATGTTTTGTAATGAATCGTATCAGTTCATTTAAACTTTCTGAACTTGACAGTTACTTACAAATAGTACTACTTTTTAGTGGAGATTAAATTATCTGAATATAGGGCCTAAACTTCCAACAACTGAGAGGTTTAGACATATGCTGGTTCATATATATTTTATAGAACAGCATTAATATTTTTTATGCATAGTTAAGTGTATAAAACTAATTGAAAGGATCCTACTAGCAAACAGTGAAAATTAATATAAAAAATTAAGTTGAGAATAAGTTTTAGGAATAGAGATGAATAAGTGGAAATCTGGAACTAATGAGAAGTAATATACATTTTTGTCATAATGCAATGTCATGTCACCTTGCAAAAAGAAGTTATAAACCAAACAGATGCAAGGAATATTATTTAACTGGATATATAAATAGAATCTATTTTCAGCAGGTAGAGGAGAAGCATAGAAAGGACAAACTTTTAGGTGTTTATGTGAAGTCAACTAAAAAGCTTAAGTGGACATGACCAGAAAAAGATAGGAGAGAGAGAGCTGTTTAGAAGATTCAACTTGTGTCAAGGAAATTCTATCCTCTCCACCTGTTCTATATTCTTAGAAATATATACATAAATACAGTATATTCATAGTTACCTGGATCACAGGTCAATTGATGTATTCACATATTTGAGCCAAGTTTTTGTAGGCTAGAACAAATTAAGTATAGTGATAATAATTTCCCTTATTCAACCAGCAATCCATTTAATATGGCCAGTATGAACATAGTTGGTAAGTCATTTCTAACACACCCACTGCTTAGTCATCTTCAATCAGTGTCTGCAGCAAATATCTTTTTGAATATAGATGCAATTATGCATCATTCAGAACATGCAAAATCCCAAGGTCCCTAAAATACGTTATATATTGGAATATTGGATTAATAGAAGAAAAAAAAAAAAAAAAGCCAGAAATGTATGCTCATTTAAATTTTAAATATTTTAACAGACAAGCTAATATCCCCCAATAGTGAAAATGAAAACATTTTGGAAGTGCAACATATTGCAATCTCTAAAGAATTTACATGTATCAATATTAGAATGAGAAGGAAAATGAAGATGCAATTATTGAATAAGTTTCAGCAATATATATCTATAAAGAAAAAAAAATCAGAAAACCAAAATGATGCAGATGACACACTCTAAATGACTAACCCAAGATTAATGAAATGAAGATGAATTATAGAGCCATTGAAATCAATATTATTATTGGGAACGATTTCTCATATACATAAATTTCCATTTACTTTTTTCCACACTTTTTCTAAAAAATGTGGTCTAATTCATTTTTCCTTATATACCATTGGCTTTTTGACTAAATAGAATCCATCCTGCATATATATTTTTTATTTTGGTATTAAGAGAAGTCAAAGGATTGATAAAGACTACACACTGATGAGTCACTACATGATACAATTAGGGGCCTTAAACATTGTAAGGATCAAGGGAGAGGTTGGCAACTTTCCAGGATGGTACAGAATAGACCTTGAAATTCAAAGCCTGAAACCAAACTGAAAAAAAAAAAAAAAAATCAAGATCTGAAGAAATCTATGATGAACAAGTCCTAAATGGATAGGAAAACATACAGATTTTAAGTTTGTGGAAGCAGAGGAGTTGGGAGTAGGAGACACAGTACAATAGATTACCTTATCAAGATAACCATATTTCTCTCATTCATGAAGCAATCATTATTTGTGTGTCCATACATGAAATAAGGAAGAAAAGGAAGAAATAAAAGTATGGATTAGAGTTCATAATTTTTTTGTTAAGTCTATTCCATTTTACAAAAGGCATATTTTTCTTTTGAGAGTGGGGGGGGGGGGGGAATCATACCATTTGGTTAACTTTGTATATATTTTTATCAAACACTGGAACCAAGGGGCTGGCTCAAGTAAAATATTTTAAAAAATAAAATCTGTGAAACCAGATATTTTCTGATTCATTTCCTACACCTCCACCACATTTTGTGGTAGGTGAAAAATCTACACTTTTAGCTTTTATCACTTTTCAGGTATATATTGCAATTGGTAATATTTAACATGGAAATATAGGGTCAGTATACTGACTAAGCAGTAAGGGAAGCTAGTTTGATGAGAGTGTATTATTACTTACTAATTTTTTTTTTAAATCCTGAAAGTGACTTGATTAGATATAAGTAAGGATGGAAAGTATATCAGCTTAAATATTGATAAAAATGTCTGAAAGAACCATTGAATAGAGATAAATATCTGATCTACGTTATCAAACAATGTTTGCTTGGTTTAAGAATTTAAATTTTAATTTTGACATTAATTTTATTGAGCAAATATTTACCATTTTGTTTCATTATCTTTCAGGCAACTTCATAACTTTATCCACCTAGAAATTTTACCTTTCTGATCAAACAATTGGGCCTTTTGTTTTTTTTTAGGAAATTTATTTTTTAAATTAAGATAACTCTGTAAGGACCTAAATAAATGATAATTTCAATATGTAGTATATGGTGAATACAGTTGATAAGTGAAAATTTCCCATCCAAACTGCAACAATATCTAAATTAGTAAACATGTAATCTAGCCTGATGAAATATTACACATTTTCTATTCACTAAATCTAAGAGCTTATCAATTACTACTGTCATTTGGTCTAATTAGTCATAGTACTTGCTTAAATCAACTGTTTAAGTCTCTAGAAGAAGCATCTAATAAAGGACTCCCAATCACATCATACAGTATCACCTCCTTTGACATAGTTGTTTATTTTGATTCCACCAATAATCTTTTCCATTCCCCATTGTTATAAAATAACCACTTTTCATTGCACATGGGGATTTGTTCTATCCTTTACAGTACCTTCTCCATAAAGTGCAAAAACATTTTCAGTTGCATTTTTATCCTTCCTTGAAATAGAGAGCCTACTTTGTTAAAAATTAGGATTATTTTCTGCCATTTTCAAAGTTAGAATCAATAAACATACACCTATCTTTACAATACTTTTTAAATGTGTGCTAATATGACATCCATTACAAGTGAATAAAAACTATCAATGAATTTAAAACTAAACACTTTTTATGCCCCTTATTTTCATGATATAAAATGAACATTTTATGCAACCACATCAGTTACCTCCAACCTTTAAACAAAAGTAGTTTTTTCTTGTAGAAATATTATTAAGGTTAAAAAAGTATAAAAATGTAAATTTATTTTTTTTTCCCAAGGAAACAGATTTTAATATCTCTAGAATTGATGCATACATGACCAAAGCATTTTAATAAAAAATTAATCTAATCAAGAAATTAAGATAATTTATCTCATTCAACAAAGAGAAGTTATTTTTTTCCTTATTTCTCCTGATTTTTTATTTTATTTAAGCAGGTGTGAAAAATAGTTATCAAAATCTTCAATGTTACAGTAGAATTCAGAGATTAATTTTTAAAAAGTATTAATAAATAACATTGAGCAAAGAAAAGAAATTTTATGTTCTCTATCAATTTCAACTTCACCCCAGAGAGCAGTGTTCTCCTTTCTCCCTCCATACATGGTTGGCTATGCCTAGGGTTTGCAAAAAAAACAAAAAACAAAAAAACACCGATAATTCTCAAAACTAAGTTTAAGTGTTAATCATTCTCAAAACCATTTAAAAAATGCCCCCACCACACACACACACACACACACACACACACACTTAGAAAAAAATGTTTTTAAGGAATTGACATTAAACTTTCAGATTGCTGTGAAAAATTTGAAAAAGGTATTATTTTCAAAGTTTCCAGTTGGTGGTGGGTGATAAAGGTCATTGTGTTATTCAAGCTTATTTATAGTGAGACGATTCCCTAATGGAATTGGTCCTAACAATTAAAAGTTAGGAGTTTAAAAATTTATTTTATTTGTGCACCATTTTTAACATCAAGTGTGCAAGGATGTAAAACTTTAAAATGCGATCTGGAATGTAAATATTCACATTCTTGCACATTCTATGTTAAAAACAGCGCACAAATGAAATGAAATTAAAAGGTGCAATGAAAGAAAAAACATGAGTAATTATAAAATTAATTTGTTATTGCTAAAAGAATTAAATTGGGGAGTTATTTTCATTTGTATGCCATTTTCAACATATAGCAATCGAATCTATAATATTTAAATTTTTACATCGGTGTAGGCTACAACATTTACTTATTGTAGAGTAATAACTATACATAAAATGTTTATATATAAAACACCAATCACCATAACAGAAATACTTTTATGACAATAGTGCAACCAAGATAGGAAAATGTATATCATTCAAATACATTTAAAGCAGTGAAACATTTTGTCTTTATTTCTGTTACCTTTCATTAATTAACCTTATTGTTTTTTTTTTTGGTACAAACTTGCACCCTTTGAAAAAGCAGAAATTCATTTATTGTCAGTATCTTGAAAATTTCCTTCCTGACATATCCTCATGGTTGACAGTGAGCAAAACACTACCATACCTACTTAGGAAGTAGTAACAAAAAAAAAAACAAGAAAAAAAAATCTTTTACATCTATAGTAAACTTTGATAGATTTTTCCTGTTTGTCAAACTGCCCTGTATATTTTTCTACTTGTATAGTAATTCAGTCCATTCTACATAATCTGCTCAACAAAATCAAGAAATAACATTGTAGCATAAAAATTACTCCTGTTTGCAAATTGCTAACTTGGCAAACAAAGGTAACAATTACTGGACAAAAGCAAAGTACAAAGATTCAACTAATGTATATATCTTTTGGTTCAATGGTAGTTGTTATTGTTTGTAATGGTGGACAAACTACATCTATGAAGTGGTAGCATTCCATTTCTTAACTTGCTTACTTTGTTTTCAGGTCAGAAGAAAGACAAGAAAGAGGGTAAATGTCAATGTTAGTATATCTATATAAATACCAGAGAGAGTGAGAGATGGAGAGAGTGCATATGCATAAGTGTGAAAGAGAAATTTTAGATGTATACAGAGTAACTTACAGATAAACTTTTCTTTTAAGCAATGTAATACTTTTCTTTTATAAAGGTATTCACAAGAGAAACTTCCCCTGTCAGTTTCAAAATCTTCATTAGGAGATTCTAAGTATCATGTCCCTTAGCAACTTAGTGAATCATGGACCTTAAATTCCTCTTTAATATCTAAACTATACATGACCGTGGTCATTCTTGGAAATGTAACTCGAGTGATTTCCTGCTGCTTTTTCCATGCATTTGAATTCAGAATTATCTTTCTCCAAAACTGGCAACCAACTAAGACTAAAACAGTATCTTGTTATTAACACACAACTTGTGGTGAGGATAGATTATGCTTTTCTCAAGAATGTTAGCATAGTATAAAGAAAAAAAAAGTCTTAGCTGGTACTTGAACTCACACACCAATTCCATTTTCTGCAATGTTAATTGTTAGCTGACCTGCACTACTTTTAGAAAGGGCACTTTAGTAAATTGCACTGGTTTGCTAATGTAAACCACATTATCTTGAACAAATGACATTAACAAGAGTAAAATTAAACAAATCTTGGCCTAGTCTATATGTGTATACATGCATGCACACACAAGCATATACAAATAAATGTGCCCTAAAACAATGGTTACCTAGCTTGCCCCTTAACAGCCTCCCCTATAATCAATTAACCATCAGTAGGAACTTTCAGTTAGAGCCATGTGCAAGACTAAACTAAATCAATATCTATACTCGCTGATGAAAGTTAAATTTTATTAGTGTATTCATCATTTATGTATCACTTGATATTGTATTTAGCAAAATAAAATTAAACTGTATTCAGCTAGCTCATTACAACAACTAGGACTATTTTCAATTGCAGATATATTCCAATAACTGTTCATCAATTCAGTTTATACAAGAGTGTCCTGAAAAGGTTTCAGCTTAACCTAATATGGTTGTGGAATCTGTTCTTGGTTAGGATAAGAATTTTAAACTATTTTGTCTGATTTATGTATCTTAGACCATACATAAATTCAAGCACCTTTTTTTCTAATTGATACATATTTTACCATGACTGATTTATGCACTAATATTTTACCTTGTTGAAAGTTTGTGCCAAATAGTTTGACACTCCAATTATCTCTCAATAATCTAGTATTCATGTACAAACAAAAGGAGTAAATTATTTTTTTTTACCTATTATGGTCAACCAATTGACTAATTTTTTTTATACTATTGCTACTGTAGCCAATAATCAAATTTCAGATCTTTCTGACATAAGCAGAACTTTCTGAACATCTTCAAAAGTTATTGCTCTATATGATCATAATATATCATGTAGTGATACACTCTTCATCCTAGTTTCTAGAGACAAACTACTCTTTTCACTCAATGACATTACATCAATAGAAAATTATAACTTATTTTTCATTATTAACAAAAATGTTACATCATATTTCACTTTCAAAGCTAATGTTACTGTGATGATTTTCACTAATTTATAGCTGTTCATATTCTTGTACCAACATTTCAAGCTATGATAGATTTTAGGGCATTAGGCAAAAATGGACCTTTCTACTCTCTAGGTATGTTGCTGATGTTAATCTTTTGCACAAGTTTCTAAGCAAAATAAAAATATAAATGTATAACTTTGTTTATATTAAATACACAATGTTAAAGCCTACTTTTGTTTACTCTCATATATGTAGAATATTCAAAAATTTAATGAAAAGTGGAATTAAAAGCAAACCTTTTAAAATATAAGCTTTGTTTTGTTATAAACTATATCAGCATCAAAACACTTCTTTAAATAATGATAGCAGCTATTTATACAATCATAGGAAGAACCGAAGAAAGTTAAGTTTCATCTATAACAATTCATCACAAAACTTGCCTTTGTTCAAAGATTTTATTGAAAGAACTGTTCTTGTCTGTTGCTACTTTGGGTAAAAATTTTGGTATAAAGTTTGCTCAACTTTAATTTCTCAGACCAAAATTGCATGCAACTGAGATCTTCAGGGTGCTAGCTATTATTCTGCTGTTAATTGTTCACTACCATCAAATAGCATTCATTTTTTCTGCACAAACTAATGTTAATGGTCTGCCAATCCATTTTTTTTATCTTCAATGCTCTCAAATTTTCCTTGAAAGGAGTTATCCATTTGTAGAGCTAATTTTTGCAGAATAATTATCACAGTTAAGTCTCCCAATCAACTTTTACTATACATTTTATGTTCCTGCTGATCTAAAGAGGGTTTTTTTTTTTAAGCTGGCATAAATTTCAATCTACCTTGAAATACTTCAGTACATACATAAGTTTACTTTGGTGTAAATAAACCTCAAATATTTGCATAGTTTTATAACATGCTTTTTTTTCTACAAGCATTTTGAATGATCCTTGTATGTGATTAGTATCTTAAATTCATTATATATGTAATAACTATGGTTAATGAGCATTTGATGTATTTTGTATAAAAATGTGTTTTGTATAAAAATTTATTTTATATATATATATATATATATATATATATATATTCTTTAATTCTGTTGTAATGGAAGGTCCCACTCTCCCTATTGCCTATGTGGACTGACTATATTAGTAGCCATATATATATATATATATATATATAAGCACAGGAGATACCTGTAACTTGCTTCTCTTTATAATAAACCTCTTTTCATTCATCAATGCACATGTTGCTGTTCTTTCACTTTCACTTTGTAATGTCTTTAAAGGATACAGGATGGCACTGAGAGAGTCAATTTCAACTCACAGCAGGAAAGACCCCAAGATACTGTTAGCACAAAACAGTAGTAATTATGGATTTGATCAACTTATGTTGAAAATACTCTGTGAAATTACTCAACAAAAATGGAACAACTAACTGAATTGACTAAAGCATTACACACTAGTTTGTAGTTACAGCAGCAGCAACAGTTGTTACATGACCAAAAAAATTTGAAAAATCACAAAATCTTTCAACATGAACTGATGCAATTACAAAAACAAGCGGAAGACACTAAGCTATTGTACAAAACCATAATATCTAAAACAGAAGAACAGGGATACAAATTTTTTCCCCTGAAGGAATATTGAATTAGTTATCAGAATTCAAGTATGACCCAGTCAATGGAGTAACTTCCCCTGCCTAATTTTTGTACATATGAGACGAGATTTTTGAAAAGGTGTGAACAACAGTCTGAGGAGGAGAAAATTACGTTGTTAGTCCAAAAATTAGGTACAGAGGAGATCACTAAATACACAAACCTAATTTTTCCTAAAAAGCCGAAGGAAATCTCGTTCAAGGAGATGGATTGTGTTTAACGGCCTATCAACCTCCAAAGGGTCATTTAAGGCCAAAAGGTGTTTTTGTTTTCAGAGTGGTTTGTCTTCAAGCTTTCAAAGTTGGTTGTTTTCGACCTTTCTTTTAAGGAGAAAAGAAAAAAAAAATTTATTTAAAGAGGGTAATGAGCAGTGGTGAATAGTGTTTTGGGGGTTGTTTTTTTTTTTTTTTGTATGGAAGGGATTTAGATTTTCGTATATAGTCTAATTTCTTTTACAAATTGGAATATTTTGCTTGGGTCGACGTTGTTAAATAGATCTTTTAAATTGTTTGATCTGTAATATTTTGATCGAATGAAGTAGAAGTCATAGCAACTAATCAAAAAGTGTTTCACTATGAAGGGTTCCTGGCATGCAGTGCATATCGGGGGTTCTTTGTTTTTCAGTAGGTATGAATGGGTAATCTGGGTATGTCCTATTCTTAGTCTAGTTAATGTAACTTCCTCCTTTCTTATCTTACGGTAGCCTGGATACCATTCGCCGACGGTAGGTTGGATATTTTGGAGTTTATTGTTTGGGCTATTATTCCATGTTTCTTGCCATTTAGTTCTGATAAATTTGTGGATTGTTGGTTTGAAGTCGGAGTAAGGGATCTTGATATCAGATACATTTTGATGTAATGATTTTTTTGCTGCTGAATCAGCCCTCTCATTGCCATGGATGCCAGTATGACTTGGTATCCAGCAGAGTTCAATGATTTTGTTGGAGAGCTGGTTAAATCTATATAGAAGTTTGATGATAAGTGGATTGCTTGATTCTTTGTTTCTTAGAGAAGTAAGAGTAGATTTAGAATCTGTGAAGATGATAAACTTCTTGAGTTGATTTGTTGAGAATGTCAAGGGCTAAGTTGATGGCTAGAATTTCAGCACTATAAATCGAGGCTTTATTTGGAATTCGTTCTAGTAATTCCGTGTTATTGAGGATGGCAGCACATCCTACTCAGTCTTCCTTTTTAGATCCATTGGTATATATGCAGATGTAATCGGGGAAGTTATCTATAATAGAGAGAGTTTCTTCTTGAAAGGTGGCTGGATTTGTTTTTGCTTTAGAGTATCTGGTTAGGTCCATCAGAATTGTAGGTTGTTCCAGCAACCATGGGGGTGTTTCTGGAATGATGACCTTGTGTATGTGATTTATGTCTATTTGTGTTTCAGTAAAAAGTTCCTCCATGTGGAGGCTGAATGGTTTAATGATTTTTTTTCTTTTTGGTGGAAGAGAGGTTTAAGTTGTGGTTGAAAAACTATCTTGTGGGCAGGATTTGATGGATTAGAGGCTAGTTTTATGTAGTATTGCATTCCGAGTTTTTGTCTTCTTAGTTTTAGCAGAAGGTTCATTTGCCTCAGTATATAGGCTTTCCACTGGGGAAGTGGTGAAAGCACCTGACACAAGTCTCAGACCTTGATGATGGATGGTCTCCAGCTTTTTAAGGTATGATTTTCTGGCTGATCCATATACGAAGCATGCGTAATCAAGTTTGGAACGGATCAAGGTTTGGTATAATTTAGCAAGTGTTTTTTTATCTGCACCCCATTTGGTGTGAGCTACTACTCTTAGAAGTTGAATGGCTTTATTGCATTTGGCTCTCAAGTATTTGATATGTGGGATAAAAGATAGTTTATGATAAAAAATAACGCCAAGAAATTTATGTTGTTTGACGGCTGGGATTTCAGTATCATTGAGTTTTAAGACAGGGTCATTATACATTTTGTGGATTTGGCAGAAGTGTAGGCATTTAGTTTTCTCTTTGGATAATTTGAAGCCATTTTCCATGGTCCACTTGCTTATTTTATTTAGGCATAGTTGTAGTTGGCGCTCTATTGTGCAAATGTGTTTAGATCTGTAACAGATCAGAAAATCGTCTACGTATAGTGAACCGTCTATACCAGGGTTTAGACATTTTACAATGTTGTTGATTTTTATGTTGAATAGGGTAACGGAGAGTACGCATCCTTGTGGAACCCCCATTTTTTGTTCTTTTGAGTATGATAAGGTATCATCCAAAAGTACTTTTCCTTTTAGGCCAAGTGCTTTCAAATCTCTCATTATTCCGTATCTCCATGTGGTGTCATAGGCCTTTTCAAGGTCAAAGAAGACCGCTGTGAGGTGTTCTTTTTGGATGAAGGCTTCACGTATAAAGATTTCAAGTCGGACAAGGTGGTTGATTGTCCCTCTTTCCTTCCTAAAACCTGTTTGTAGGTTGGTTATTAAGTTGTTAGTTTCCAAATACCATGTCAGTCTGTTGTTGATCATTCGTTCCAGTATTTTGCTAAGACAGCTGGTTAGAGCAATAGGTCGGAAATTGGTTTGGTATGTTGTAGTATTTTGTTGGTTTGGGGGATTTGATATGTTTTTCATGGGTTTTGGAATGAGAATAATGGTGGCCTGTTTCCAGAGCGTGGGAATGCTACCAGTGGTCCATAGGTAGTTCAAGGAGACAAAGATTTTGTCAGGAATGTTCAATGAAAGAGACAGTTTGTTCCATACTTGATATAAGTGTTTAAACATTGTAAAACAAGAAATGAAGACTTTGTGGCTTATGCAGGCAATGTGAATTGTTTAAATTATATGACCTTTCAGTTGACATGTTCAAATGTTTAATCTTCATTCAGGGACCTACATCGGCAAAGGACAAAGATATTGGATCAAGTATTCTGACAATTATGGAGCAAGACCCTCAAATTACACGACAGAAGGTGACTGAAGAATGCCAAAGGCTGATAAATTTTAAAAAGAGACACTATGCGGATCAAAGAAAAGAACATTTCTCAAGTTCAAGTGATAAAACAACCAAAATTTGCAAAATATAAGCTGAAAACATTCCACTGTGATTCTTGTTGGGAGTTGCATTTAAAAAAAACTTTTTTTTTTAAGGATAAAGTTTGCTTTCAGTTATGGAGCAAAACCCTTAAATTACACTACAGAAGGTGGCGGTGGTTGATAAATGTACAAAAAAACACTGCGCCAACAGTATATGTAAGGAAAAGGAAAAAGAACAAAAAGATCCGAGTTTGTGCTGATTTTTCAACCGGATTAAATGACTGTCTGATTACGTTCACTGGAGGATATTGAGGATATTTTATTTTTTTTAAGATGAATGGTGGCAAAGTGTTTTCTAAAATAGATCTGCCATGTTTATCTGCAAGTGAAAGTAGATGAACAGTGCTCAAAGTTATCCATAATTATACACAGAAGGGACTCTACAAGCTAAAATGTCTCCCGTTTGGGTTAAAAGTGGCTCTCAGTTTGTTTCAACAAATAATGGACATCATGTTAGCTGGGTTAAAAAAATTTGCCATAGTGTACCTGGATGACGTCCTGATAAAGAGCAAAAATAAAATTAAATGAACAGCACAAAAAACTTATCAAGGCAGTGTTCCAGAAGATTGATGAACATAGCTTCAAGATAAGTTCAGATGAATGTGAGTTCTTTTTGAAGCAAATCAAATATTTGAGGCAAATAATTGACAAGAATGGAAGACGACCAGACCTGGAAAGGGCCGAAGCTATTAAAAATATGCCACCACCACCAAATAACATTACTAATCTTCAGGCATTTTTAAGCTTGGCCAACTATTACAATATTTATATTCCCAAGATGTATGATCTTAGAGCCCTATTAAATGACTTATTAAAAAAGGGTGCAAAATGGATTTGGTCTAAAAAATGTGAAGATGCTTTCCAGAAAATAAAAAAATGTCTGGTATGCATTTTCACCCTAAAAAAGAAATAATTGTAGCATCTGACGCTAACAACTATGGGATCAGAGCGGTAATTCTACATAAATTTGAAGATGGGACTACAAAGCCCATGCTCCAGAATGCTGCTTCCTGCAGAAAGAAGTTATAGCCAGATTGAGAAAGAAAGCCTAGCCATAATTTATGCAGTTAAAAAATTTCAGGTTCATCCATAGAAGGAAATTTGCACTACAGACGGATCATAGACTTATTAACAATTTTTGGATCAAGAAAGGAATATACCCTTGTACACTGCTAACAGGTTAAAGAGCTAGGGAATTATCTTGTTAAACTATGACTAAGATGGAATACCTAACCTTGAAAAAACTAGGACATGCCAACAGTGTGCCTAGGCTGATTCCAACATTTGCAAAACCATTAGAAGACATGATGATAGCTGCTTTAAGGGATGAAAAAGAATAATCAGTACTACTATGAAATACAATTTCTTTAGGACAATAACTGGAATACCATCACCTTTGCTTGTCTTATGAAAGTCAAGCTTAGAAATTATATTAGAGATCAGAGATGGGGCTATGTATAGATCACTCAGTTGGGCCTTGGTTTTAGGTGGGAAGTCTGGTGTGGAGTTGGAAGAGAATTTGCAAGCAAAGAGCTTAACTTTGTCTGCTGTGGTTGTAAGGACCTAAAATTCTTTGAATAGAAGAGAGTTGAGGGTTTGGTGTTGTTTGCACATTTTTGCAGAGCTGAAAGTAGTTTTTGAAACCAAACATGCTAGATGCTATACACTACTTCACAGTTTAGCATCAGTTAGAACATGCTTGTATTCATTACAAGCAGAGATAAAAAGATGCCTACAATAGTCAGACTTGTTGCTCTGGTAAAATCAGAAGTGATTCTTGTGGGCAATGGCAACTGGCCAAGCAAAAAAAAAAAAAAAAAAAAAAAACCAAGGAAATGAATGAGTTTTAAGTTAGAATTTCCTGGCTGGGATGTAAGCATTGATGCCAGCTTTCACTCAGGAGGAGACCTCAGGGAGACTAAAAACTGTTTCAAGAGACATCAAAAAGGAAATTGTGGAACAAGTCCCAGTCTGCTCTTTGGTAGCAGTAAGATATTCTGCTGGTAGGAGGTTCCTATAAGGAGGGGAGTAGAAAAAGATTAACAGAAATCACAGCATGATCAGAGTTGCCAAGAGAGCAGAACTGCATAGCATGGCAAGAATCATGGACAGAAGTGAAGCAGAGACTTAGAAGGGAAGCATGTTCTTCAGGGTTACTGGAAAAGTGCGTAAAGAAATCCACCAATTGCATATGAGACTGGGTGAATTAGAAGTTCAGAGTATGGACTCCAAGATCAGTAACAGAGTCTTCCTGCCACTTGGAATGGTAATCATTGAAGTCACTAAACACAATTATATTAGCGAACGAGTGAGAGGAAATGGCTTTGTCTATATTATCTGAAATGCTATCTAGTATAAAACAGTCAGGAGAGAAAGGGGAGTGGAACACAAACAAAAGTATTAGGACCTTGAATAAGTTCTCATTGATTTTTCATGAAATGTAATATTTTATTTACAAAAATTAGTAAGAAACATGTCAATAAAAGTATTGTCCATTGCTAACCGCTACTTTTTCTCCATCTTTCTGGCAGCATTTGAATTCATCAAAAATAACATCTTTTGAGATTAACCATGAGTTCACCCATTTTTTAGCATCTTCATAAGAATGAAAGTGCTGCTCAGCCAAGCCATGTGCTATTGGTTGGAACAAATGAAAATCAGACAAGACAATGTCTGGTGAATACAGTGGGTGGGGTAGGACTTCCTATTTAAGCATTTCCAAGTAGGTTTTCACCCTTTTCACAACATGTGGCCTAGCATTACCATGTTGCAAAATCACTTTGTTGTATGTCTGCTTGTATAGTGGCCATTTTTCTTCAATGCATGGCTCAAATCCATCAATTGTAGTCAATATTGATCTCTCATGATGGTTTTGGTCAGTTTGAGCAGCTCATGATAAACTACACCCAGCTGATTCCACAAAATGCAGAGCAAATCTTTAAACTATAGATATTAGGCCTTACCACTGATGACTGGGCCTACCCCATGATCATCTATGCTTAGGGTTATTGTAGTGTATCCACTTTTCATTGCCGGCCATGATATTCAAAAAAATATTTTTTTCTGGCATTGAAGCAGCTGTTGACATGTGACAAGATGCCATTTGACATCTCTCGGCTTCAACTTGTACAGCGTCCAATGTTCTTGCTTTTGAATCATTTGTAATGTTTCCAAACCTTTTGAAACTGTTGTGCAATCAACTAAGGATTCTGCAAGTTCAGCTTGTGCCTGACATGAATCTTCATTAAGTAATGCTTCCAATTTTTCATCTCCAAACTTTATCAACATCAAAATCATAATCTGTGCATATTGTTTCCAACAAAGCATCATCACCATAAGACTCAACAAGAATTTTTTGTGCTTCAGCTGCAGATTTCTTTTGAATAAAGTAGTGCAGTATGAGAGAGAAAGAATACACCTATTTAAAAGGTTAAAAATTTCTGGCACCTAAAGAAGACCGAAATTAAACGTCATTCGTAATCTATCTTTTTAATTTTTTAAGAATAATTTAAAAAACAGAATTTTGGCTTTCAGAAAAATGTGACAGATATTAATGATTTCTCTGCTGGCCAAAAATTGGGATTGAGTTGAAAATTGAATTAAGCCAGTGGGGTTATTTGCCAATGGAGAAATTTGATGTAAACAGAAGTTTAGGCTGTTATATTTGGGTCGACGGAAAACAATAGAGATAAATGAACAATGACTTGGATAAGGAGAATTTTGGTGGAGATTAAATATCGAGACACATTTGTTTACTATTGGTAAAATATGAATATGGCGTAAGTTATATGCCCATTTGATCTCAGGGATCAAATGATTTTTAGCTGTAGCAACAGACACTCATGTTAAGTTTTGTTTTTTTTTTTTAATCATTTTACCCCGAGCAAGGCGGAAACGCCACTGATGTGCAGGGGGTTACATAAATGTAAAAAGATTAATTAGAAAAGAGTGAGGAGTACAAGCTAGTTAGAAAGGAACAATAGAAAGCTGAGAAAGAAGGTGCGATGACAAATACATAGGTGGAGAGAAAGGGAAGGTTATACAGGGGAGGGGAGAGAGCTAGAGGCCAGTGGTTAGTAGATGAGTATTAACTTTGCATTTAAATTTCTGGAGGTTGTAGCCGTCAGGAAAGCAAGAATACGGGAGTGAGTTCCACAGATGGGAAGTGCGAGAGAGGAAGCTGCAGGAGTAGAACTGTCGTCTGCATTTGGCTAACCTGACTGTGAATGGGTGGGACCCAGTTGCCAGTCTGGTTGCACGGGTAAACACCTGTTGAGGAGGCATCAGTGACTTAAGCTCATCCGAGCAGAAGCAATGAAAATATTTATAGAAGAGACAGAGGGAGGCCACATTTCGACGATGGGAAAGTGGCTGCAGTCGAGTCGCCAGATCAGTACCTATCACATTACAGACTCTCCTTTGGAGCTTGTCAAGAACACTGAGGAGAACGGCAGGGGCACCTGACCATAAATGGCAGCAGTACTCCATGCACGGACGGATGGTTGATTTGTATATATGCAGGATGGATTCAGGTGGAAAAAACATCCTGGATCGACATAGTGACCCAACCTTCTTAGCAGTAGATTTTGCTATGGATTCAATATAGTGGTTCCGAAGTGCATGGCGACCTAGCTTATGATCACTGATCTTCTATATAAGTATGTCGTAATGCTAAAAGTTAATAGAGTTGGACGTCAACTGTAAAAGAGTACTGATGTATGTGAGATCGGACCACCCTGCCTCGCTGAAGCAAGTGTGCGGACAAGTTAGAAACCAGGACTGAGAAATATTATTGCAGCAGTTGCATTGAAAAACTGCTAAGTATATGAAACTTTACATTTGCCGCTAGCATGACAGCTATCAGGATTACAGCACCCATTGCACACCTTTGCAAGACACATGGCCCCAGCGTCTTATTTGAGAAGAATGGACTCCGTTGAAAGAATGTGAAGAACTTTGTTGAATAGAGTCATATATCTTCTGAGACAATTTAACAATACACCCATACACACTGTCTAGAATCCCATGTGTGAGTTGTTATGCTAAAGACTTCTTTCTGTAACCTTTTTCTTTTTCTATTCTTTTCTTGTATATAGAAGACATTTCTGTAGAAAGGTGAACATTTCTGTAGAAAGGTGAACTGTTTGATGGTTGCACTATTAGTGCAACCATCAAACAGTTCACCTTTCTACAGACATTTTTTTTCTTCTTTCTGTTTCTTTTTGCTGTATTTTAAATGTTTAACACCAGCCCCCACAGCCGTGTCTACATCTTCAGTTGGCTGTGAATGACAAACATCTCAGCTTTCTGGATCTAATAATCATAACGTGGGCAGGAAGCAAATTTAAACCAGTGAGCCAATGAACTGACTTATGAATGCTCAAGGACCTGGGGGCCTTTAGTGTTACAAGTAAAATTTCCTGCAAATACACCTTCTTTGGCACAAGATCCAACATGTTTCATGCTATGAAAAACAAAGTTGTTTACACTTTATCAAAATAACATGCTGAATTTCAAGTTTGCTTATAGTATTTCCTTATAGAAGCATTACCATCTGAAACTACACGCACATATATCTTGGAACAATATCTGTTGAAAAACAATGAGAACTAATTTATTCAAGGTCCTAATAGCTAACTGAGTTTGAGAGAGAGACAGACAGACAGACAGATGCACATATAAGAGTGAATTGGAGATTCAAGAGAAACCACCTTAGCCTGAGATATGTTCATGGACATAAACTCCCATGCCATACATGTGGACATTGAAGTTTTTCCTAATGAGAGGAAGGTAGCCAAGAATCGAGAAGAGGGGTGAAACGCTTATAAAAAAAAAAAAAAAAAAAAAAAAAAAAGGGAGTAGGATATTGCATTGTTAAGGTTGGTTTTACAGAAAGCTAAGAGGTCTAGAGACTTTTTTGTGGAAGAATGATTCCACACTGCAAAAATTGTTACGTATACCACAGATGTCAGAGAAAGAAATGTTGAAGGTTTAGGTGTTTTTTGTTTGGCTTGTTTAGTTTTAAATTTTTGGTTGTGAATTGTCATGTTTTTAGGTCATTTTGATAAGGAGAAACCTAGACTGGTAGTAGTAGCAGCAAACGATCATCAAACACGATGTATAGGAAGGAAACTGGCACAGACTGTAGCATAATGGGGCCTCGGGGTTGCCCACCGAAAGCACTTGCAGGCACACCCATCCATGTGTGACATGGCACTGCATGAACACTGCAAGAACACTGATTTGTTTCCACTTAAAAAAAAAACAGCTCTATTAAAAAATCCACCAGTCAATTACCTTTACATTGAATCATATATTTCATAGTGAACACCTCAGTTGAAGGCTATGATACTGATTCCATGTTATCACTGAATTGTTTCCAATAATATACAGCATACTGAATTGGGATTTTCAAATTCTAGCTTTAAAAATCGACTAGTTTTGTAAACAGAAGCTGTTACTATTCCACAGACCAGTCAGGTATTTGTTACAGATGTTGCCGACTAAAATATGAGTGTCGAGTATCCACTAAAAATAACGTTTAAAGTTATATATATTATATAAATAAAAAACAAAAAGAAAACTTAACTAATGCATTTTATCCTCTGAGAGACTTTATTCTAAGACGTTATGTAGGTATGCAGAGACAAAAATATTGTAGATTTTCTTTTCTAGACTTCATTATATATTTATAAAAACAGACACTTGTCTATAAAAGTAAACAGATAAACAAGTGGGTGTTTAATAAAACAGTTTTCTTTATTTTAAGTCTGACTAAAATGTGTCATTCATTTTATAAAATACTGGGAATCTAGTGTAGACTGATGGTTAACAAAATACCAGTGGCAGTATGTGAAGTTTATTCTTGCAAAGAAATCATCTTGCTATTTACTCCAGCTAATATCTTTATTCTTAAAATCATAATTACATGCCAAAATATACTCTCTTCAGCCTTCTGCAAGAATAGACTACACCCATTGGTCTTTAGAAGTCATTTAATATTTTTAAAACATGCACCAACCTAATAGAGCAGTCACAAGACTGAGTATGAAGATCATGATAGTAGTATTAATCTGAGAACAAACAAAATTGGAAAAGATCTATTGTCAAGGAATCTACTGCAAAGTTAAATAAAAAAAAAGAAAATTGTCAGAATACATACAATGAAGAAAACAAAATTCAGATTTTCTGAAATGTTTAGTTCTGAGCTTTTTGGAAAGTGTTTATCAATCAGTTTAAAAAATATTTTTTAAACTGATCGATAAACTTTCCAAAAAGCTCAGAACTAAAAATTTTCAATAGGAACACAAACTTAGTTATAGCTGTACTAGTAATTTAGAAAATTTCATAAAGAAACAAAATGCTAAAAATTTAAATAGCATTGTACAAAACAAGATCATTAATAAGGAATGTAACTGCAGAGACAAAAATAAATGCCCACTTCAAGGACTTCGTAATATAAAAGAGGTCATTTACAAAACAAAAGCACAAGACTTAAATGATCAAAAAACATATTTGGGATCAACCAAAGATACTCTTAAGACCAGATGATTAAATCACAGGTCTACATTGAAACTAAAAAACTTGGAAAAGACCCAGATATAAAATAGAGTATAGTGAAAACAGCCAAGCTTTACAACGGTAGCAAAATATGTAGACTGTGCCAGCAAGAAAAGTTAGATATGTTATTTCCAAACAAAAATGAATTACTGAATGAAATAACAGAAATTATGACTAAGTGTAACCATACCATAAAATACCTATTAGGGTCATAGAAGCATGAATTAAAATGTTATAACTTCTAATTTTGAAAATTGCATGTTCCAAAAAATCTGTTGTGTGAGCATTCTTAAAAAAAAAAAAAAAAAAAACCTGTAAAAATCAATTATTGGTAACCGCCTAGGTCGCATAATAACTTATTTACAAATGAAAAATATTCAGAAGTTCTACAATATAATTGTATTGAACACTTTTTAATACAACTGTGTACTGGTCTAATTTTATTATGACCCAAAACTAAGTAATTATATATATAAATCAGTCAGTATGCCATTGAGTTCTCTTTCTCTGATATGCCTCTGTAGCAGACCTCTTAAGGATTTACTATTTGATATATATCTTTAGAATAGATTTCTATTAATCCAACAGATTTGTATAACTTTAAACATTAATTTGGATACTTGTATTTGATCAGGCACGAATTTTAGTGGATACTTGTATTTGATCAGGCATTCGGTTTGTTTATTAAACAGTATATTTGTTTTCACCTACAGGCCTGAATAGTCAGGAAATCTTATTAATCTTTCTTTAGTAAGACTTTAAAAATTCAGGCTAGTCGATGAAAATAAAATACAGCGTGCTTATTCAAATATGAGTATCCACTAAAAATAACATCTTAAGTGATACAAATCTGTTAGATTAATAAAAATCCATTCTAAAATATTTGTTTCTTACATTTGGCTATGAAAAAAACTGAAAAATCTATAACAGGAAAAATTTCACCTGAAAAGCATGAAATTGACTTTGTCTAACATCAGTTCCTTTGTAGCCAAGCAGAATGCTGCATCGGGCTAAATGGTGGCTCCCTCTTCCATGAGGGATGCAGGTTTGATTCTGGCTGAAGGGTGTAAATTTTTCAAATATTCAGACCAGTAAGCAAATATAAATATACTATTTAATAAACAAACAGAGTGTCTGCTTAAATATGAGTATCGAGTATCCACTAAAAATAACATTCAAAGAAAGTTACATATATTATATAGATAAAAAGACAAAAAGAAAACTTAGCTAATGCATTTTATCCTCTGATAGACTTTATCAAAGCAAATGTAAGGATTTTATTTTGCAAGAAGTATTTATTAAATTTATATATTATTTTAGTAAGAATGTTAGTTTTACAAAAAGTTTTAATTGAAAAGATTCTTATAAATTCATGAGCATCTCTTAAATTTAAAATTTTTGAATAAACTAACATTTTTTTAAAATAAATACTTGTTGCAAAATAAAATCCTTACATTTACATTTGTTGTGATAAAGTCCATCAGAGGACAAACACCTTGGCTAAGTTTATTTCCTTTTGTCTTTATTCCTATTGTCCTTTTGCAGATATATTTTTAAATATATATATTTTGAAATTTTACAGTCACATTGCTGTCAATTATTATTTTAGCACATATATTCATGCACATATTCTCTTTTTCAGAGAAAAACCTCAAAGGTTGTACTCTGGTTCAAAACTTTTGGCTAATACTAAACCCTAAGAACATATGCAATAATTAAAATTCAATTCCATGAAAGAAAATGTATACTGAACAAGTCAAATGTACTGGTCAATGTTCCCACTCAAATTATATTTCCTAAAATTGTAAAAACAACTGAATGCTCAAATTGGATTAGACAATATGCAATTAACTAGTCATGATTTAAGACAGTCAATTCTGTTTCTATATTAGCAATAGTAAGTAAACTTGTTTTGTGTGCTCTCTCAATCACACAGGAATAGATCAAAACTAAGTTTTTTTTGGTTTTTGTTGGCACAAATCTTGTTATATTGAGATTCTTGAATAAACATTTAATCTTCTACATGAACAAAACTACTTTTGGAATTTAAGAGACATACCAAGCCAATTTTTATTAGCACTTACCATGTCTCATCCTTTGCTATGAACTACATCATCATCTTTAACTTCTAATTCTTTTGCCCTTGCCACATAATCAATCCATCCCAAACACCCATTTCATATCAAAAACAAGACACATTACTAATCTCAAACTCTCAGAATTTGAAAAAAAAATTATGCTCTTTCTTGAGTAAATATAAAATAAAGGATTTATTTTGAAAGTGGGTTATTCTACCAGCTCTTCTTGAGGAACATTCAAATGAACGGTTACAATCAGATATTTTATGAATGATAGGTTTAATTGAGTCTCCTATGAATACATATTTCATACAGTAAAAGATGTTAAAATCTCTTAAGCATAGTATTCAGAAATCAATTTCAAAAATATATCTGCTTTAACCAACAAAAGTTTAAGAATTGTCACTGCATGTAATAAAGAATTCCCTCAGATAAATTATATAGAGATTAATAAAAAAAGAGAAAAAAAAAAAGTTAGTCAATCAAAATATCTCCATTTTTGATAAGCTTAGTTTAAGCAAAATATTACAGAAGTTAAAAAAATAAAAAAGGATGTTGCAGAGTAAAATTGGTAAAGGGGAGACAAATCTAATTTTTAGGTTTTCAATATAGTATAAAGCTTCCAAATGTGGTTGTCTCTGTAAATTAGCAGACAGTATTTTTGTTATCTGTTTAAAATTATAAGGAAATAAATAACCAAAAACATTTCTATTGTGAAAACAAAAGATATAAAAAAATAAAGGAAATTATAACTTGAATGAAAATATGCACTGTATGCATTATTTTTTTAGTAAAAATATAAATACATGAAAAGTATAAACAAAAATTAAGATTTCATAATTCCCATCAAGACTGATTCCTGTTTTTGTTTACATATCAAAGCAAGTTGCAAGCAAAAACACTTTGTAATATTAATTTAATTGCAGCTATTCAATCTCACAGTATACTTTATCAAAATGTACCTAGCTATATAGATATGCCCTTTAAAACACACTGTAGCAGTATTTACCGCTACGAATAGGAGGACCGACCAAGAACTTATTTTCTTTCACTAAAGTGAAGTTACTGTATCTTCAATTCAAAACAATCAAATGTGATAATTCTAAAATTAATTTATTTTGTAACTGTAAACACAAAATTTGATCTTCAGAAATTCAACTTTTGGGAAGTTTATTCATTAAGCTCACTCATATTTTTAATAATTAATGGATCTATTTTTAAAGACTTTATTTAATCCAATGTAGAACAGAACTTTTTTGTCAGCATATTTTTCTTATTTAAATGAAATATCACTCCACTTTTTTCTTTAAGGATAGGGAAGAAAGTTCATCTATTAAATGTGGCCACATTCTAGTTAAAATGGGGGGAGAGAGAGAGGAGATTAAGAAAGAGATAAAGAAAGCTATTTTATGCAAGATAGCTTTCTTACTATTGTCTTATAGTAAGATATCTGCTTGTTAAAACTAATTTATTTTCATAGGATGAAAGAACATTATCCTATTGCTGAAGAACAATAAGAATTACATCCAACTTTTGACAAAAACAGGTAAGATCTAACTGACAAAGAAAAGTGTATTTTATATATTGGCTGACCTTTTTATTATTTATATATTTATTTGGACTTATTGATACATTCGGTTCCTTTGATCTTGTTTATTTTTTTATAGCTTTTTGTCAACAAATTTAATCTGAACAAAATCATTATCTACAGAAACACATTTTCAGAATCTGAGAACTTCTGAATTAGGTCTTCATACCTCTCCCCACTATATTATTTAAAATATCCATACACCAGACCTACATATATTGATTGTAACAAATATGAGAAAAAGCATCAATCAACATTATTTAAACTGATTACTTAAAAACAGTAAAATAGTTTTACTGATATAGCATTCACTCAAAGCTCACCAAGAATTTTTTAAGTAAAAATGTGTACATGATACCAAGGAACCAAGCTCATTTTTCTGAAAATTAAATTTATAATCAATGTAAAAAAATACTATCTAAACTTCTGTATTTCAAGATATTTCTTTTACTTGTTGAGTAGACACATTTTCCACTTCAAATTATACCAATGTTACTAACTTTCCTACAATTTTTTTTCTATAATATTTACATTTGTATATCTTTAACTCAGTTACCTTAATTTTTTGTAACAAGTTCCTTTTTTGTTTTTTAAAGTATCAAGTTAGCTACATCCTTTATGTTTCATTAAACTATCATGTTGACTGAAACACTTTTTAGTAAAATATAAATGATCTGTTTTAAATAGATAAAACTGTTTTAAATCTTTTCATTTTTTGTTATTTTATATGCTAATAGTGATAAATTTTAATATAAAACATAAGGAACATTACCTTTAAATTAAGATACATTTATATTCAAATTTGAAATTCATAAAAATACTATATATAATGGCTTCTTTTTTTTTTTTTTTAAAGAATACTACATTTCAGAGTCAGTTATGGTCAGGATGTGCATTGTGGTACAGTGGATATTGGCTTGGAACGAGAAACCGGGGAGCCGAGTTCGAATTCCAGTTGAATCCATTGGATTCACTTACATGCAAATACCCTTGGGAAAGGTATTAATCCGTCTCTTCCTTCCAGTTATGGGTTAAATAGCAGGACAGATTGGGTTCTATAGCCTTGGTCGGCAACCAGTCTACCGCAGAAAGCAATGGCAAACTACTGCGGGATAATCATATGCCCAGTCAGTCATGTTTCTTTCGAGACATGATCGCCCAAGCAGTGTATCACGTATGGCACTTAACTGACTGATATTTCAGAGAATTTTTTTCTCTATGACCCTATTAATATTCAGATAATAACTAAAGATGGTTGAAAGCACTGCAACAAATATCAACTTTTGGAGAGTTTCTCCAGAAATTTGATCCTTATTAATTATTAAACAGTGGAATCTGACCAACAATTGCCCAATGCCCCTTAGAGAGGAACTAAGTGATTTCTGGAAATTAGAATCTTACCCAACTTTGCTAAATTTATTTAAAGGTGTCACTATTAAATTGATTATTTTGAAATAAGATAAGGTTTGTTACAAGTCCAACAATTTCACTGGTGAGTGAAGATTAATTCTTTGAAGAAATTATTAAAAAAATGAAATAAAGAATTGCGCAACTTGACCCACACAAAGCGAGCGGCGGTGACGGAATCCCAGTCATAGTACTGAAGAAATGTGCCCCAGAACTCTCCTCTGTCCTCTCTAAACTCTAACCTCTGCCTATCTGCTTCCTGCTTTCCTGCCTGTTGGAAGTCCTCCTGCGTAGTACCTATATTTAAGAATTCTGGCGAACCCTCAGACCCCGCCAATTACCGTCCTATTAGTCTCCTTCCAATCTTTGGCAAAGTTTTCGAAGCCATTATCAACGCTGAGGTGATTCAGCATCTTATGGCCAACGGGCTTCTCTCTGACAAACAGTATGGGTTTCGCTTCACCAGGTCTACTGCTGATATGCTAACGACCATTACCAAGTACATATACCAGGCACTTGACAAGAATGGTGAAGCCCGAACCGTTGCCTTGGATATCTCCAAAGCATTCGACAGGGTCTGGCATGCTGGCCTCTTGTGCAAATTGCGGAGCTATGGGATAACTGGACATCTGTTTGACCTCATCCAGTCTTTCCTCTCTAACCGCACATTGAAGGTGGTATTAAATGGGCATGCCTCCCAAAACTACCAGACGAACGCGGGCGTCCCTCAAGGTTATATCCTAGGTCCCACGCTCTTTCTGATCTACATTAATGATCTCCCCGACACCATTAGATCCCAAGTTGGCATGTATGCCGACGACACAACAATCTACTCCTGCATCGATCAGAAACCAGGTCTGGACGACAAAGTGAACCTCGCTGCCGTACTTGAAAGGGACCTCCAATCCGTAGTGACCTGGGGTAGGAAATGGTTGGTAAATTTCAATGCCTCCAAGACAAAGCTGTTATCAACTAATCACCATAGACAATCGCATCTACCTCCCATTAGCATGGGACAGGCTAGCCTCCCAGAGAGTAAAATACTACGCCTCCTTGGCCTTACATTCTCGGCGGACCTCAAATGGAATGACTATATTGAATCCATTGCCAAATCTGCTGCTATGAAAGTGGCTCCCTGTGCAGGGCCCGGAAATTTTCCCCACCTGAATCTATTCTGCACATATACAAATCTACCATCCGCCCGTGTATTGAATATTGCTGCCATATCTGGTCGGGTGCCCCTGCTGCTCTCCTTGGGCTTCTTGACAAAATACAAAGGAGGATCCGTAACGTGGTTGATACTGACTTGGCAGACCGGCTGCAGCCGCTCTCACACCGGCACGATGTGGCTTCCCTGTGCCTCTTCTACAAATACTTTCATGGCTTCTGCTCCGATGAGCTTAGATCACTGGTGCCGCCTAAGCACGAATTTACACGAGATACTAGATTAGCAACTAGGTCCCACCCTTTTACAGTTAAACAAATAAGATGTAACCGTAAATTCTACTCCAACAGCTTCTTTTCTCGCGCTTCCCGCCTGTGGAACTCCCTTCCACAAGTCTGCTTTCCCGACAGTTACAATCTCCAGGTGTTTAAATGTAGGGTCAATAGACACCTCCTATCACACTAACTCCCAACTATTCTCACAACACTCATCTACCGAACTCTCATTCTCGGTATCCTTACCCGCCTATCACCCACCCTCTGTCATTTCCTATATTTAATCAGCCTTTCTCCACTCTACGTAGCCCCCTGCACAGTAGTGGCAGTGACATGCCTTGCTCGGGGTGAAACGCTTATTAAAAAAAAAAAAAAAAAAAAAAAAAAAAAGTATTCAAACTAAGCAAAAAATAAATATAAACTAAAAAACTAAAATGAAGAACTTAACTAACATAGAATTGAGTAGGCAGAAAAGAACATTCAATTCAATGTGCCTTTCTATGTAAGCTGTGTGTAGATTGTGAATTTCAAATGTTTTTGTGTTAAAAGTGAAGATAGCAGAAAATGAGAGCAGTTTTGTCATTTGATGCTTTTTCATTAGTGGAAAGGACAAATGCTGTATGAACAGAAAAAAAAAAATGTGCCATTTATAAGGGTGATAACCGTAGCTGAGAGTATAGTTTGTAAGTAATTTGTTAAGTTCAGAAGTGGAAGTTTTTATCTGAAAGACCAAGAACATTCCAATAGACCTGCAGTCAAAAAAAGGTTCTTGGGAAAATAAAATGAGCCACAGTTAACCCTTTCAAAAGCCAGTCTGCATCTGAAGAAGGTGATACTATGTATCTAGTTGGATTGGAAGGGCATTTTGTATTACAAATCCCTTCTGCAAAATCTGGGAACTGAATTCAAGTACTGTTTTCAACTAGATTGATTAAAAGCAGTAATCAATGAAAAGTGTCTGGAATTAGTCAATCAGAAGTGTGTTCTATCAAGGCAATGCTAGTCTCTTTATAGACTTAGCAGAAAATGGCACAGCTTGGTTGAGATGTCATACTGCACCAGCCATACTCAACTGACTTTGCATCTTTGGATTATCACTTATTTCAATCCCTACAAATTTCTCTTAAATAAGAAATTCACTTCTTTGGAAGCACAAAAAAAAAACTTAGATCAGCTAATCACCCAGAAAGATACAAATTTCTGGGAGGTTGAAAACATAGGTAACAAAATGCACATATATGGTTGAATAAATCTATTTACAAATGTCTAAATATTCTCTTTGCATTTTACTTTAACATGGCTACAAACTTTTGTTCTGATTTAATGCATAAACATTACTTACAATATTTTTTGTGTTTTCTTTTCAGAGATTTATTTTTCAAGAATAAAAAGTTTTTCTTACAAATTATGCAATAAGGTCGTTTTTAATATTTGTTACAGACTTTGAAAATGAGAAAAATTCATTTTATAATAAATTGAAACAAAACTTTGTTTAATCATCTTTCTTAAGTTAAAAACAAATAAGATGTTTATTCCATGTATGTAACAATATTATGCTAATATGTAAATTTTACTTCATTTCTGTAATAGCTCATTTTCTTTGTTAAAAGACAAAGAAAATAAGCCAGGGAGGAGATAAGGAGTAATTGCACTAGCACCTAGACTTTTAAAGATAATAAAGTATATCTTATAAATCTTATAAATTAAGAAACAGTTCTGAAGATGAAAAAAAAATAAAAATAAAAATGGATCAATGAAAAAAAGAAAAAGGAATTCTTTGCAACATCTAAAGTTTTGGGAAGATCAAATATAAAATCACATCTAGAGAAAATTTAACCCCTTTTAAAAGAGTACACTAGGCCCAAATTAAAAAGACTAATTGATAAAACTGAAATTTATGGGATGACATTTTAAAGATAAAAGTAATGCTTTTTCTTTTTTTAATCATGTCTCCTTTTTATTTGAAGTTATTTTTGGTAGTTTTAATATTTTCTTTCAGCGTTTTTAAAGTAAAAAAAATGTTCTATACAGGAAATCAATTAAAATAGTGATGTTGGAAGCCACCAATAACTTTCTCACCAGGCGTTTAAATTAGCACAGTTGAACCTAACTGTAATTTGAATGTAATTGAGTGTACCTTTTGCAAAATGAGAACAGTTGTATACTGAATTCAGCATTTGGAGGAAATGGTACACACAGCATTAAGATACATTTTAATTTTTTTTAAGCCATTGTTGCAATGCCATATTTGTAATGAAAAGAAAAAATATGGATTGGTAAAGATTAAGTAAAAATAAAAGAAAATAACATACCTCGATGTCTGTTAGTTGTCTTATCAAACATAAGCATTGCATCTTCCACCTACAAGAAAAGATTAATAATAATTTGAATATAGGTACAGATTTAGTTTACATAAATGTACTTACTGTAAAACAGCTCTTAGCAAGAAAACTTGAGAACAGCATAGAACAAAATCTCTGCAAATTTTCCAAAACATCTTTAAAGAGGCTGGTTGAAAAGTGATGCTTGTTGTAGTTTTTAAAGTATTAGTTAATATTCTTAGTTTTCATTTTTTTTTTTAAATCATAAACCAAGTAGTGCTGAATAGCCCAAGAAAAAATATTCAGAGTTACCTTCTCTTTTCATACTATTTCAAAATGGCTGCCTTTCTGGACATGCACACTGTAATGAACTGTAACAGAGGATGAACAAAGTGCTACTAACATTGACAAGTTAGTGAACACTTAAGTTGTACAGATTATGCAAAATAATGATAGAGACTTAATGGCAATCCTAGAAAGAAAGAAGAAACTGACCTTCTCTCTTTGGCTAAGGTGATTTCTCATGAATCTCTAGTCCACACTTATATGTGTGTCTCTCACAACTAAACTCAGCTATCTTTTCTTTCTACCACTCCCCTTCCTCTCATGACTGCTCCATGCTAGATAGTATTTCAAATAATATCGACAAGGTCATTTCCTCGAACTTCTAATATATTCTAATATATTTGTGTTTGGTTACTTCAATGCTCACCATACCAAGTGACTAGAAAACTAATTGCTGGCAAAGATACTCAGAACTTCTCAATTGCTCAGTCTCTCACACAAGTGGTGGGTTTCTCCACATGCTTCACCAGTAAGCCTGAAGGATATGCTTCCTTTCTAGATCTCTGCTTTACTTCTATCTCTGATTCTTGCCATGACATGCAGCTCTGCCCTCCTAGCAACTCTGATCATTCTGTGGTTTCCTTTAATATTTCTTTCCCCTCCCTCTTTCAGGAACCTCCTACCAGCAGAATATCTTACTGCTACCAAAGAGCGGAATGGGAGCCATTCTGATTTCCTTTGTGATGTCCCTTGAAACAAAGTTTTTAGTCTCCCTGTTGAAGACTGTGCTTCTGAGGTTTCCTCTTAGATTAAAGCTGGCATCAATGCTTTCATATCAACCAGAAAATTTAATCTTAAACCACATTCATCTCTTTGGTTTTCTCCTGCTTACTTGGCTGCCATTGACCACAAGAATCACTTCTGGCTTTACTGGAGAAACACATCCAACTACAATAGGTGCTTTTATATGTCTGCAAGCATGTTCTAAATGATGCTAAGCTGTTGTTTGCCTATAGAATAAAGCAGCTTAGTATCTCGGAAGTTTGGTTCCAAAGACTACTGGCAGCTCTACAAAAGTGTGCAAGAAACAGCAAACCCTCAACCTTTCCTCTATTCAAAAGATTTGAGGTCCTCACAACCACACTCGACAAAGTTAAGTGCTTTGGTCGAAAATTCGATTCTAACTCCACACTTGACTCAACTAAAGTATCCACACCCAACTTCCCACCTAGACATGAAACTCAAATGAATGATATATTCATAACTTGTATTTAGCATAATTTCTAAGCTTGACTTTCATAAGACTAGCAGAAGTGATGGCATTCCAGTCATCGGCAAAAAAAAAAAAAAAAAAAAAAATCCCCCCCCGAACTCTCCTGTCATCTCCAAATTCTATAACTATTGCTTTGCTGCGTCTTGTTTTCCAGCTTGTTGGAAGTCCTCCTCTGTAGGTCTTATTTTTTAAAACTTTGGACAGTCCTCTGTCTGACCCCTCTAATCATCACCCTATCAGCCTCTTACTACTTGTTGGCAAAGTGTTTGAGGCTATTATCAATGTTGAAATAGTTCATCTCATATCCCACAATCTACTCTGACAAGCTGGCTTCCACTTTGCCAGGTCAACCACAGATGTGCAAACAACCATCACTGATCACTGAATATATATATATACACACTAAGCTTTGATAAAAACAGCAAAGCACAAACTATTTCCCTGGATATCTCAAAAATGTTTGACAGTGTTTGGCATGCTGGCCTTCTGCACAAGCTATAGGGTTACAGTATTTATGAATGATTGTTTGATTTAATGTAATTATTTCTATCAAATTCAGAAATGAAGGTTGTCATGAAAAGACATGCTTCCAGATCCTTTCATACAAACACAAGCTTACTTCAAGGCTCCATCCTAGGTCATGTGCTTTTCTTGATCTTCATTAATAATATTTCTGATGTAATCAGTTCAAGTAGGCATTTTACTCCTGTCTCAATAAGAAATATGCCAAGGCTGACAAAGTAAACCTTGCTGCAGCTCTTGTGATGGATTGGGGTAAGAGGCTTGTAAATTTTAATGCTTCTAAAATGAAGTTGCTCTCTCTTAGCCACCATAGAGAAACTTTCCTACCTTCCATCTCTATGAACAACAGCCATCCAGAAAGCAACACAATGTGCCTCCTTGGCATCACTTTCTCAATCAAACTCAAATGGAATGACTACACCAAGTCAATAGCTACATCTACTGCTAAGAAGGCTGGATTACCGTGTCAGGCCAGGAGGTTCTTTTCATCAAAATCCATCTTGTACCTTTATAGATCTACCATTTGTCTGTGCATTAAATACTATTGCTATATCTGGCAGGGTGCTCATGCTATTCATTTCAGGCTTCTCAACAAAATTCAAAGGAGGATATGCAATGTAATCCATTAAAATATATAGCTTGACTTCAGTCACTTTCTTACCAACGGGATGTGGCTTCTGTCTTTTTACAAATATTTTCATAGTTTCTGCTTTTATGGGCTTCTTTCCCTAGTGCCCCAACCACATGAATTTACTCATGCTACTAAATTGGCAACTAGGTCCCATCCTTTTACTGTTAAAATAGCTAAATGTAGTAATCACTTCTACTCTATCAGTTTCTTTTCTAGCACTTCTCTGTAGAAATATGTATGGAAGTATGTATATTCACCTCATATAAAGCAATCAAAATGCTTATACATAAGCATTTTGAGTATACATACTTCCATTCAAAGATGGAATACTAAAAAATAAGAAAGAGATCCTGAGAATTCAGTATTTATTTTAGGATGTATTATGTGTTTCTTTTTCTATTAACTGTTATAACTAAAAAAACAAGTATTACTTTCTGTCCAACTCTTGTATCATATAGATTGTGTGTGTGTGTGTGTGTGTATATATATATATATATATATATATATATATTTGTAGAAGTGGAAACTTTAAAATTTTCTCCAGAGGTCAATCGTAATGAGAGAATAATATATTAGTCATCCACATACAAGCCTGTTTCGCTGTATCACAGCTCATCAGTGTGACTAGATACATCCACTTGCTTCTGGCCGGGATTGAAACTCGACCGATGTACATGACTAATATATATATATATATATATATTAGGTACTTCCACTTGTTTTTCTATACCTAAATTTGAATTAATAATAAATAAGTTATGTTCAAGCTTTAAAATTAGCTTTAATTGAAAGCCAATGGATTAAATTTATTAATTTCAGTAAGTAAAATACCCTGGTTTAAAAAAATAATTTTAAAAATAATTTTATTCATTTGTGAAGGAGTACTGAAAGTTTCATTAAAATCCGACAATTATTTGATTTTTGCAAGAATTTCCAAATTAATGTGTTTGTCACCAAAAAAGTGAGTTATGTAAAAAAAAAAGAGTTACGTAATTGATTGTAAACAGTCATAAGATTTTCTCAGATTTTCTGCAACGCTAACTCAAATCAAAAAATTTTCTGCCAAAATTTCGAACATAGTAAAAGGGATTAAAAAATTTTATAAAATAAAAATTACTTTGATCTTTCCTCTTAATAATATTATAAACATTTTGATAGAAAAAGTTTGTTTTATTAAGTTTTGAACCTTTTTAAATCATATTATGATGTAATGGAGGTACCTAAATATAAACTGAACTTTCATCATTAATGCTCATTAACATATCTTATTAAGGGCACCTTGTTGCAATGTGCATGTGAATAAAATCAATGAAGGTAAGTGTTAAAAAGATAATGGTCTTTATTACCATCTTGCTCAAAATAATGTTATCCAGATAACGAATGTATTACACAAATAGTGTGTTTATAATGATAGTTATCAAGTTAATATTTCTAAGAAAACTGCATATAAATCATAATTAGCAAAGAAAAATATTCTCATGTTTTATTTTTTGTCATCACCTATTTGTACAAAAATTATTTTAAGAGACCTTTCCAATAATTTGCAATAATAGCAATTTTTTTTACTTCAACTGTCAAGGTTTGTCCAATTACACATTCACTCACACATTGCTGACAACCATCATGGTATGCCAGAAACAAGATCTTGTCAACATCTAACAATGGGACAGAGTGCTGGAATGAATAAATTCATACTTTTCTGAAGAACACAAGAGAAAAGTGAATATTAACAGCTTCAGACAAAATTAAAATTGTTTCTTTTTCATGCTATTATCATTATCTCCCTTGCATTCAAGACTAATGATGCTTATAGAATATTTATTTTCAAAGATGCATCATAATTATTTATTGTTATTTCACAAATGCAGATTGAAAATAACATTTCTAGTATTACATAAAATTTATTTCAAAAATAATTTTTGTAAAAGTTTATTAGAAGAGTAAGAATATTACAAATCTGAAACTGATAGATACATTAATTGAATTAACTACTGAAAAGTATAAAGTAAATCATTTTATTAACTACTAGCATAATACCTATAAAATGGCAATATTTTTGTGTAGATTAGCACTTCTGTCTAGATGTATTAACTATATTTGTAAAAAGAAAGACACTCCTCCTGTCTGAGATCACTATAGTATCTATGTGCCCTAGGAACAGTGTGTGTGTGTGTGAGTGAGAGTGTATATGTATATAACTCATGTTTTATCATTCCCAGAACAACAAGGCTACATTAATTTTGAGACTTAGAATATTGCATTACGCATGAAGCTCAGAGTTGAGCTACTGGTGAAGAAAAAGAAGTGTGTGTGTGTGTGTACGTACATATGGAGACATGACTGAGTAGTTATAGCAATAGCTTCTCGACCAAGAATCCTAAGTCTGCATTTCAGCATGGTCAATTTGTCAAGACAATTTCTTGATATTATGGCCTGGGGAAATGGCTCCTGTGTGTGTGTTGTACCATTGAAAAGTACTTAAAAACTATACAATAGTAATTAGTTACCCACCCTAGCAGACTGATATATGTGGTGGGGATACTAAGATGTTCCCGACCCACCCAAGATGGAATACTAAAATAAATTTTTAATTAGAACAATTTATAGTCTTATAAATGAGCATCTCATGTCAATGCATTAATAAATCATTTTTTAAGCAACCAAAATTCTCCAAGTTTGGTCTTTATATCAGTTACTAGAATTGTTCTAATAAGAAAATGTACAATATCTCATCTTGGTTGATATAGATGTTATAATAGACACAATGTTTGACCATTTACCCTTTGGTCATGTTCAAAATAAGATATTGAAAATTACTCATCTCAGAAATAAATACAGAAAATGTAGTTAAGATCAATCTTAACTGTACATTTTCTATTATTTTCATAAGACACAAAAATAGAAAATTGCATTGCTTAAAAATATGATAGCTTTCATACCTACACTCTTAAGAGAAAACCAGTTAGCATATAACTAATTGTAAAAAAATCATGGAATAAATGAAAAGTTATTAATTGAAATGTATAAATCAATGAGATGCTTCATTTATAGGATACCTAAATGATGCTTCTACTTGAAAATTTTTTTTATCTAACTTGCTTAACACCCAAGTATGTTCTTTTTATTATTTCTTATTTGCATGGAATACAGGAAACTTCTTTTGGTAGAATTTTATTTTTTGGAGTAAATTAATTTCTACAATATATAAGAAAAAAGAATACAAGTTATCCAGCCAAGAAGCTCAAATATCCTTCATATTCAGCAGTAGATGATTTTAGAGAGTTAAAAGATATATGGTATAAGAGGATGGGTAAAGATAACACAATCTGAAGATCAGGAAATGGGTTCCAAAAGGCCAGGTTAGCATTCCAAGGAGCTTTCATTGTACCATACCATTTTGCACAGTAGCATGCTGAGTAATATTTTAAAACAGAAGTGGGAAGAGACTATTTACCACTGGACAAATATGTGCATCAAATTACCTCTAGAGGCAAGTTTAGAAAGAATGTAGGTGCAAGGCATTACAATATCACCTGAAACTCAAGTATAAAGTGATAGCTTTACCTCTTTCGAGAGTTTCTTCCCAACGTTAAATACTTGCTTAAAAAGCAAGTAATCATTATGACTGAAGGGAAATAATTAAAAACAAAAAACTGTTATTACATACAGCTGTAGAAATAATAATTCTAAGATTTGACAGGAAATAAGTTTCACTGTCTAAAACTTAAATTTAAAATATAAAAATAGATGCTTCTTGTAGAGTGATGGGTAACAGGTTCATCTGCCATGCCTTTAATAGAGTTAATATTCAAAGTGGATAGGATTTTTTTATTTAGAATATTGGTGCAGTATCCCTACCTGGTATTTTGCACATCATTTTTGTACTGTGCAAAGTAAATATCAATGCATACAAGTAGGTTATAGAGAATAAAACCCCCCAAAAAATGTACATATATTAATGCAGATAAAGTTAATTATAGTTTTAAAAAGAATTTCATGATTCAAGCAGAAATAGCTATCATAACTTTATTCACAAAATCCCCAAATAAGAAAGGTTTCTGCTAATAATGTCTGAAATTCAGAAATTCATTAACTTTAATCAAAGTAAACTTATTTAAACTAATATTAACACCCTTGGTGGTTTTATCAGTGTTTGCTAAAATACCCTTCAGATGAATAGATTATGACAATTAAAAAAGGAAATTTGATCCCAATTTAACATTTTAATATTTTGTTTTTTAATTGTTTCTTATAATTTTGTATGCATCGTCACTGGTATCCTGTCAAATCTAACAATTTAGCAAAATAATTTGCCTTGACAAGCTAAGCATGTAATGAAATTATGGAAAGGTAGAGGATCATACTCTTTTCTGACTAGAATTACAGCAAGTCAGTAGCAATACAATGGTCAGGATGATTAGCAATGCATCATCATTGAAAAAGTTATGCATTTACTAAAGTATTACAGAATGTTTGTGGATTTAAGAATGAACAAACTTTGTTGAAAATCCACATTAAAAAAGTTAGCAAGCTAGTGCTACAGATCACTGTATGCTTCACTGTTGTTGTTATGTGCCAGATTACATAAAAAGAAGGAATTTGCCAAATTCTCACTATTTGCATAACTGGGCACTAATGTTAAGCCAAGACATGGTGGGACAATGGAGATAATCATCTGTTGGTAGAGATAAGACAAAAAGTCTTGACAATGCAAGTATGACAAACCTGTGCTGATGAGGTAGATAACACCATTACCTTAAACACTATTACATATGTTAAAAGCAAAAAAAAAACAAAAAAAAAACAATTTAATTAAATAATAGCCAGCTAAATTTTTTTTGTTAATTTTCTAAGTGAGTGATTTGGCTTTCATTTTTATAGAAAGAAAATTCATGGAAAACAAGGTGCAAGAAAGAAAAAGAAGAAAACAGTGAGAGAAACAGTGTGCATAGTTAAAACAAGAAACCTGACACCTGAAGGGTGGGAATCATAACTTCCGCTTACTCAATCAAAGTTACTAAAGAAATGAATGCTAGAAAGTTAGTAACATAATGAGCTTCTAATAGTCTGTTTTATAACTTCATTCTTTTAAATGTTTTATATACAAAACTAAAATTGAGAAATGTTTAGCATTTAACCGACTCATTTCTAAAAAAAGCCATGCAAGTCCCATTAAGTGAAATCTTGAATTGTCTCATTTTTTCTTTAACAAATGTGCAATTATAAATCAACTCTTTCAAACCACCATCCTCATCTTAATTGTTGGAATGACAACATCAATAATGTCTTTGAAATTTGGACAATTTAATAAAATTCAGGGAATTTTAACTAGAGTTTTTATTTCATCTGGATGTAAGTTACACTGTCCTCAATAACTAATAGTATTGCGGATAAGTATAATTAAACTTTTCTTGGTGCTTGAAGTTATGAACTCAAATCAATTGACCAGGTAGTGCGAAAGGAGCAAGCACAAAGAATTTATACAATTTGCAAATAAGAAAACTATTCATTCACTTGACAAAGCAAGAGATGAGAACAAAATATTTCTCTGAATAAAATTAAATGTCCAATAAAAATCCATTTGTTGAATATCATAAACTGTTCAAGATGAAGAAATTAGCTTCAGTAAAATAGGTGTGTCTCTGATAGTCACTCAAAACTTGTCACAAATGATAATATTGTAAAAAATCTCCAAATTAATTTTACTGTTCTCTCAATACCTTTTCTTAGACTTTCAGCTATCAAATATGGATCGGGACATTTTTTTTCTTTTTGGAAACTATGTACATTGTAATAGTTTGTCTTTAGTTAAAAGGATAAGATAAAACTGATAACACAGACTAGTAAGAGCTTTTTTTTTTTTTAATTTTATTAGCTTTCTTAGTTAGAGTTTGATAAAATATTAACTAGAAATTGTTTAATAAATAACAAATAACACTGGTCAACAAAAAAAAAAAAGATTTTTAAAAATAGTGTTGAGACATCAAACACCTTTTTTTTGCTAATTTGAGGGTGCTGAATCTGAAAATGGCCTTACTTTTTCTTGGTTAACTACAGTTTTTGCTGTAGAGAAATGCTTTATTTTTTTGGTGGGGGATAATAATTTTCTTATTAGTTTTTTGTATATATGATATTTACTGATGGCAATATTTCTCAAAGTAAAATTGTAGAAACCTCTCCATTTTTATTTAGACCAACAAATATTGGAACACGATTAAATATACTAACCTCAACAAGAATTTTCATCAGATCATTTAATAAACTAATGGCAGAAATAAAACCTTTGTGAACATAAGAACTGCGATAAAATTTTTCTCTTAATGGTAATGTCTAATGTTATTTAAATCCCTTTTGATATTGCAGCAGTCAGTCAGTCAGTTAAGTGCCATACGTGATACACACTTGGGCGAACATGTCTCGAAAGAGACATGACTGACTGGGCAGAAGATTATCCCGCAGTAGGTTGCCATTGCTTTCTACGGTAGACTGGTTGCCAACCAAGGCTATAGAACCCAATCTGTCCTGTTATTTAACCCATAACTGGAAGGAATAGGTGGATTAATACCTTTCCCAAGCGTATTTGCACGTAAGTGAATGCAATGAATTCAGCTAGAATTCGAACTCGGCTCCTCCGATTTCTCGTTCCGAGCCGATATCCAATGTACCACAATGCACATCACTCTTCCATGGTTTTTAATATCCTGATGGAATCATTCTCCTTGCTCATCACTCAAATCACTGCAATTAGCCAGAAATTTATCTAGATGGCTATATAAAAAAATGAACCTTAATAATTATATTAGCATATTACTGATAAAGTTTATCATCAATTTGAATTTTGGCAATAAATTGGAAAAATTCGGTACTTCTATTTTTGATTCAAAACTATCTTTTTTATAAATAGTTTATTTCAGGAAGCTGACAAAAAATGCTTGGCCTACCTGAAAATTGATGGGTTTCTACAACTTTTATTAAGTAAATGTTGCGACTAGCAAAGATCATAAATTGATCATTTTTCTAAAAATGAGCAATTTCAGTATAGCAAAAAACTAGTTAACCATAAATATCTAAGCTCATTTTCGGAATCAGCACCATCAAATTAGCTAAAAAATGTGTTTTGTTTCTTGGCACCAAAAATTGTATTGACTAGTGTAATCAATGAATACCGACAGTTTGTTACAGGGAATTAATTTTTTAAATGTTGAAATCATCTATCATCAATAAAGATACACTGTTACCAGACAAAAGATTAAATATATAGACAATCACTAATTACAGAAATTCTGTTATTTCATAATTTCTTCAGATGAGCTCTTTATTTTCTTAACTCCTGCTCAAATTTGTATTCTTTATACCAAGGTCATTCTGCCCTACTAAAATATGCAAGATGTTTTCTGATAATCTATAAATCCTTTAAATTTCTAAACAGAGATTTATTGGCAGGATTAGGTTTCATTTTTTTATGTGTTTCTAGTAGATTTCAGTAGAAATATATATATCTGTACTTTGTCATCTTAAATGATATTAAAATGGAGAGATTAGGAAATTATACACAGTTGTAATAACTCAAGATTGAAGCCTACCATAAAAGAAGGTAATACATTTAAAGTTTCAAATGTGAAAAATTGCTGCTACATAAATTTAATGATACTAAATTTAATACCAATATCCAACTGTCAAATATTGGGCAGAAATATGCGTACACACGCACAAAAGAGAGAGAAAAAGAACATATGACCTTTGCGTCTACAAAACTTTATATCCAAATTTACCAAGTTTGATATCCGAATAAAATGCTGTTGCTATCAACTGCTTATTTGATTTTTAAATGTAATAAGCATGGAATAAAAAATAAAAATGTAGAACTAATTACAAAACAAAAAATTGATACTATAATAAAATGTAATGCGTCATACAATAGCAGATCAAAAAGATCTTAAACCATTTTATGTATTAGCTAGCCTTTTAGTGCATGTACATTTAGTCACAAAATCTTATTTTAAATTCATATTTTCAGAGACTTGTAAATAGTTTGACAGATAATTCTTAGTTGGATACAAGACTGCAAAAATAGGTACAAATGAAAAATGAATTCCTGTTTGCTCAAACTCACCTAGTGACAGAAGTTTCAAGAGACTTGCTCATTTACTGCACTCTGGTCGACACCTTATCTAATACTCTATTATACATAATAAAAAACTATTTTATATCTATATGCTATGCCTTAAAATATAATAGAAAATTGCAGCTACATCTTTCTCAGAAAACTTGTTTCTTAGAAAGAAAAACAATGCATCTTTTATGAAGCAGATCTCTTTAGTTTTCAAAACAATTCTATAGAATTAATAATTAAACAGACACAGAGAGTGAGAAAGAGAGAATGAAAAAAGGATTAAGAAGAGAGTAGACAAGAGAGAGGTGACATTTGTAAGAGTGGCAGATTTCATTCAATATGGAGAGTATATAGTCTGTAGATGCAGTCAATCACATTTTTTAAAATCCTAACAGTTTGAAATTGAGTAACATTACATTATTATCATTGTCATTTCCTTTGATTTCTGTTGTATGCTCATTTCCTTTCAGATTCCAACTGCACAATTCTTTAAAAAAAAAATACAAAACATTTTATACAAATAAATCCTTTTGTAGGATGTGAGCTGTGCTTGTGAGAATTTTTTTTGTTTTTCTTTAAGGCATGGGCTTGAACTTGATGACTATCAAATCTTTTACAAACACAGGACACCAATTGAAATTATCAAAATCTTCATGTGCCCCATTTATTTACATTTCCTTTTCAAGATCCTTGTATTTTGATAGATTCTGAAGATCTGTAAAGCTTTATTATAATAATGATAAACTTTTATTTTTCATCTTTTAACTAGCCCTTTCACCAGCCTGCATCAAGAGAATTTGTTGGTTGCCAATTTTGATCATGGACAAAAACAAGGCCAATATGACTACATCAATTGAAAATTTTCCAGGTATGAATAATATAGCTGAAAAGTTATGAGGAAAGTGCAAATATCAGACAGCACTGTCAAATGTAGACTAACAATTTAGATATGATAGAAAGAGTCATCTTTTAATCATGTATCATACTGTACTTTTGTCTTAAAATTATCTAGCATATACAGAAAAGTTTGAAAGAAAAAAAAAAGTTGCAGATCATTTTACAAATGGTTGATAAAATCTATCTACTGTAAGCGTAACATACTTTCCCAAAAAAGACATTGATTAAACCTCATTAATTACATTGACCAATTAACTATTCTAGTGGGATTGCAAAGCTATATGCTATTCAGTAACAAAGTAATAAAAAATTCAAACTGAAATCAGTTTACCTCAACTAGTATTTAACCACACAGCTTTTCTATTATCAAACCATTGTCAAATTGTATAGTCAAATCAGAAAAAAAAAAACATAGTATGTTAATTTTTTTTCCAATAATTTACAAAATCTTTTTTTGTAGTCAATTTGAAGTTTTAGTTCCACCTCAACAATAAAAAAGATGCAATTTGGAATTTGAACTGGTTACAACTTATATTGGAATATTTTAGATGAGGAGTTATATGCTTTTCTAGTCAAACAAGCATGCTCATTTTGTATTTGTTTTTTTATATAGAATATGATAGGCACCTGAAGAGAGGCCAGGCAGTAAAACAGATGAAATGTTATGAGTATAATAACCAATATGTGCTGGTTGGAACAGAGAAGTAAATAATAATTACATAGGTTATATTGAAAAGTACCTGCTACACTTAAGATTCTATAGCTATATATTTATGTGTATGATCTGCAAGATGTAAGAATACAACCCAAAATAATGAAATCAAATTGAGAGGAATATTAAATTTTATAAAATTCCTGAAACAGATTTGTTTTGAATAAATTCAAAAGACGATAAATTTAATAACAGACTAATAATAAATAAATAACAATTTTAAAAGTTTTATTTATTTTTAATGCATTATTAAAATATACTTTATTTGATGTCATATCAAAATTTAATATTGAGGTATTAAAAGAATTAGGCTAGGTACAAGTACTGGTAGTCTGTAGTATCTGGGACTACCACATACCCTATCTTGAACTATATTTGAATGGTGGAATTTCCATAATTCCAATTACAGTATGCAGTTATCCGGAACTTATACAGTGAACTACCAATAGTGGATTAGTGCTATAATTTAGTTGTAGGTGTATTATTTATCTTAAAAAAACTACCACTTTTAGATAGAATTCCAACAGTAGCTACAGAAAAACTAAACAGCTCTAAAGGTTGTTGTATTTAAGATGGCTCCCATGTAAATGATCACCTTTGCTATGTTCTGAAATGAAGTCAGATTATTACATTGTCTTATGTAGGCCATATGTACTTTTCTTATTGTAGATTGCCTAACATCTTGACAACCAACATATTTTATTGTTATGTATGCTCTCTGGTTGAATGATATTAAAATTAGCAGAATTGTTCAAACTTTCATAAACTGACACTTTCAAAAAACTTGGGTATAATAAATGATGATTAATTTGATTTAATGACTTATCAAGAATTTGCAGGTTAATTAAAGCCAGAAAATATCTTTAGATTGTAAGAATTTAGAAATAATGATTTACTGATATATCCTACTAATTAAACCATAGGTAGGAGAGAAGAGGTGGATTCATACCTGTCTCAAGGGTATTTGTACATAAATGAATGTAATAATCATATAACCACAGCATATTAATACACTTTGTGAATTATTAATCCATTACATTTGAAAAACACTATAAGCATATTAATTCTAATAGCATGTTCTTAGTATTGAGAGTTATATAATCCCATTTTACTAAACACATTTGAGTCCTAACTGAATTTTTAACTGAGTTTGTGAGAATCAATTTTTCATATTTTCAATGAATTCTATCCTGAAAATTAATTGGAAAGAATAGGATAGCATTTTTGCTGTTTTGTTTTTGAAATTTTGTGTAACCTTGGAAATAATTAGAGCTACTGTGTGTGTGTGTGTGTGTGTGTGAGAATTTTATGCATCATATTGCAAATACTAAAAAAAAATATAAATGCGTTTTTATCCTTCTACTATCACCTTGTTTTTTTTTTTAATGAGATGGCATAAATCAGAGTTAAGGCTAAAATGTGGGAAAATATTTTTGTTAAAAAAAATGAAATTCAGGAAAATAAAAAAATATTGGAAAATGAAGAGCTAAAAATATTTTTAAATAAAAAAAAATTTTTTTTTAAATCTTTAAAATGAAGCAAATGGAGAGAACGAAAAAATTCAGTTTGAGGAAGCTAAAATGACAAACAAGCGGTTTAACAATTGACAGTGCACTTCCCTGATTACTGCAAGCTATCTTGCAGCAAATACTGCACAAGAGTAAATGCACCTCTTTTAAAAAGAAGTAGAGAAAAGGGGATGGATATATATATATATATATATATATATATATCCATCCCCTTTTCTATATATATATATATATATATATAGGGAGAGAGAGAGAGAGAGATAATAAAGGCAGACATATCGATTTGCTGCTGCAGTACAAAACAGCACAGCCACATTTTGCTGTCTACAAAATGTCTTCTCTGGCTTGTGTAAGAGGTATAAACACATGTAAGTCTGTTTTGCTATTCCCATCACCTACAACTATCAATTTGGTGATTACATCTTACTCTTGCTACACATTGCAATTTTTGAATTACTTTATATGTAATATTGGCTAATACAGAGATTAAGAAGATGCATGCTATATGCAGATGTCTTAGAAAAAAAAGTGAAGTTCTGAGATGAGTCATTATCATTATTCTCCAACTTATTTGAACTAGTGCTATCCTTTCTGCTATTATAACTGTTTCAGCTAATGTGTTCAGCTTGCATCTTCTGAAATTCTGACAAGTGATATCATTATTCTAAAGCTTATTGAAATAAATATTCACATTCTTGCTATTATTGTCATCTGAAATTCTGAGAACAGACATTATCATTTTCTACAAATTATTCATCTAAAATACTTAATTATTCCAATTCATATTCTCATTTTTGCTACTTTCATAAAATTTTAGTTAATGTGTTGCGAAACCTTCTGTAGATATCTAATTTGTCCATTATATTGGTTCTTCTGATATGTGATTTTTGTATAAAATTATGACATTCTGAGATTATTCATTGTTACCCATCTACAAACAGTTCTAATTTTTATATTTACATTTTTTTTTAATATATTTTAGCTGATATAATCTTTGGTCTTTTGCATATTCTGAAATTAAGAGACGTTATCTATTCCAGCTAATATTCTCATTCTTACTACATTTCAGTGAATGTGTTAGGGGCAGAGAGAATATAGATGATAATGATTAAGTCATTGTTTATTTACTTGTTTTACCAGCAATTCAACTGTAGGTCATTTAATGCTAAAACTGATTTTTTTTTTTTTTTATTATTTAGGAATGTTTCAAAACATTTCCAGTGGATGTGAGGTTTTTTTAGAATTGTTTTTAAAATATCTTAAGCTGTATGGTTCAAAGTCTAAGCTCAATTTTTTAATAGAAACTGGAAGTATTTTATTTCATTCAGATATCCTATTATTTGGCAGCAGGTAAGTTTTTGAAGAGTATGTTGAGATTTTGTGCTTGGTAATAGTTGCTACATATTTTTGGTGCTTCTTGTATTCTATCATATATATGATACTTGATAGTGAGAAATTGGTTGCAGTGGGTACACCGAGGTGGAGTTTCTGCCTTGAGCATGTGTCAAGTGAGTGTGTCCAATTCTTATTCTGTTAAGCAATATGTCTTGTCCATGGTCAGCCAATGACTCTTTATTCTCATTTCTTATTGTCAGCTGATGTTCATATATAGTTTATTGTTTGGGAACATGTCCCAAATTGCTTGCCATTTTCTTTTGATGTGCTGTGTAATTTTTTTTGTAATCTATATGCGGGAATTTGATATTTTCATTTTCGTGGTTTCCAAATTTAGGCTAGGAATCCAAGCCAATATTGTTTTCGCCTTTATTAATTGATGACAAGTTTCTAGGATTTCTTGAATATAGGGATGATTTGTGTACTTCTCTTTAATTGCTATTAAACTAGATAGGCAATCTGAGAATACAAACTTCCAATCTTTTGAATTTTTTATCATTTTAAGGGCAATTTTAATGGCTTGTTCATCTATATAAATTGGTGCATTATTTGGTAGCCAGATTTGTTTATGAATTTGTCTGTTTGTGAATTTACTGCACCTATTATATCTAGGATTTTGATCCATCTGTGTAGAATAGTTTACAGCAATGATATTTATTTCTTAATTCTTTATACATAGTTTTGTTGATCATTTCTTTTTTTGAGGGAGGGGAGTCAGTATTAGGTTTCTGTGATGTTTGGAGTTTGTTCATAGAGATATCTTTATTGTGGCTGGTATTATGTCATCAGGATCTTTATTTGTTTTAGTGCTTCGTTAATTGAAAGTGCAAGTGAAAGGATGGCTGTTAGTTTATTTCTATAGAACTGGATATATTGAGGTTCCTATGTTTTTTTGGGTATGCTAAGTTATTTATGTTGGATTGTTGTTTTAGTGCATATTGAAGGGATAATTTTTCCCACCTCAGATATATAGGTGGTTCATTAGCTTCTATATAGAGACTTAAAATGGGTGAGGTCTGGAAAAACCCTAAACTTAGTCCTTGATTTTGTATGGTTTGTAGTTGTTTTAAGATAGATGTGTGGCACTGTAAATGATACATCCATAGTCTGTCTGATGTGTGACATATATATATTCTGAGCATTACTTTTTGGTCAGTGCCTCTAATTCAGTTTTGATATTACTTTTAAAAGCTTCAAAGCCTTTTGGCATTTTTGTTTAAGGTAATCAACATGTGCCTACAAAGTTAAGTTTGCTACCTAGTATGATTCCTAGATATTTTATTTGTTGGACTATGGGAATTATCTACTTAATTTTAATTCTGGATCAAGGTGGTAGGCTTATTTTTTGTAGAAATGCATACAAACAGCTTTTGGAGAAACAATCCATTTTCACATGTTCATTTTTTTCTATCTAGTTTAAACATATCTGTACATATATTCCAAGGGAAGGCATGTTTGGCAATGAATATGATATTAAGAGATCATCTACACATAGGGATTTTTCAATTCCTGTACTAATGGTTTTAATAATACTATTTATATTAAGAATAAATAATGTAACTGATAAAATGCTATCTTGAGGTGCTCTTGCCTCCTGCTTGTGTGTGTCTGATGTTTCCATTTTGTACCTTGAATGCTTAGTTTGATAGAAAGTTTTGGATAAATATAGCTATTATTCCTTTTATTCGCATCTTGTACACATCTTTTAGGATACCATACTTCCAATGTGATGTCATAGGCTTTTTCAAGATCAAAGATTATTGATACCACATGATGACCCCGAACAAAGTCATCAGGAATAAAGGATTCTACACATACAAGCTGATTATTAGTGCTTTGGTTTTTCTGGAATCCATTTTGGTAGTTAGATTGTTTTTTTCTACATCACACATTATTCAAGCATTTATCATTCTTTCTATCATCTTAAAAATGCAACTTGTTAGTAAAATGGGTTGGTAGTTTTTTGAGTTAGGATGGTCTCTGCTTGGTTCAGCCACAATTTTGGAAATTTGAACAGCATATATTGAAGATATGGAGAAGTATTAAATGAGACTTTCTTGGCAAGTGTTTTGAAAAATTAGTGATGAATTTCATCTGGACCAGTTGCAGAGTTTTTATTTTTGTTGATGGAGTCTTTTAGTTTTGTCATAATAAAGAGAATATTGTATTCTTCTTTATTGTTTGAAGTGAATATAAGTTTTTCTTGTTCATAATGTTTTTATATTTTTAAAATTTAAGAGTGTAGTGATTCATTGAGGAGTTTCTCTGAAATTATGTTGCTATTAGGTTAGCTATTTCTTTTTTTCACCAGTACATTTATCTCCATTTGTTTTGGTTAAGTGGACTGTTGCAGTTGATGATGTTTTTTCATTAATTTTCGATGTTTTATTTATTGGGATTTTGTTGTTTAGTTTGGAGATGTAGTTTTATTAAGATTCTCTTTTGGATTTTTTAATTATAGAGCATGCTTTTGCTCGAGCTTGATTGTGGTTGAGTTGTGCAAGAATATCTTTAGCATTTTTTCCTGGATTTAACTACTGCTCTTGATTTTGCTGTAAAACAGGGTTTTGATTTGAATATGTGGTTTAAAGGAAGATTTGGACATTGCTTATTTTGCTGTTTGTGTTAAAATGTTTGTAAAGGAGGCTATTGGTTCTGGTTCATTGAGAATTTCCATGTTGATTTGGGATGAGCAGTGTTCATTGAATTGTAGCCATTTAGCTTTATGTAGTTGCCATTTTGGATTCCTTTCTTCTGGCATAGGCTTGGTTATAATGAGGAAAATAGGTGAATAGTCACTACCACATTTGTCATGAACTTTCCATTGAATGCCCATAAAAATTGATGGGGAGTATATGGTTAGGTTGATAGCTAATGTTGATTTGGTACCTGGGTGTAGGTATTTGGTTATTAAGGATACATAAATCAGATTATTCTTGTACAGATTCTATAATTTTACCAGTTTCATTGGAGTTCTTACAGCCCCACATTTTGCTGTTTGCAGTAAAATCTCCTGCTAGTAGAAAATAGGTTAGCCTTTCTATTTCAGTCTGTATTTTGGAGGAATAGAAACTAAACATAGTTATTGTTTGATGAATTTAATTGTTTACTGCCATAGTATATAGATTTGGGTTTAATTGTAGTTTTTCATGGGGTATTGCTTTTTAACCAATATTGAAGTACACTTACTTGGCCTAATCACTATTGTTATTTTTATTTTGTGATAGGTTTCATAATCCTTTAAAGGAGATGTCATTTTTTTTTTGTTGAGAAAGCTCTCCTGCAAACATACTATATTTGAATTATCATCTAAGGTTTTTGATTTCAATTTTGTTTTGTATTAAGGTTAGATTGATTTTTGTTCTCTCAATTTCCTATTTGTGAAATTTTTTCATTTGAGAAGTTTTGTCATTGAGAGGTTGTTATCAGTGAATTTTGTGTTGGATTTACATTGTGGACAATTTTGGTTCAGTGGTATGGATTGTTTTCAAGTTTACAATTGGTTTTAACACTTTCAATGTTTTTTAATTCTTAAATTAAAAATTATAGTTCTTGTGTTTCATGTAATTTGTTTGATATTAGATTTTCATAAGTATAGCTTGATGTTGCTTGGGTAATATTTGCATATGATAGTGTATTATATACTCTATATATTAGAATGTTAGTTTAACATTGCATGGTCAAAAAGCTCTGCTAGTGGCCAATTCAACTCTCCAAGTTATTTTGATTGTACATTTGAAGAAATTAACTAAACTGAAAGTGAAACAGATAGCTATTTTTGGAATTTTTTTTTCAGGGGTATGGCTCTGTCATTTTAAATTTTTGTTGAATCTGTGATGAATATCTTGACTAACTAAATCAAAACTTCATAACTTTAAGAAAAAAAAAAATTTTTTTTTTAATAGTAAATATGCTTTCCTATCACCTGATCCATAATCCTTCCCTTTCTTTTAAACAGGAGGGTGATCCCTTATTTCCTGTTTAAGAAGGGGTTCCCAGTTCCTTTCTTCCTCTTGGGTCTTAATAGTGGTGCTGTTACAAGATTTTGTGGTATATATGGATGGTGGCAACATCTCTTCATCATGAGGATATCAAGTTGGCAGTTTCCTAGTTGCTGATTCCTGACTGGTAGTTAGGAACCCAAACTCTAGTGTCTAGAGAGGTTACTTTAATCAACAGTTGCATATTATCAAGGTTCTTGCAGTGCCATATTGCACATGGACAGATTATTTGCAAGCACCTCCAGTGGGCAACCCCAAGGCCAGACTATATTGCTGTGTGCTAGTTCCCTTCCTGCACATCTTACATTCAACAACCAAGGCTTGCCAATATATTACACCATGACTATAAGCAACTAAAGATGTAAAACTAAACCAGCCCAACAAAAAAACCTCTAAATCCCCTAACATTTCTTTTTCCAACATTTGTACTACTTTATTCCACTTCAAAAAGTTCTTAGACATCCTCTCAGTTGATCTTAACTCTGCAATCCCACCTCTGATTTTTCGATTTCTGGTTATCTTCCTCTCTTTAGGAAGGACTGATGTCCACATGCATGGTCTGAGAATTTAAGTCTGCAAGCATCTCCTGCTGGCTAGGGAACTCTCTTTAATCTCTAGACCATCCTCATGTGTCTCAATCTCTACTAAACTCAATCAGTTATCTCTTCTTTCTCTACAACTTCCTTTCCTCTCATGGCTGTTACATGCTAGATAGCATTTCTCATAAGATAAACAAGGCAATCTTCCTTCATCTGTTTACAAATATATTTGTGTTTGGTGACTTTAATGCCAATCATGCAAGGGGGCTTAAACACAGTCACTGACCTTGCTGGCATCCAAATCTTGAACTTCCCAATCACTCATGCAAGTGGTGAACTTCCCCATGTGTTTCCCCAGTAACCCTGAAGTTTACACTACTCTTCTAGATCTCTTTACCTATATCCCTAACTTAAGTCATGCTATTCAGCTCTTTGCTGTTGGCAACTGATCAAACAGTGGTGTCTGTAAACATCTTTTTCCACTCCCTCACCAGCCAAAGGCCTCCTATCAAAATTCCAAGTTAAATCTCATTCATCTCCATTGGTTCTCACCTCTATGTTTAGATGCTACAGCCCACAGGAATCACTTCTTTTGCTTGTACTGGACTGACTTGTCTGATTATAACAGACATCTCTTTTTCTCTGTTCATGAGTGCAAGCATGTCCTAAATGAAGTAAAGTTATTGTGTTGCTACAATGAAATAATGTATAGTATCATGCAAGTTTGGTTCTAAAGATTATTGGCAGCTCTGCAAGAGTGTGTTGAACAGCAGCAAATCTTCAATCCCTCCTCTATTATATCAATTCAAAGTGCTGACATCTACAACAGACAAGGAAATTTGCCTGGAAATTTTCTTACAACTCATGACTTGTTTGGAGTACCTACACCTGATTTCACACCTAGAACAGAAGCTTTACTGAGTGATATCTGCATAATAGTATTTCTGATCAAACATCATTTATAAATTAGACTTCCATAAGGCAGATGGAGGTGATGGTATTCCATCCATTGTCCTAAAGAAATGTGCCTCAGGGCTGGTTCCGGTTCTCTCCAAACTGAAACTATTACCTCTCTGCTAGAGGTTTTCCAGCTTGCTGGAAGTCCTCCGCTGTAGTCCCTTTGTTTTTAAAGAATGCTGGAGAACCCTCTGACCCCTCAAGCTATCACTATTAGCTTTGTACCACTTTTCGCCAAAGTATTTGAAGCTCTAATCAGTGCTGTAGTGGTTAATCATCTCACTTCTTACGACTTATTCTGACAACCAATATGGCTTCCAGTTCACCAGGTCTACCAGCCAGCACTGAATAGGTATACCAAACTCTCGATAATAACAGCCAAGCTTAAACTGTCTCTCTAGATATCTCAAAGGCATTTGACAAGGTTTGGCATGCTAGTTTTCTGTGCAAGTTCCAAGGTTATGGTATTATAAAACAGTTTTTTAAATTAATCCAATCGTTCCTTTCAAATTGTGAAATGAAGGTAGTTTTGAATAGGCACACTTTCAGATCCTTTCACAAAAAACATGATGTCACCCAAGACTCCGTCATAGGTTCTACACCATTCCTGATCTTCATCAATAACCTTCCTGATGTCATCAGTTCCCAAGTAGGCATTTATACAGATGACTACCATTTACTCTTATCTAAAAAAAAAATAAAAAATAATCCCTCAGAGCTGGCTGACAAAGTAAACCTGACTGCTGCTCTTGAAAAGAACCTCTAATCAGCGGTCAACTGCGGCAGGAAATGGCTTGTAAATTTTAATGCCTCCAAAATAAAACTGCTCTCCTTTAAACACAATAGAAAAACTTTCTTGCTCACCATCAGCATGGTTGATGCTAGTCTTCTGGAGAACAACACACTGCACCTCCTTGTCTTCACTTTTTCAACTGACTTCCAGTGGAACAAATACATCAAATCAGTAGCAGCATCTACTGCAAGGAATGTTGAATCACAGTGCCATACCAGAAAGATTTTGTTGTCAGAGTGTATCTTGCAAATTTATAAATCTATCATTTGTTCGTGCATTGAATACTGCTGCCATATATGATCTGGTGCTGCTGCTATTCATCTTGAGGTTATTGACAAAATCCAAAGAAGAATTTGCAATGTAATCTATCCTGACTCGGCATCACAACTTTAGTCACTTTCTCACTGACGTGACATGGCTTCCTGTCTTTTTGTTGTATTGTGGTGAATGATACAGAGAAGAATGATTGCTTAATATATTTATTCGGCACAGTAACTGGTGCTAACAGATATATGCAAAAAATTCAGACAAGTTACAAACAATTAACAAGACAAAACTTACATGCAAAAGTGGAAGTTCTAAATGGTGAATAGCTGACAAAGTAAATCAGTCCAAATATCAATCTGCTTGTCGTAAAAAACAACCCTTTAAATACATACTCTTACACTCTTTCAGGTTATGAGCCAGTCCATTAGTTAGAGTGCTGAAGTGGTGCTAGCTACTCTTTGAAATTTTTATCTCCACTGGAAGAAATATTTTTGTCTTTTAGGATCTATTTCTACAGTGCCTGTTGGTATTTGTTTTTGCTTACTTGAGCGATTCTACTGTACATTTTGAGGTGTAAGTACGTTGAATATATCATAAATTACCATTATAGGTTCCTCCCTGCATTGATTTGCATCCACCATATACCTTTTTTCTTCTTTATTATTATTTGATTTAAATTTTGGCTATTTCATCAAGTACAATATATTGCCAATTCTTTTTATCAATGGTTCCTTCTTCCCTCGTTGCTTTTCCTAACTTTTTAAAATATATTTTTTCACCAGAGTTACTACAACCATTGGTGTTTCTTCTTTCATCTAGCAAACAGTTTGTGCAAAAATATATTGTATCTACTAGTTGGCATTTTACATTTAAAAACTTCTGTCCCTTTGGTGAAGTTGTCAACCACAATAAAATAAGTCCCCTTTATTGGGCTGGCATAGTCAATGTATAATTTTGACCATGGTCAGGGTTCACGTGTATGTGCATTTGCTGTCAATACACAGTTTTTGTAAGTTTTTACAAGATTTTCAATTTCTTTGTGCATCCCATACCAATAGATTAACTCATGAGATTTTATTCTTGATATTCCTGGATGTTCAGTAAGAAAATCCCTCAAGATTTTCCTTGTTAAAACTGCTGGTATTATCACATGATCTCCATATAACAATATACTGTTATATAGAGAAAAAAATATTATCCCTTTTATTTTTCTTCTGATCCATTACCTCATTTTTTTTCTCTCTGTAATGAATTTATCTAATTTTGCTTTGGACCTTATTTCTTCTAATGTAACTGGTAGTTATTTTACTGTGTTATACAGAACATTTTTAATATCCATTTCGGAACTCAGTGAAGCAATAACTGTCTCCTCTAATGTTTCTTTTATTTTTGGAATTAACCTAGAAAAACCATTAGCATGTGCTGTTTTCTTAGATGGTACCAACTCCATTTTGAAAGAGTAATTCAACAAGATGGTTCCCCATCTTTGTAGGCGATTAGCTGAATGTGTAGGAATTCCTTTTTTGAGCAGAATATAGACAGTAGTGGCCAGTATTTCCTTGTATGTCTTTGTGGAATTTCTTAACATCAAATATCAAACCTAACCTCTCTTTTTTAATCTGTGAATAATTCATTTCTGCCAGAAACAAAATTCTAGAAACATAATGTACAGCCTTTAACTGACCATCTTTTTCTTTGTGTAAAAGTATGGCCCGATTACTGTTTTTAAGTTATTGAAAGCCTTTTGACAATTGACCAACCAATTCCACTTTCTTTGTCTTTTTTAAGGAGTTTGTTTAATGGTGTTCTTAATATGTGCATATTTGGAATGTAATTGCTGTAATAATTTGCTAAACCTAAAAATGATTGTAGGGACGATACATTTATTGAAGCAGGCATGTTCGTTACTGCTTTTGTAAAAAAAAAAAAAAAAAAAAAAAAAAAAATTGCACTTTTCAATACTCAGCTTAAATCCAAACTCTTATTTTTTTGGAAAACTTTCTTTATATGTCTTGCATGTTTTTCTCGAGTTTTACTTATTAACATAACGTCTAGACATGCAACTGTAAAATCTAGCCCACTGAGCATGGTGTCCATCACCTGCTGGAATATTGTTGGAGCTACCTTTATTCCAAAAGGTAGTCTATTAAATTTGTAGAGTCCCTTGTTTTGATAGCTAGTATTTCAGCGCATTTTCATCGACTGGTATTTTCAGATAAGCCTCCGATAAATCCAACTTCGAAAATATCCAACCTCCATTTAATCTCACAAAAATTTCATCTGCCAGTGGGAGAGGATTAATTAGTTCATTTCAAGCAGTAATTTAGTCCTGTGGAATAATCTGCATGAACCCTTATATTCTTGTTTTTCTTTTTTACTTACATGTACCATTGGGCTTGCCCAGAGACTATAATCTTTTTTTTTTCAATTACTCCTAATTTCTCCAATGCTGCAAAAGATACATGCCTTTTTACTCAATTTATTGGTGTTGCATTCTTTTAATTCAAATTTTGCAAAATCCAAGACCATCTGAAATAAGTGAGAAAATTTGATTTGAGTTCCCTTTTTAGTTTTTCAGTATTGGTTGATTCTCCATCTACATTATTACAAAACATACTTATTGGTACAGTGAACAAGTTTAACGATTCCATCCAGTCTGTTCCAAATAAGTTGTGATCAATCCATGACGAATGCTTTTAATTTTTTCTTTCCCTGAGAAAAAAAAAAACATTTATGACAATTTCGCCGAAGAATTTGAATTTTCCATCTGCCAACCTTCTGGTGACTTTTTTTTTTAAGTGACTAATATTGGTCTGTTGACTCTTTTCCAGGTTTCAGCATGTATCACTGTTAAGTCTGAACCCATGTCTAATTGAAATTTTACTTTATTCGAACATTTATATATTTTCTTTTCATTGTCTTGACTGCTTTATTTTTCTTAATAGTACAATGAACAAAATATTTTACTTTTCGTTTTACTTTTGGGTTTCTTTCTACAATGAGAAAATTTAAAGAAATCTTTTTTCATACCTTCTGGCTTATTCTTGACTGCATGAATATGACACATCCCATTCTTCAATTTTCATTGTGTCTGCCCTTAACTTTAAAATATGTTGACACTCTTTTGTAAAATTTTGAAGTGTTATCATTTGGTCTTGTTCAAATTTCATTAGTAATCTCAATCTTATTTCTGCATCTTTTAGTGTGGTCAATCCCTGAACAAAAATTAGGCATTTAAACATGTGTTTTTTTGTTTAATCTAAATTTTTCACATTCTCTGTTGACAATACTGGTGTGTATTCCTGCCTTTCTTTCTTTGTAAGATTTAAACACTGCCAACGTGTATTGAAAAGTGAACTCTTCTCACCAAATATTTTTGTTAATATGTGTATGGCTGCCCCTGAAATTAAATTTTTCCAGGATGTCTTGAGAGTATAGCGTACTTTTCGTGTTCCACAGTGCTGAATTTACCCAGCAATAGTCCCACCTTTTTTTCATCCGATGTTACAGTCTTTTTAGAATATATTTCTTCACATCTCTGAAAATATGCCCCCAAATATTATTCCATCTAGTTGCATAAAAATTCACTAATTGACTTGATTATGGAATCCTGAGGGGGGGGGGGTGGAGTTGCTTGGATCATTTTCTCTTCTTGAAAAATGATGCCTTTCTAAGTCTTCTAGTTGTTCCTGTTTGTGTACAATTTTTTGCTGTTTAAAAAATTCTCGCATACAATTTTTAAAATTGCCCATTTATGTAAGTCGCATTTTATATTTGTTGTAATTAATAGTCACTAATATATTATTTCAGTTGTGATTTCTTGAATTTATCATCACTAATCTCTTATCAAGGTGAATGATAGAATGAGTGCTTAATACATTTATTCAGCACAGTATCGAGTTCTAATGAATACATGCAAAAAAATACAGAACAATAAGTTAGAAACAATTAACAAGACAAAATTTACTAGCAAAAGAGAGGAGTTTCTAAAAGGTGAATAGCTGACAAAGTAAATCAGTCCAAATATTAAAGAACAACCCTTTAAATACATACTCGTAAAATAAGCCAGTCTATCGGTTAGAGTGCTGAAGGTGTGCTAGCTACTCTACAACACTTTTTTTACAAATATTTTCATGGCAATTACTCTGACAAGCTGTTTTCTTGAGTGTCTCTACCACAAGTGTGCTACTCAATTGGCTTCTAGGTTTCACCCTTTTACCATTAAAATAGTTAAATGTAACTGCCACTTCTACTACAATAGTTTCTTTTCTTGCATTTCCTGCCTATGAAACTCTTCTGTTTACTTGCTTCCCTACTAACTACAATCTTCAAAAATTTAAATGCAATATAAATCACCATCTTTTATCTTCTTGAATTCTGTTCATCTTTTATCCTTTCCTCAATACTATCTGCCTGCACCCAGTTTTTTCATTCACTTTCACTCTGTAACTCCCTGTATATTAGTAGCATTTCTCCCTTGCTTGGGGGTGAAATGATAAAAAAAAAATATCAGAAGTACAAGTAACTAGTCTGATTAATCAATTCATTGGGGCCAAATTTGAAAGTTAGAATTAATGTTCATTCATTCCTAAATGATATGAATATGATAAGTTCAATATATTTAAACATCTGGCCCTGATGAACATTACTTGAAATTCTTGTGTTGCCAGATAGGTCACTCACTTGAACTTTTCTTAATATATTGAATAATTATTGATATTTTATTAATTTCAGATTTTAAGATTGCCATGAGTTATAGAAAGATAAAAAGAGAAAAAAGATATAGAAAAATTATTGTAAATGGTAAAAAAAGTTGAATAGAGATGATAAATAGAAAAAGGGAAAAAATTGAAAATACTGTCAAGTTAAGAACAAGAAAAAATAGCTTTGAAAATATCTGAAAAAGATTTGAAAAATATTAAGAGTCAAGAAAATATTAAGAATCAAGAAAATATTTGAAGATTCTGACATTGCAAATGATATGGAATATTATGATCATTAGACAAAAGCTACCAAACTATCAATTTAAAGTAAGTATCACAAAGAATCATTAAACTAAGTAAAGTTCATTTCTCAACAGTAATTTTTAGTGATGATTGGATGACTTCAATGGCTGGACTAGAGGTTGAGTCTTCAGGAGAATAGTTAGCCAACATGACTTAAGTGAAAAAAGGGAAAGTGAAATCATTTTGAGAGCTAGTATTGTAGACAGTAAAAGTTCCTTCAAAATTGATAATGATAGTTCAAGATAAATGTGAAGAATTATTGGCAATAATGTTTTTTTTTGTTTCCAGAAATACAGGGAATGACAAATGCTAACCTTCTAAAAAAGTGACATTAATAGAATTACACTCCCTCCTCTGCAGACATTAATCTAACAGTTATCTTATGGTTATCATTAAGAGAAATGTAAACAAGAAAAAAATATATTAAAGCAAAGAAGCTTCCTGAAGCAATAAAAACTGTTGCCAGTAATGTTCATTGAAACAGTATAAAAGTCAATATTGACAAGTGAAAGACTGATGAAAGTTATAGAATATCAAGGAGCCTATACAGAGATGTAAAATAGAATTATTTTTTCAAATATTTTTTCAGTTGTCTTGATGAAATTATTTTCTAACTTATAGCTTTTGGATTTAATAAAAATTATGTTGCACTTTCCCTGCACAGCAAATCTGATACTTCCAAAACAAGTTATCAATAAGGATAGATATAAATTGAAACTCATAATATATTACTTTTAAGTAGAATATCCTGAAAATTTTGATGCCAGTTAATTATGAAATATGACCTGCATAATAAAATTTGTGTGTATCCTGAGAGACCTGTGTTTAGAAAACCAAATCATAAAAGATAGACAGGTTTTGAAAATTTTTATTTCATACTAACTTCTAATACAAAAAATTTCACCTGGAAAAAAAAAAAAAAATCAATTTCTTGAGAAACAGATTCAAACATTTTTAATGAAGTCCTCCTTATTAACCGCAGGATTTTTAAATTTTTAAAATTAAACCAAGTTATAAGAAATTACTTTCACTCACCACCTTACACACAGAGGGAGGTAATAAAAAGAACTAAGATTAATCTACTTTACAAAATGTGACTAAATAAATGTTTTTTTTGGTGGGTGGGGGTGATACCTACTTAGCCAAACCAAGAACTTTTCATCATTCTCTGTATAACTGATATCACTAAAAGAGAAAGTTGGCTAACTGAACACTGACAATAGACTTGTCTCAGAATTTAGTATTCCAGCAATAATCTACATTAAATTTCAATCTAACAACAGAGTGGAATTTCAAAATTAAAAATAAAAAATTTCCAGAAAGGTATTAACAAATCTCAGTAATATAAAAATGATTTACCTGCAGTAGCAATTATGCCTTGAAAAATTGCTGTCATATTTAAAAAAAAAAAAAAAAATTCCCTACTGACTGTCATGTTCTACAATTTCCAATATAAAAAGAGAAGAGTCTCCAAGAAAAATGTTTATGCAAAGTTTATGGGTAGTGAATGAGTACAGTGATCTTGAAGTATGCAATTGGAAAATTAGTGGAGTAATTGGCAATTTCTTAAAGTTGGCAAGAGCCAATCAGTAAATAGTAAGTATAGCAAATATTATTCAAGTTACATATCTTTCATAAGTGCTCATGTCTATTCAAAATAATTTGAGTTGCAGTAATCAACTAGTTTGATGAAGTATTTCTATTAAAATAAATTATATAAATCAATAATTTCAAATAATCTTATAAGTAAATATAAAATAAAAAGTAAACGTTTTATTGAAAATACTGTGTTAATTTATATTATTTGCATGCCTGAAAATACAGTCTGTGAAAATCATACCTTATAATCGCAATCAAATAAAAATAGTAAATATTATTAAAGACATTTTTTAAAATTCATAAAAACAATTGTTTTGTAATGTAATTACATTTTTTTTGAACACCAAGGGAAAATGTTTAATGTGTTTACACACACACACACACACACACACATTGCGATGGATAAATTGTCGTCTAAACAAAATTACAAAAACAATACTGACATCTCATTTTAACACATATTTATCAAAATTATAATATATAATACTAAACAGTAAATTTATTCAATAAAATCACCACGGCTTCAAGCACATCCTCTAGATGACTTCAGAATCTCCTGAATTTATCTTCTGGACACTCTTTGTTTAAGTTGGTGAATGCTGCCATAATCCTTGCCTTCAGTTTATCTTTGGTGTTACAAGGAGTTATATTGATCTCTCACTCAACTGTGTCCCACATATAAGAGGGTTGTAGTTTGGGAAAATAGGTGGCCAGATGTAAAGGGTGATGTGGTGGCAGACATGACCCGGTTCTGCTTAATTAGCATGCTGCAGAGTCCTGTTCTCAGACATAGGGTCTTCCAGCAGCCACCCTCTTGACATAGGGCAGCACCATCTCCTCAAGGACTTGATATAGACTTCTGAGTCTGAGGCCCTGTGGGATGATGAATGGAAGCATAACATTGCCCTCCCAAATGATACTCCAAATATCATGATGTTGACTGCATATATTATGCAACATTTTAAAAATCTTTTGCACTGTTCTCAGATTGACACTCTGAAATGTCTGTATTAAAACTTCCGATGTGAATGCCAAGCAGTACAGCATATTGTTCCCAAAATTTTCAGGCGGATTGAATTATGTCATGGCACTCTTTTTCTCAAACTGTGCCAACTGACCCTACTATACTGTGCAGTCAACAAAATCAAAAACAAACAATGCACAGACACAAAATTAAAAAATATAAATTCACAACAATATACCAATTGCACATTGTATGTATGAGCGTGTCCACAATTAATGAAAAAAAACGCAACTTTTTTTTTTTATTAATTGGCCAATAAACTTGATATTGCAGATAGAATGGGAAAAACCCAAACTAAAAATGTGTATTTACTTTTTAAAGATCATAAACCTAACTTTGAAAATAACCTTCAATCTAGATTAATCAATCCCTCCAAAACAGAATTAGGTTTAATTTCTAGTAATATACTTAAGATAATACTATCCATACAGGAGAGTCTCCATACAAATTTATGGAAAGACTCATCTGATACCATTACATGGTTTCAAAATATTCCAGATAAGAATAAAGCTTCTTTTTTACAATTTGATATACTAGATTTTTACCCCTCTATTTCGTATGATTTATCAGTTAATAGTTTAAACTATGCTAAAAACTTTACTCATATTTCCAATAATGAAATGGATATAATTTTAACCTCTAGAGATTTTCTACTAGTATACAATGATTTTACCTGGACTAAAAATATTAAAAATGGCTTTGATGTCCCAATGAGAGCTTATGATTCAGCTCAAATCGCGGATCTGATAGGGATATATATATATATATATATATATATATATACACATTATACACACTCGGTAGAATTGTTGATCCTAATCAAGTAGATATTTACCAAGATGATGGTCTTATGTATATCCCTAGCAGTAACAGCCCACTTACATCTAGAATTTCTAAAAAATTAGAACATTTAAAATTTTAGGTTTTAAAATCAAAATTTGATCCAATCACAAAATTGTTAATTTTTTAGACATTAGCTTTAACCTGTCTAATAATACATTTAAACAAATCTAACATTAAACAAATACCTAAAATAGTTAATATTAGAATTAATAAATTATCATCTAATAAGGAAATATTCGATAAAACAATATACAATGAAGCCCTTAAGAAGAGTAATTTTAAAGATGAAATATTATACCAAGAAAAATTAAAAGATAAAACTAAAAGTGGAAACAAAGGCAAAATTAGAAAAAGAAAAATAATATGGTTCAACCCTCCTTTCTGCAAGTTGCCCAATGTAAACATCGGTAAATATTTTTTAAATTTAGTTAGCAAACACTGCCACCAAAATAACCCCCTAAGAAAACTATTCAACAGAAAAATGCTTAAAATTAGTTATTCAACTACCAATAGCATGCAAAACATAATTCTCATAATAAATTACTCAAAAACTTCTATAACAAACCACTGGAAAATAAACTTTCCTACAATTTCATCAATAAAACCAACTGCCCTGTTGAGGGTAGGTGTAATTCTGAAAAAGCTGTTAATGAAGTCACTATTTTTCCAGAAGAGGACCCTAGGGGGAAAAAAAAAAAAAAAAAGTTTATATAGGGATATCTGCAGGTAGTTGGAAACAGACTTTACCATCACAGACACTTGTTTTCCAATGCCTCCTTGAAACATCAAACTGCCCTGTCTAAATACTACTGGGATATAAAGGAAGGTGGATTTACCACACTGGTCAAATGGAGGATAATAAAATATGCTAGCACTCCCAACAACTTCAGGGACAGGTGTAATTTATGTCTGGAGGAGAAATTGATTATTATCAAATACAATAATCCAAAGGAACTCCTTAATCAACATATATTTAAATGCAGGCATAAGAATAAATATAAAATAATTTAGCTAGATTAAAATTATAATTTAAATTAATTTAGTTTAAAAAGGTGGTTTCTTTTGGAGAAAAATCTGGAATTTATTGTTGGAAACGTTTTACCACAAAATAATATTTTGTTATATTTATTATGTTTATAGTTATATCATTGTAATGTTTTTACAATATTTTAGATTGTAATATTGTATGTACATATGTGTGTGTGTATATATATATATATATATATATATATATATATATATTACGAAAAAATATATTTGGGACATATATATATATATAATGTATTTGTGGGTATGAATGTGTATGTATGTAGAGATTTTTCTTAAAATAATATTTGTTAAAATTTTGTATATATATATATATATATTTTAGTATTTTCTCATGATTATTGTATGAATATTATTTTATTACTATTATTTAAGAGTTGTTTTCTTTTTTAATGTTATTCTTATTAGTGTTAATATTTTTTATTATTATTTTACTACCATTTAGATCTGTTTTAATAACATTATTAATGTTAAGTTTTATAAATATATATATATATATATATATATATATTAATATTATTAATTATTATTATTATATATATATTAATATTATATATTATTAATATTATTTTATTGCTATTAAGCTCTTTTTTCTTTTTAATATTATTAATAGTGTTTATATATGTATTTATTACTATTATTTAAGATATTTTTTAAGATTGTATTTTAATATTCATTGTTTTAATTATTTTAACTATATTTATAATATAATACTACTAGTAAATTTAAATTTTAAATTTTATTAAAAAGTATGATTTACAATTTATTTTTTACCGTAAATATATCCCATTATATTTAAAACTAAATTTTACTGTAAAATTTTAATGTTAAATTTCCATGTCATGTTTTTCTAAGAAAGCAGATGAATTGCAATAGACGCTGGTGTCTATCTAAGACATTAACTAACTTCCTTTCTCTTTATATTGTTCGTTTTCCTTCCCTTTCTTTTTCTTCTTTCTGCTTATCAGTTTTCTATATTTTTCTTTCTTTGTGGTTTTTTGAATGAGCAAGGAAATGTTTTTGCAGATTACCGTTACAAATGTCTATTCTCGATATGGGCATGTGAGTGTCTGCATGTATATGGTTTTTTCTGGATTATTTTGAATATTAACTGTTGTATCATTTGGCAGCAAGGTTTGCTGGGACACATATTACCCATGAAATTGTTGAATATCTAAAAATTTTTCTATATTGATATATATATATATATATATATATATATATATATATATCAATCAGATTAAATAAATTGCAAACATTGTGTCTGCTTATTTTTAATAAAATCTGTTTATACTCATGGATAATCTTTCACATATTATAATTGAAAGATGTAAGAAATGAGCTGTAGTGTTAACAGATGATTTTATTATTCATTTTTCAATGTTCCCAAGTACTTTCAATCTCCTTCCGAGATCATCTTTAGGGGTGTAAGTTGTAACAAAAAATGATGGAAGGCAAAACAGGAGGAGATTAAAAATACTTGGGAACATCAAAAATGAATAATAAAATCATCTGTCAATGCTACAACTTATTTCTTACAACTTTCAATTATAATACATCAAAGATTATTCATGAGTATGAACAGATTTTATTAAAAATTAGGAAATGTTATGTTTTTAACATGACAAAATAAAATGACACACTTGCTGAGTATTGGAAATAACTAGGGAATTTATTAGTGTAGAAACATGAGTACAGCGAACAGTTGTGGGTGTTAAATAACGATGTGTTTATAGGGAGCCTGGAAAAGTTTTACACGTCATGTTGTGGGCTTCTATCGGAAGTCCCTTCTTCTTGTCTCCCAGAATACACCTAGTTCGCTGGGGAATGGACGCCCTTGAATGGTCCAGGGGAGATAACTTTTAACCCCTTTTTTTATGGTGATCCTAATAGGAGACAAGGTTTGCAATTTATTTTATCTGACACACACATTATAATTTTATGGCTAATCTTGTCTTTCAATCTAGTTTACTTAATGAGTTCAATTTTTACTCAGCATTATACTAATCTAAGCTTAAAAACATTTTTATCCATCTGTTCTAAATGTATACAACAGAAAATTACCTCAAAAATGGACAAGAACCCATTAGTTTGAATAAAAGTAATATTATTATTGGGTGCATGGGCTTGTTTATAGCTCTACCTGATGTTATATACTTATAAATTTTTTTTTTTATTGTTTTTAATCAAGAGAGGTCAGGATTGACATAATCATATGTAGCACCTTCCAGTTTCTTCATTTAAATTATATTTTTACAGATGTTACTGAACATAAAATGGTACAAGATATAAGGAGTTTTTTTTATCAATCTACCATTGAAAATTGGCATGTCGTGAAAATTTGGAATTTAAAATTCTGATTGTTTTTTTTTTGTTTTGCTTGAATTTGAATCTCTCTCAGAATGTATTTAAAAGAATGCTGATTTTAAGTTAAGGCATCCAAAAGATTATCATGAAGCTTTGAATTACCTTTTACTTTAAGTATAAAATATTACAGAAATGCATATTTTTAAAACAAGAGTAGCTGTTTAAGCTCTTGACATGTTTGACAGCTTGATGTTTATCCAATGTTGTTCTAGGGAGGCTTTATTTGTAAAAAGAAACAAAAAAACAAATATAACATAAGTTACTTTTATACAATTTTTTTTAGGTACTCAATCTTAAAACTTTAAGAAAATATTCTCTGTAAGCTAATGTTTTACTGAATTTTAGATTTTTTTTCTGGCTTTAGATTTATTATAGTTATCGCTCGTTTTCTGATAATGTCATTTATGATCATCCATGTCTACAAAAATAGTCAAGTTTAAACAAATACAAAAAAATTATTTTAAAAATTAATGTTTGATGATTTGTTCTAGGCTTTTCTATTTATGAGTAGTAGTTTTTACTTAATATCTAAATTTATGAAATTAATACAGAATTTTAAAAGATTTAAAGATTAATAAATTATTCTAATTAAAATTTTTTAAAAAAGAAAAAAATTCTTGTAAAAATACATTATTCATTGAAAAAGATTTTGTAAAACAAGTGTCCTTAATATATCTTATTTGTAAAAGAAATCAAAAGTTTTTCTAATTAAATAATGTCATAGTTTTATTGCATTTTTTAATTTACAATTCAGTAATTGTTATTTTTATTTAAAAAGAAATTGATTTAAATTTTCCAATGGGTCCTGCTTTTAACTAATATAAATATTAAGAGAGAATTTTAATTTTATGAAATTTTGAGAAATTAAGTGGATGTAATAGATGTAAAAAAAAAAAATTGTCATGATAGATTTTCTATGAAAAATAATTTTATTTGTGAATAAGTTCTGAAAATTCAATTAAAATCTAACAATTATTTGATTTTTGCAAGAATTTCCAAAACAATGTATTTTTCACAGCACATAAGACACCAATTTCCCAATCTTTGACCCACTTACTAACACAAGGAAAACAAGATTTTTAACCAAAATTTTGAATGTGCTAGAAAGGATTAAAAAATTAATAAAATAAGTAAAATATACTTTTGTCTTTCTTATAAATAATAATAAATTTGAACGATAAAACTTTGTTTTATCAAGTTCGGGTAATTTTTTTTATCATGGTTTGCTCTTTCTAGCAGTATCTACTTCAAACAGTTTAGTCAGTATATTAAAACATTAAGTGAAAACCTTGATTTACCTGATAGACTGTATCATCAAAATTCCACCTCAACTGTCTGCTTAAAGAAAAAAAAAAAATCAAACTGTCTTAATGTGCCCACCATAAAGTTTTGTATATGAAAGATTCAATTTAGATGTATTACTGATAAATGTCCCAACTAACTTAATTGTACATATTTTTTATATATAAGCTGCAATAAAACTGGGTTTTGCTAATCTTTCTTTCCTGCTCTCAAATATTGACAATTTGACCAAAAATTAATACATGTTTAAAATAAAACAGCTTACAGCTCTGGCCAAAAGTTTTGCAACACTATGTAAAAGTATAGTTTGATATTTTTGAATATCGAAAGTGAGTGAAACCATGAATACTCAATAAATAGGATGTGTTTAATTCACCTATGCAAATTTTAATTGATTTGCATGGGCAAGTTCTCCACTATGAAATGAGAAAGAATATTTTTCTGAGGAGAAAAAAGAAGAGTGTAAAGGTTGGACTGTATTTTCTTTTTGAACCGCATATTCGTCAGACAGAGTGAAATAAAAAGCGGCGAGAAGAGATTGGACAGTAATTCTTTTTGTTTTTGCAAAACCACATTATTTATTCTGTACATCTAATTGTGATCCAAATGGGAAAAGGCCATTGTTCCGAATCCAAACGATCTACAATCGCTGCTTTACACAAAGCCGGTCTTAGCTATTGTCAGATTGCCAAACAGGAGCAGGTTCATGCAGCAACAGTGAAAAGAATAGTCCAGAAGTGAAAGAAAACTTGGGGAAAAAAAAAAAAAACAAAAAAAAAAATATCGATGTTGGGGTTTGAAATGGTTGTCCAAAAGTGTCTACAGAGCGAGATGACCAACGACTGGTGCGACTTAGTTTGTCTGATCGACAGGCCAGTAATCAGCAGTTACTGAAGGAATGGTCCAGCGGTGGTGTGGAAGTTTCAGATTGCACAGTATGGCAGCATTTGTTGGCGAAAGGATTGATGTCAAAAAGGCCTGCAAAAAAGTTACTTTTGACACAAAAAAATATAAAAGATCCACCAAATTTCAGTTGAATTCATAAAAGTTGGACTGTGGAAAAAGGTGATTTTCTCTGATGAATCACCTTTTAGCTGCTTCACTAACAATGGATCAATTAGTGCCAGAAGACAAGTCAGTGAAAGATGCCACCCTGATTGTATGGTATCCACAGTCAAGCATTTGGACCTCGTTCGAATGCTTGACTTTTTAGCCACTAAAGGAGAAGATAACTTAAGAGAATTTTTAAATTTCTACAGAAATAAACATGGTTACCTTTTCTTGTAAATCAAAAGGATGGCATACATTTTTTATATTTGTACATTGCAGAACTAAATCATCTGTTGAGATAAAAAAAAAAAAAAAAGATTCAGCACAAGAGATATATACACTGTATCTTCCTGTTTAGCAATGTGCTAAAAACTTGTTAAATGCATCTGGGACAAGTTATAAACTATTTGATAGTGCAACCATAAAGTTAAAAGAAACAGTCAATGCCAGCAGACAGCTACAAGAATAAGAGTCTAAAAAAGAGAGACAGAGAGAAGTGCAGGAAGGCAGAGAAAAATAAGATAGAATAAAAATGAAAACTCTTGTATAGCTATCATAACCACTGCTACAACTACCACAGCATTCTTACACAGAGACACCTTCCCACATTTTGTCACATGTACATGACAAATGTATGCTTTAAGCAGTTTCTTTGAAGACCATTAGGTACAGCAAATTCTTATAATATTCAAGAAAGCAATTTCTTAGATTCACTAGTACCAATACCCTTACACAGTTACTTTAATTTTCCCTTACACAGTTACTTTAATTTTTCTTTACACTTTTAACCCTAACACAAGTCATGTTTTCTTGTATTATGGGAAGAGAGTGTATGCACTCACACATAAGCAAATAAGGTGTTCATTATTAGTTATTTTTTATGTTGTATTCTTTGTATTTTGTAAGAGGCTTCAGCACTGCAACAATTAAAGTGTTCTTATACTTATTTTTAAGAACAGAAGAAAAGTTAGTATTCTTTGAAAAAAGAAAGAGGTGGGGAAAGGAAGTTAATGTAGTAATTCAGTGCATAGAAGTCAAGCACCTATCATTGTGCATGGAACATACTTACACTAAAGTTAATTTGAATATATCAGCAAGACTAAAAAACAAACAAAAACCTCCCACTAACTGTAGAACCCTCCTGAATGGACATCAGTAAATGTATGAAGTAATCCCTAGCTGTAAATTGCTACCATATCAAACAAATAATTTGGTCATGTGAAATTGATTTAGTGAAGTCTTGTAATTCTTGCAAAATAAAAAAAAAAAGAAAGAAAAAAAAAGACATTTCGATTTCCATAACAATTCAAGATTTTATCAAATTATGAAATAAAATATAAATAAATACTTGAAATAAATTTTAATTCAGTACTTGTAACAGAAATTAAAAAAAAAAAAAAACCATGACAAAAGACTAGTGAATAACAAAGATTTTTAAATATACACTAGATACCTTTATAGATTCATTAAAAGTGGGTATACATGATGAAAAATGCCACTAACTAAAAACATTTTTATCAACAAAATCTTTATTAAATAAGGAAAGATCAAAATATATCTTTGATTATTTTTTAATCCTTTTCAAAACCTTTGAAATTTATTTTGATGAGTTTTTACAAGAATTTTTTTCATTTTAAAAAATTTTTAATTAATATAATTTATAAAGTTTCAAATGTTTTCAAATGTTTTCAAATTCTGTTTAATTTATAGTGGTTATATAATATTGTTATTAAGTAAAAACTATATTTACTAATCATAAATGGAAAAACTTACAATTCAGAAACCCTTCCTTTCAAATCGTGTAAAGAATATTGAATAGGCATGCTTCCAGATACTATCATACAAATGTAGGTGTCCCTCAAGGCTCTATTCCTACGCTTTTTCTGATCTTCTTCAACGATTTCCCTGATGTAATCAGATCCCAAGTAGGCATTTATACTGATGATACAATTTACTCCTGCCTTGAGAAGAAATCTTGCTCAGGCTGACAAAGCAAACTTTGTTGCTGATCTTGAAAAGGACCTCCAATCTATGGTAAACTGTGGTAAGAAATGGCTGGTAAATTTTAATGCTTCCAAAACGAAGCTGCTATTATTTAACCACCATAGACAACCACTTCTACCCAACATCAGAATATGTCAGGCTAGTCTCCCTGAAAGCAAAACACTGCGCCTCTTAGGCCTAAATCTATCAGCCGACCTTAAGTGGAATGATTACATTGAATCCATAGATAAATCTGCTGCTCGGAAGGTTGGTTCCCTTTGTAGGGCTAGGAAGTTTTTCTCATCTAAATCCATCTTATACATATATAAATCTACCATCCGCCCATGCATTGAATACTGCTATCACATCTAGTCGGGTGCCCCTGCTATTCATCTTGACTTCTTGATAAAATCCAACGAAGAATCTGTAATGTAATTGATCTCAACTTGGTAGCTCAACTCTAGTTACTTTCGCACCGATGTAATGTGGCTTCCCTCTGTCTCTTCTACAATTACTTTCATGGCTTCTGCTCTGACAAGCTTAGCTCCCTGGCACCCCCACTGCATGAATTTACTCAAGCTACTAGACTAGCAGCTAGAACCCTTGTATCATGTTCTTCTCCCTTTCCACTCTACTCTCATGCAGCACACTTCACACCTGTATTCTCAGCCTTTTCTTACTGATTCTCTGACTCCCGTGTAACTTATTCCTCTTTCACATCACTCAACTCTTCTGTAACTCTGTGCACCAGTGGCAGTTCTGCCTTGCTTGGGGTGAAATGATAAAAATAAACAACCAACATTGGTATTTAGGTATTTTTTTGCTTGGGGTGAAATGATAAAAAAAAACAAACAACAACATTGGTATTTAGGTATATTTTTGGGTGAGTGTATAAACGTTTTTATTTTTGTAAATATTATCAATATACATTACACAACATTATCAGAAAATGAGTGATAACAAAAGTAAATTTAAAATTCATTGGTAATTTCATCAGCAAGTGTCTTTGTAAATAAGATAAAGCAAAAGTACCCGAGATATTAGATTACTTAGAATATTTTTCTAATTTTGAAAAATTACTGGGTAGTTAAAACAGTTATATAAAAACTGCATTCATGCTGTATCTGCCAAATAATTTTTATAGTTACTTAAAAACGCTATCAATAAATCTGCCAACACCTGATAAATAACACCCACCTCAGTGTAAAAAAAAAAAAAAAAAAAAAGCTTTTCAGTGATATTTTAAAGTAAAAGTCATAGATTGATTAAATTTTAAATCAGTTGATATTTCTCAAAAGTTTCAGGAAAGTATATTTTACTTTTTCAAATCTTTTAATAAAAGAAAATGTGTTGTCAAATTTGTCAATATGGCCAATTTTGTCATATTTCAATAAAAAAATCAATTTAAATTTGGTTTGGAAAATACAGCATAAAAAATTTGGTTTATTGTAAATATTAAATCTAATCTATTAGCTTGGAATTAGAACTAAAATAAAAACTTCAAGAAAGATTTTTCATTTTGAAATGTATTTTAAACTTTAGGTATTGCTTTTGTTTTTGGGAGGTACCTAAACACATTAAAAACATACAAACCTGATTACACTTCATTTTTTTTGAATTTCTAAGATTACTAAGCCAACTTTCACAACATATCCTCAAGAAGCTTAAAGAATCAACTTTTTACTGGATATTCTGCTTTTTAAATTTTCTTATATATAAATTGGATGTGCGTTGCGATGCAGTGGATACCAGCTTGGAATGAGAAACTGGAGAGCAAAGTTCAAATTCCAGTTGAATTCCTTGCATTCACTTATACGCAAATACCCTTGGGAAAGGTATTAATCTGTCTCTTCCTTCCAGTTATGGGTTAGATAACAGGACAGATTGGGTTCTATAGCCTTGGCTGGCAACAAGTCTACCGCAGAAAGTAATGGCAACCTACAGCAGGATAATCTTCTGCCCAGTCAGTCATGTCTCTTTCGAGACATGATTGCCCAAATGTGTATCACGTATGGCACTTAACTGACTGACTGATATATAAATTATGAAGAAAAGTAATGACATGATAAAATAATCAATATGAAGGCATCAAAATTTCAACATCTTGGCAGTTTTAGTGTAAATGAATATATCCTTCTGCAAGATAATTCAACCCATTCTAGAATAAATTCATTGGGTAATCCCTTTTTCTCCCCCACAAGTAAGCTGTCCTGAAGTACAAATCTAACCCTCTATGTTCTGCTCAAAAACCAACAAATGTTTTTGCAGCTAGTTCCATTAAGAGTTTGATAAGACTTGAAACCCAAAAAGAGAAAGCGAAGGGATAGAAGCCAGAAAACATTTGCTTCTTAGTTAGCTAAAGTTTATATATATATATATATATATATATATATATATAAATAAACTAATTCATAACTTTAAGTATAAATTTGCAAGAAAGTAAATTAAATTTTCCTGGGGGAAAAAAAAAACACAAAGATTTTGAAGTTTACTTTAGTAAACCAGATTAGAAGACTTAAAGATCTACAAATCTGTGCATGCATTTAAAAAAAAAAAAAAAAAATGCATGAGGGTGCTGAAAAATGATTGACTTGACCTACTTTAGTACTTTAATGACATCAGAATATTTAATTTGTAAAGTGGGCCATTCAATTCTCGGCACACTCGTGTTTAAATGCATCTGGTAGATATGATTAAACCATTTATTTCTTATTTCTAATTAGGCATTTTAATTAAAATTAAACTATACTAGTATACATTAGTGGATCAATAAGCTCCAGAAAGTTAAATTTCTATACTTGCTTGATTTTGATGCCTGCAATTTGCTTCTTGCAATTTTGGCTATCTCTCTTGCTACTGACTACATATTTTGTCTTTTTACAATTGATGATTAGTCCTTTCTTCCTGCTTTCCTTTTTTAATTTACTAAGGAGATTATGATAAAAAATATTTGTTGAGTAAAATAAATACCATTTTTATCATAAAGATTTAAACTTTATATGTATCTAAATGTAATAAAATAATGCATACTATTGGAAATCAGATACTGCTGACAGAATGTAAATGAATTATATCCAGATTTTGCTTGACATCATCTATTTACCTGCTCTATTTATTTAGCCTATTATATAAGAGGTTATCAACCAAAGATAAATATTACTGCAGTATGAGATCTACTGAAATATGAAGTTTCAAAATTAAAATCAAGACTTGAATAAGGTTAAAACTAATGATTTTTTAAAAAGCTACTTTATTTAAAAATATTCTTTTTGAAAGAGAAAATTAAGTTTAAGAGGGTTTCTACCAGAAAGACCATATCCAGTTAGTTTATCAGTTTTAGAAAAGATTATATATATATATATATATATATATATATCACATGAGAATATCATTAATACATTATTTTCACCAGTGTTTTCAGTTCAACTGCATGAGTAAAATTGCAGTGAGCAGCCTATGCAAATACTTTTTTTAATTGCATTAAAAAAAATGATATGCAAAATTCCTCCCATTCTAATTTTGTATATAATTTTACCCACTATTTTTTTTTTTTTTTTAATGAAAAAAACATTTTATTTTAGCTTAGGATGTGATCCCCAGTTTATTATATATGGAAAAGGTGAAATTATCAGTTTTAATTAAGTACCTCCACTCATTTTCAATATCTAAATTTTAAATTGAATTTTTTAAAATAAAAGTTTTCATTGAAAGCTAAATGATTAAATTTACTATTTCCAGTAAACAACATACTCTGGTGTATTTCAAACAGAAATTATTTTGATGGGAATCTAAAATCTTTCAATTTTTTAAAATCTTTCAATTTTTTGGCCATTTTTAAGCAATCGACACATTTGTAAACAAAAGTTAATTCTCGACTTTAAAAATCTTGCAAAAATAAAATATATATCAATGACATTACTTTTTGGAAAATTAGCAAATATTATGTTAAATTAATTTGATTTACACAAGAATTACTTATTTATAGCATGAAATTTATTTCTTAACCACAGAGTAGAACTTTTTGACCTGTCTGCCACATATCAAATGTGTTGACATGTTGTTGATTAGAGATAAGATAAAAGTGTATGACATTCACAAGTGACAAAATTGTACAAATTTTTGGGAGGGTAAGAGGAGGAAACTGACCTTTTAATTTGCACATAGAAATTACCATACAATAAAAAAACATTTTAAAATTCAAATACACAAAAGAAAAAAATAATTTTTTAAATTTAAATATGAAAGCCAAATATTTTGTATTAAACTTTTCAATAGGCAATGTAATTTTCAAATATTAACTTAAAAAACTAGCTGCAACAAATCTTTGAAGTATTTTTAAAATATTTTTGAAACCTTATAAATTATTATAATTAGAAAAAGAAAAAATGAAAACAATTCTTTTAAAATTTCATTAGTAATTGAAAAAATTTCTCTTCAGACTATAATGTTCTAATTTTTATTATTTATTTAAGCAATTCAAAGTTTATCAAATTAAATAGTTTTATTGCATTTTTTATTTTACTATTCAGAGTAGATTTTTGGAAACATAGGCCAAATTTAAAAAAGAAAAAAAAAGTTGATTTATATGCCTGCGTTTAACTAATAAAACCATTAAAAGTAAAATTTATTAAAATTTCATGGATTTATGTGTGTAGGAGGTAACAGATGTATAAAAAATATTTTTTACCAAGATTTTTAAAAAATAATAATTTAAAAAAATTTAATTTATGAATGTGTACTGAAAGTTTTATTAAATTATTTGATTTTTGTGAAAATTTCCAAATTAATGTGTTTGTCACCGAAAGTGAGTGATGTAATATTACATTTCCCATTGTAAACACTCCTAACGGTTTGGTTACTCACTAACTCAAATAAAAACAAGATTTTCTGTCAAAATTTCAAACATGTTAGAAGGGATTAAAAAAAATTTTAAAATTAAAAATTACTTTGATCTTTCCTCTAAATAATAATATAAACATTTTGATGGAAAAAGTTCATTTTTATTAAGTTTGGGGCCTTTTTTATTTATACTATGCTGATTTTTTTTAGTAATTTAGTGGAGGTACCTAGTTTTAAGTCAGTGAAATGTATATTGATCCTAGGTTATGCCAACCTTGAATTCAGACATTCACTGGCTGTATATGCAATTCATACATTCATGACAAACTAACATTGCAAACTCTTCTATCCAAACAAAGAGCAGTCACTCTGATTAGACATATTAACCAGTTATTATTCAGAATTAAATTATCCAGTATACAGCTGTATTAAAAAGTGCTTAAATTTGAGGGCTTTTTAATACAATTGTATATTGGTCTAATTTAATTCTGACCAACAACTGGTTAATAATAATTATTAATTTGCATTTGATCTTACAATTGAGCACTTTTACCATCAGTGTATTTTAATGATTTCAAAACCTGATACAGGATTAGCCAGACTGCATGTAAAAAATTGAATATATATATATATATATATAGAGAGAGAGAGAGAGAGAGAATGATGATTTTTCAAAATGCTGCAATTAATATTCTTTTTTTTGGTAGGAGTTTTGTCAAATCAAAAAACACATGCCATCTTAGAAAGATGTAGAACAGAACTGAAACACTGGTCTGTACAAAAGTTAGAGAAAAATGACTTCATTGAAAATTAAATCTAAAGACAATAAAAACTGAGCTGCATTGAAGAAAGAAAATCTATGTTACATACTGAGTAAGTAGAGAAATACTGATCATAACATGGATGCAATGGTGCTCCCCACACCTCCACAATGCCTTTACAAATTCAGTTCTGTGATCCAGAAAAGATAGTATCCTGTTAAATTTTTCAAGGAAGAGCAGTTACTTGTTGGTATCTATTTCTACTCTAGGTAGAAATAGATATCAACAAGTAACTGCTTGGGTTATATGGTACCAGAAGCAGATAGCAGTTCACAAAAAGCACAAAGAAAAGTGGATTCCTATCTTTCAAAAGAAGGAAATTACTGGAAAGTAATTTACACTCATATGATTTCATTGAATTTCTTTTAATGAGTTCCTCTTGAATTTAAATTTAGTCATCAGGAGAGAATGTGCACCATTTCAGGGCCTCCCTCTCAACAGTTTCACTTGCACACCGGCCTCATTATAACGATATACTAGTGTGTTGTAGATATACTAGTTCAAATGTCTAATGGAGAAAGATTTACAAAAAAAAAAAAAGAGGCAAACTTCATGTTCTGAGAATGCAACGTGAACTTCATTACGCATTCATGATCAGTCATGCCATCATATATGTCATGTATTAGTGAAAAGAGAATACAGTCAGCCTCAGAATTCTTCACACTGACTGGACCCTGTCAAGAGTGGTTTACCTAGGTACTCACTCACTCTTCTGTCAACCACTGGGATGTACTATTGTCAAGATATCTAATGACAGAGCAGAGATAAGTAGACTTGTGCCATTCTGAAAGGTATAAATATGAAATAAACAAAAAGCAAGAATTCAAACTAGTTTCATTGATTACATTTTCAATATTAATAACCACACCACAGTATTTTTATAAATCATAACTCCTAAATGTAAAAATGTTTTTTCCGCAAAAAATTCTACAAATATTCTTTCTGATCTAGAGAAAAATGTTCTCTCTTTTCCAAAACAAGTCACTGGATACCAAACTTGGTAGCAGGTCTTAGTAAAAATTAATGAAATTATGAATTTCTGCTTTAGATATAATTTAATCATAAAAAATTGTCTTTAAAACAATTAAAATGGAGACTTAGACGTGCACATATTTTCAAATAAGAATTCTTTGAAAATACAAAGCAGCTGAGAGTAAAATATATTTGGATATATAATGAATTTGATTACAGCATTGTCAATACTGGAAGATTCAAAGTGAAGAGAAAAACATTCAAATAATGACAGTAAAATATTTTCACAATATACAGTGTATTTATGACATAACCAAGAATGAGACAATGCATTAATGATGTGTTATCATAGCTGGTATAAATTTTGCCACAAAAATTAAAGTGCATTTGTCTGCTATTTAACACTAGTTTTCTCGGCAGATTTTCCGTATTTAAAAAGATTCGTATGACACTATATTTTTAGCCTAATTTCTCCATTAAACCAAATAGGTCTAGCAAATATCAATAATGAATTGTAGGTTTTATACAATCAGAAGCACCACTAGTAGTTCTAAAATATATGCTTTGATCTTTTTTATTCGATTTTACCATTACTAATAATAAAGGCTGGAAACAGAAATACATTTCATGTTGGTGCTAGAAGTCATATGTTAAACCCAGGTAAGTTCATGATTGTGAATACTGATTATCTCCCCACTTGGAAGATAAATACAATAATCTTCCAAACTAAATTTCTTTCTGTATGACTTTCTACTAAGCAAAGTTTAATAAATAATCTCATTACCAGCATCTATTTTTTTCAAGACAGTTTTTGAATTTCTGGAAAAAGAGAGTGTTTGCTACTACGATAAGCAAACTTTACTTTATTGGATGAGTAGGAAGACAACCTTAAGAGAATTAGAAAACCCAACAGGATCAGTGGCTATGATTTTAATATAAGATATGGCAGATGACATTGTGTTGTTTGCTTACTCAAAAGGAAAACTACAAAAACTACAAAACAAGAGAGTGAAAGGAAGTGAAACAAAATGATTAGCTATTAATTAAAAGAGAATGTATGGTCCTCAGCAAGACAGACAGCCAAAGGTATAAGACATCAGAATTAAGCCGGTACAGAAATTTAATGCTCTAGGTAGAGAAACGTGTAACAGAAGAAAATGTAACAAGGAAATTTAAAGATCCATCAGAATAGTGAAAAATGCTTCCCATAGATTCAGTCAGTTAAGTGCCACGTGTGAAACACGCTTGGGCGATCATGTCTTGAAAGAGACATGACTGATTGGGCAGAAAATTATCCTACAGTAGGTTGCCATTGCTTTCTGCGGTAGACTTGTTGCCAGCCAAGGCTATAGAACCCAATCTGTCCTGTTATTTAACCCATAACTGGAAGGAAGAAACGGATTAATACCTTTCCCAAGGGTATTTGCGCGTAAGTGAATGCAATGGAATTCAACTGGAATTCGAACTCAGCTCCCCGATTTCTCATTCTGAGCTGATATCCACTGTACTACAACGCACATAGATTAAGCAAAGTATTAAGAGAGAGGAAAATTTCATTAGAAATAAAGAAGAGTACTGAAGTGCTGTTATATCTAACCTTCCACCATAAGACAGTAAAGGCTGGACAATATTATTTACACATGTACAAGAGATTCAAAACAACAAGAAATGTGGTTCTACAGATGGATGATGAAAATATGAATAAAATATGTGAGCAATAATGGGAATTAGAAAGACATGCTTAAAATCAGAAAGAGACAGTTGAAATTTCTGGGACACATAAAGATGACTTAGAAAACTTAATACTCATAAGATGAAGGAAATCAGTTTAGAGAGAAACACTGAGTTTGTGTCAATGGATTGCAGAGCAGAGACAAAAAATGATGATAAAGAATTGTTAGATGTTACTTAGAGCTACAATAGGCAGAAAGTTGAGCAATGTTCATCTACATCCTGGAGGGACATAGCACATAAATAAAATGATGGTCAGTGATGTTTCTGAAAGCACCTTAGAAGATCCAGTGAAAAACAACATTCATGGGAGGAGGGGTGCTTTTACAAGAAGGACTTTATAGCTAATTGTGTGTGTGTGTGTGTTTGTGTGTGCGTGTGTATGTAAGAGAAAAATGATGAAATAGTTGTTCAATTCCCAGATATTTTTCTAAGTGGAAACATTTGGAGTTGGATACAATAAAAATTAACAAATAAAAGTTCTCTAAGAATTTGCAGAAGGCCATCTGAGAACAGTAGGATTCTATAACTTCATATTTAGAAAAAAAATTAAATGCTATGAGAAAAATGAAAAATGTAAATATTGTACACTATATCCATATAGAAGTTGCTGAAAAGTTTTTGGCTCATTCTACTCTGCAAAACCTTATCAAATGACCAAGTCTTGGAATTTGTTTCTGAAGATAACTTTTCAGTACATCCTTGTATAATGAAGGAACAATTGACAAAAGTAAATAAAATTACATTGAAACTGACATTAACAACTAAGAGAAGAAATTTGAGAGAAAGAATGAGTGTTCATGACATTGCTTGCAATCATTCCTGCAATCTCAAGTGAAAATGGTTTAAATAAGCCAAGTGTCTCTGATAGGCAGTCCCCAATCAGCATGAGGTTAGAAAAAGAAAAAACAAAACACTTCTCACCATTTTCTGGATTTTATTAAAGGAATGCACTCACCTGAAAAATGTAAAAAATAAAAAATAATCAATAAACTAAAGAACTTTGGTGTTAAAAAGTCATTAGTAAAGTCATTGAGGAAAAACAAAAAAAACAAAAAAAAAAACAGCACAAATTAGTACCTTCAAGAGAAGAGAGAAACTGACATGTATATATTAATCATCCTAAGTTTTGTTAGATACATTACCCTAAAACATGAAAACTAGAAAGCAATAGAAAAGATGCAAAGTTTTAATCATATTCAGAATAAAAATAATATAAGTTGTTAATCACTGTCAATATTTAGTAAATTTGCTTTTATTAAAATTTCATCAAATTTTTGCATGTAAGAATCTCTGCTTTTGAACAACTATTAAAAGATGCAAGTTTTGTTTAGCAAGTTTGATTTACATAGAGTGCCTTGTAAATGAAGGCCTGAACACACTATATCAGATATGTAAGAATAGCACTAAACAGATCTGTAGCTGCACTAGGCAGACAAGCTATGATCATGTTTTGGAGAGTTTACAACAGTCTTATTTGTATAGTTCCAATTCATGTATTGTGAAATGAAGTTGTCACACTGTCCAGGATAAAATGATGAATATGAAATACAATTGCCGATTGATTATTAGGCAATAGTTTTAATCAGGTAGATGTTAGCTATTGGGTTAAAAAGTAACCATAATTTCATATGATTCTTTACTTCTTTGAAGATATAATAACTCACATGAATAGAATAAAACATGTTAGCATTCAATGGACTTTAACAATAGGCCTTGATTAAAATTGTAAACAGAAGATCAATTGAATACACTACCACCTAGTAACTTTAAATTGATTTTTTGCTTGCATACAACTGTCAAAACCTGAAAGTGTGAATGAAGCTACAAGTTTTATTTTTTCTGCATCAAGAAAAAAAAAAGGCAGACATGTGCAACTAAATGAGCAAACAGCTGTATAAGGCTGATGTCACTTTTTGCAAGTTGCATTGGAGTTAAGTTTGATTTTACCATAATTTTATCACAAAACAGAAAATGGTTTAAAATACTGGGTTGTCTGGAAAGTTCATTCCGATTTTTAGACATTCATGTTCTAATACTTGAGAACAAGTCAAATTTATCAACAGATATAATACACTTACATTTCTGATTAGAGCATACTTAAAACTATCTCTTGAGAAAGAAAGTTTAATTCATATCAATTTTGCATCCTGATGACAATGGAAGACTACAAGGTACATTTTTTATTACTATAAAGGCAAAAAAAACCTCACAAGCAATGAAAAAGATGTGTGCTGTGTGCGGTGAAGGTGCTTTAGCTGACAGAACTGTACAGAAGTGGTTTACTAAGTTTAGAGTTGGTGATTGTAGATTTATTGATGAAGAATGCTCAGACAGACCCCCACTATAGATGATGACCAAATCAAGACATTGAGAATCCACATTACATAACATGGAAATTGGTAGAAACACTAAATTTATCAAAATCTACCATCCATAACTCTAACAAGCACTTAGTGATGGTTGGGTACACATCATTTCAATGTTAGACTACTATATGATCTGAGTGAAAAGAATCTTTTGGGTTGCATTTCTATTTCTGATTTGCTGTATAAACAATGAAAATTCACCCCTTTTCTAATAAAAGGGTAACAGATAATGAGAAATAGATTCCTTACAACAATGTTCCACAAAAAAGATCCTGAGGTAAGCAACATGAGCCAACTTTAGTAAAAATCTAGTTAAGCTTATTACAACACAAAGCCACTAATCTAAACCTGAAAATCAAACCTGCTGCAGTAGAAATGGTGTAAGATAAAATTGGCAGTTGTTACTTACACCATTTTTTGGTGTTTTATTTTCTCCCCTCTTGAAATACCTACTGCTTCAAAAGTACAATTAAGATAATGCAGAAAATTAGTCAAACAGTAAACTTTAATGCCCTGATTACTATTCAAAATTATTGAAATTTTAGTTTAGGTAAGAGTAAAAGATTTCTAATCTTAATATGAAATCAAAACATGACCACAAGCAAATTTATATTGCTTGCATGAGCACAACTGATACAAATATACATCTCCCAGTTAAATATTAAACACCATTTTTCTGAAAACCAACAGAGTTGCTGATAAAAAGAAAAGGAAAGTCAGTTTTGCTTTAGTTCACTATGTAGCTTAAATGTGGCACAAGAGTGAAAATATGGAACATCCAGTGAGGATCAAATTTACTCAGTCATAATTGATCTAGCAAGACAAGTTTGCTATCCATTTTACTACCTTATAATGAAAAACAGAAAACTAAATATTTACCCCATTCTTAAGGACTTTAAAAAGAATACTATGATGATTGGGAAAAGTTACTGGTTGGGGTTTTAAAAATTAAGATTGGGCATACTGGTTTTTAAATGAAGTGGGCCTCTCTATAAGAAAAATTAGTACAGCCTAATTTTCCTATTTCATTTAACTCCATTTGACCTCATATCAGACTAAGCATAATAAATATTTATATGGTTAAAGGAACTAAAATTTCAATAATTTTGAGTAGTAATCAAGACATTAAGTTTACTATTTGACAAATTTTCTGCATTATCTTAATTGTATTTTTGAAGCAGTACCTATTTCCAGAGGGGAAAAAAATAAGACACACAAAAAAAAAAAAAAATTATTAAAAACACGAGGAACCTTACTGTGAAGAAATGATTACCAATTTTATCTTACACCATTTCTACTGTACCAGGTTTGATCTTCAGGTTTAGATTAGTGGCTTTGTGTTGTAATAAGCTTAACTGGATTGATTTGTTTTTTTTTTTTTATGGCTTATTAACCCATTGCAGGTTGTTTAAAGCCAGAATATTTTTTTAGCTTTTAGGACTTTTTTTTTTTTTTTTTTTAGATAATAATGGTTCAGTGATATCTTACTAATTAACCCATAGCTGGAGGGACAAGAGGTAGATTCATATTTTCCCAAGGGTATTTACACATAAGTGGATATAACAAACCCAACTGGAATTGAAACTTTGCTGATTGATAATTCCAAGCCATTATCAATTATACCACCAGCACATCCAAACTTACAACACCTTGTATTTCCAAGTGGTCACCCATCTAAGTACCGACCAAGCTCAATGTTGCTTAATTTCAGTGAATGTATGAGAACAGGTGTTTCAACATGATGTGGCTGTAAGTCAATCTTAAATTAGCAAATAACTATTCAGAGTACTTTATCAGAGATCAGCCATAAGTATTATAACTCTTAGTAGGTCCTCCTCATACTTGTGGCCTTGTTTTAGAATAAGCTAAACTTAAAAGAATATCCTTAAAACAGTAAAACACATACTATACTCATATACACGAGTGTTTAGCAGCTGACACATATATTTTACATTCCCATTGTGGCTAACATTTGAGTTATGGTTAATTTTGAATGTAAATTTTCAAGGCAAACCAGTTTATACTATTTGGAAGACTGGTGAACACAATTTCCCTATACTACCTTCTCATTCAGCTTTGTGCTAGACAAATTAAATATTTACAAATCTACATATTAAAATATAGTCTTGAAATTTCAACCATCAATTTGAATAATCACTCATCTCATAATCCATAAAATGTTTTCATTGGTTGAAAAATAAACTTTTTAATGTATAACATTGCTTATTGGCCAATTCATCCATTCATTTTATTTATTCCAACAGATCTGCATAACTTCATGCAATAGAATTTCAAGACAATAGTTTATAAAAGAGGCAAGAGGCAGTAATATGAGAAGTTAAGGAGGGGCTTTCATGAGAGAGACAAAAATAGAAATAAATCTCCTCAATCTGGTCACCATATTTTTGCTATATTTGTCTTGTACTAAAATTGAATGGTTTCTTTTAAAGAAACACTAGAATAGAAAACATCTTTAACATTAAGCTTATCAGTGGATTACAAGTCCTTGAGGATTTGACTGGGTATTATCTAATCATTTTACTTCCAAATGGTATCAATCAAAAAAATAAATAAAAACTCAATTTACATTATAGTTTTTATATTCCTGTAACAATCTAAAAATAAGAGTATTTTACAAAACAAATATAGGTTGGGAACCTGCTGAGGCATAAATTTACTACCAAAGACTTTTACTACATTAAGCAATGTTTAGAGATAGAAAACATGATATTTCCTTAAAAAACTGATTAACCAAATTGGAAAAAAGTAACATTGTATTGTTAAATACATGTTGATTCATGATTTATGAATGTTATCAAAATAGAATTAGTTTTACATTATGATATTACGTTGTTGTTAAATTTGGCTATTCTATTGTATCTCAATTTTTCAATACTCCATCCATTATAAACTGTTTTGTCCTCTTTCCAAAAGATGTATGGAACCAGTAAAACAAAGAGTTTTAATTGAAATACAATATATATTTAGGTACCTCCACTAAATTGAAAAAAAAAAAACACTGCATAGTTACTTTTAAACTGAATTTTTAAAAATTAAAAAGTTTTCTTGAAACTTATTTTAGTTTTAATTGAAAGCTAAATGATTAAATTTACTATTTCGAGTAAACAAAATACTCTGGTTTATTTCCAACAGAAATTATATTGATTGGAATATAAATGCTTGAGATTTTTTTTTTCAATTTTTTAATTTTCCCACCATTTTTGAGCGATTGACACATTTGTAAACAAAAGCTAATTCTCGGTTTTAAAAATCTTGCAAAAATAAAATATACATTGGTGACACATTATTTTTGGAAAATTAGCAAATTTTGTGTTAAATTCATCTGATTTAAACAAGTATTACTTATTTATAGCATGAAACTATTTCTTAATCACAGAGTAGAACTTTCTGACCTGTCCACGGCAGGTCTTGATTAGAGATAAAGTGTATGGCATTTATAAGTGACAAAATTGTACAAATTTTAATTTGCACATAGAAATTACCATACCAAAAAAAATAAATAAAAAACAAACTTCAAATGCACAAAACAAAAATGTTTAAATTATTTTAAAAACTAGCAGTATAGCCCGGCATTGCTCGGGTGTAATGAAAACTTTTATATATATATATATATATATATTAATTTTCTGCACTACTGTAAGAACTACAACCTTGAAACTTCTGAATACCGTTTCTTATGTCTTTGTCTATGAGTGTATCAAATTTGATTAAAATCGGACCACTCCTTCTATAACCCGTTTTTTTTTATTATCGATTTTCAATATTTATCTGGAGTACTTCAACACAAAACCTAGCTAAGAACACTTGCAGACGCTTATAGTACAACTCTGTAAATTTTCAAGAAAATCGGTTCAGCCATTTCGGAGTCTATAGGTAACGGATACACAGACACACAAAGTTCCATTTATAAATAATTTTTGATATCAAGGCAGAATAATTTCTATTAAACTTTTCAGTTTTGATAGGCAATATAATCAATTCTTAATTAAAATTGATAACTGCAACAGCTCTTTGAAGATTTAAAAAATATTTTTGAAACTTTATAAATTCTTATAACAAAAAGAAAAAAAAAAATGAAAACAATTCTTTAAAATTTAATTAGTTAACAAAAAAATTTTTTTTGTCCTTAATTTTTATTATTTATTCAAGAAATTAAATGGTTATTAAATTAAATAAGTTTTATTGCATTTTTCATTTTACTCTTTGGAGCCGATTTTCGTATACAGAGGTAAAATTTTAAAAAAAATAAAAAAATAGATGATTTATATTTCCCAATGAGTTCTGCGTTAACTAACAAAATTATAGACCACAACACTTAAAATTTCACGGATTGGGGGGGGGGGGGGGGGGTTCACAGAGGCAAAAAAAAAAAAAAAAAATTAACAAGATTTTTAAAAAATAATTAAAAAAAATTTTGTTCATTAGTGAATGAGTACTGAAAGTTTAATTAAAATCCGACAATTATTTGATTTTTGCATGAATTTCCAAATTAATGTGTTCGTCAGTGGAAAAAAGTGACTGATGTAATCATTACGTTTTTCATTGTAAACAGCCATAACATTTTGGTTACCTGCTAACTCAAATCAGAAGATTTTCTGCCAAAATTTTGAACATGTTAGAAAGGATTAAAAAATTTCAAAAATTAAAACTTACTTTGATCTTTCTTCTTAACAATAATAAAAACAATTTGATTGAAAATGTTTGTTTTTATTAAGTTTGGGACCTTTTTATTCATACTATGCTGTTTTATTTAGCGATTTTTTTGGATATATATGTATCCTCTCTCATTCCATGCATCGATGGCTTAGGGAGTAGGCACTCTAAATGACACCAAATCAATCGAATTTTGATCCAGGCTGGAAGCAAATGGATGTCTAACCACAATGATGAGCTGTGATACAGCAAAACAGGCTTGTATGTAGATGACTAATGAATTATGGTCTCATTATGATTGAGCTCTCTAGAGAGGAAAATTTTAAAAACAGTTACCACTTTTGTGATTTATGCATTACTCTTCATCATTGAATTGAGTTTTCACAGTGGCTGGTGTGTGTATACACTGCCTATATAGATAACACACTAAAATTTTTCCTCTCTCATTCCATGTGCCAATGGCTTAGGTAGTAGGCACTCCGACTTACACCAAATTGGTCAAGTTTTGATCCTGACTGGAAGCATGTGGATGTCTAGCTACACACACACACACATATATATATATATATATATATATATATAATAAAAACAGAGTAGGAACTGTGAATGAATTCATACAAATATGATTTTACAGATTTCTTTCCACATATAAGAATATTCATAATGAATCTTACAATAGATTCTCAATGTCTAAAAAAAAAAAAAAAAAAAAAAAAAAAGTGAGTAAGAAAGAGGTAAATTCAAGGTCTTTCAGCAAATCTTACTTAGTTATGACAAAAGATGAACAGTGAACAAATAAATCTCATACTGACAGAAATATTAGAAAATGTATCATTTTGATATTTGCAACAATCCATTTCAAATGTTATTTGATATGAAAAAGTGATTCTTTATAACTAGAAATGCATATTCAAAAATAGAATATTTATGCTTAAAATCTAGTCTTTTAATGCTGTCTATCAAAATAGGACATTTCAGGTAGCACAACTGAATATACTGGAGTTATGGCGGGGGCTATTATGTGGCTAACAACACAAATTGAAAAGAAAAAAAATTGTTCATTTTGAGGATAGAGTTTTATTTTTCTCCTGTCAAAATCCAACATTTCATGTGGCAAAAAGCCCAAATTAAAAAGAAAAATCTCCTTCAAACCATCATGTAAACATTGATTTTTATTCAAATCACACACACACATGCCAGACAAATGATTGAAGACTCACATAAGAAAAAAAAAATGTCAATATACAATAATCAAAAGAATTGTTGGAATCAAAAGCTTTCAAAACTGATAAAAATTTTACCCTTAGAAGATAAAACATATTTAATCTCATTTATTACTTATGTTTTTATAGAGAATAAATTTTGTTTAATAGTACGAAAATAATAATTATGGAAACAATTATGCTTGAAAATTCCATGTTGTCACTAAATTGAGAAATGAGAAGTTTATGAAAAATAAAAAATAAAAAAATAATTCAACATTTATTGAAAATTGAAAAGTTGTCAAAGTGTACATCTTCCAATAATAAATAACATTTCCAATAGTATCCGCTCAATTTTCTACTAATGGTGTATCCTAAGTCAGAATCTATTTATAAAACATTTATTAAAGAGATGATGACACTGGAGGGGAAAAAAGAAAAGCCACCAAACCCACCTCTGGGAATAAGGTGGCACCAATAAAAGATGATCACCTCCAATAGGTAATCACTATTATAAACCAATCATGCCTGGAAAGTGGAGTCTCAACAAATGAAGCCAACAACTTTTGTCTATTCTAGAACCATTTATAAATAGGATAGGAGCCAGTGTAGGTCATATGAGCACCAGCAAGCAGCCTGGTAAATAGTGTTCCACTTTCTCTGCTTCCACACTCAGACATTGTGTTACATATCTAGAAGCTGATTACTTCAGCCATCTATGCCAACTCCTTTCTCCACATTACCATCATGCTCTCAATCAACTTCATAATGCACAAGTAATCTCTCCCCTGCTGATAGATGCAGTCAGCTTTATTGTAAATGCCTCAAGAAAGTGAAGTTAGACAAGATTAGAAATTTAATTGGGATATTTTATTTTTAGAAACTGCATTTCTATATCTTACCACCTGCCACACTTTCTGAATTAATCATTGAAAAAGTTCAGGGAGGCATGAAAACTAAACATTCTCTATCTTCAATTTAAATTTTCTTAATAAAAAGGTATAATTGATTTTACAAATAAAAACACTGATTACAAAATGAATAATTAACAAATGAAAAGAAGTACATATTTCTTGAATCATTCACTTAAAAATAGTGCATAAATGAAAAAGAGTTTGACAAAATCATGGTATCTATACTAGCTTCCAACTAACTCAGAAAGCATTTTGATTAGCATTACCACTTTGTAGGCATAAGAGAAATAGCAAACAAAACTAATTTTTTAAATATTTAATATAATGAAAATACATTTTTAAGTAGCTGATGAGGATTCAAAGTCATTAACTGCTTGCAAGTAAATATGCTTTTAGATGCACTATAGTATATAACTTATTTCCGTTTTCATTACCTGACAGCAAGTAGAATAGGTTTGTGTATCAGTTACAATGGTGTTCATTATAACTACAGTATAGTTTTGTACACAAAAAAAATTTAATTGTTAATGTAATAATTGGATTAGTAAATATAATTGTATATGTAATCTCAAAATAAATATTTACTGTCCACCTACTTTTAGACCACCCTGTATGTATATGAAATAATATATATTTTTATATTTCAAGAACAATATTGAAGAAATTGTAAGGCAAAATTTAAAAGTTTAAATAGTGACACGTTTCATTTGTTAGGACTTCATCAGACTGGGTTTGTTGACATTGTAATGGCTACACATGGACATGAATGAGAGATGCTGATAATTTTTTCAAAAATTTAGAAATTATTTTTAATATATATATTTTTTTTTTGCAATCTAGCCAATTCATCTATATTCTTTTTATTTCCATCTTTGTTTTTAAATATCCTATATTGTGATAACAGAAAAGCTGCCATGAATGGTGAGACATTAAACTTGGACACAATGTTACTGTGAAAGCACTTTCTAGACATTTTTGTCTTAGTGAATTATTTTCACATCACAAGGGAGGGGGCATTGTGATTGTAAACAAGAATACATGCATAAAAAAAACTAACTAGTCAGTGATACTGACACATGCTAACAAAAAAACTACCAAAACAAAAACTCAACAAGGAAATCAGGAAACTAAAAATGAAAAATTGTAGTCTAGACTCATAGAATATCACCCTAGAATAGCCAAACTTTACAATCTCCCTAAGACCCACAAAACTGATATCCCTGTGTTCCATCATTTCAGGAATAGACAGTGACCACCCCAACATACACACAAACTACCTAGAGCCATAGCAAAAATACAACAGACAAACTCAAAGCCAGTCCAGATATAAAACCACTTTACACTAATGACTTAGTTGAAAAATGTTTAAATCTCTAAAGAAAAAAAAAAAAGCATTTAACACAATCAAAGATAAACCTCTCATCAGTTGCTAAAATATAAATGTCATCTCATCATCAATCAATGTTATTTCCTATTTAACAATTTTTACAAACAAAAATTACCAATGACATGTATCTTCTTAAAATTTCTCAAATCTGGTTATTTCCAAAATATTTTACCCAAACAATTAACTTCCTATATATTGATGATGCTCTATTAATATATCCCTGTGATACTGTTTTACTGTGTTTTTTTAAGGTAAACTAGGTCAAACATAAAATAGAATTTGCATATGAAATGGAAGAAAACAATACTTTACCTTAGATATTATGTTACACTGAGTTGACAGCAGCCTAAGACTTAGTTTCCAAAGATCAACTAATGAAAATGATCTAAGAAACTTCTATTCCCATCATAATATAAAATCAGAAATGATCATTGGATTTTACTTAAGAGCAATCAGAATTTACAGCCCTCCATACTTACATGAAAAAGATAAATTGAAAATACTGTCCTTCCTGGCAAACACAACAACTCAAAAAAAATATATATATTATTCTATACACTAATTCTATTGCATCTACAACCTGAAAAGAACTTAATTTATCACAACTACATTTAAAACAATAAAAAAACTTAATCCAAAACAACAAGCCACAGCTTGAAGAAGGAATTTACTGTATCAACTACAAAGATTGCCGGAAAAAATATATTGGAAAAACATGAAGTTTAAGCAAAAGACTAAATACAAAAACACACAAAATACATTAGCTGTTTACAGCAATGAAACTGACCACAAATCTGACATAAAATACTCGAATCAAGAGAGTCACTATGATGAAAATGTCTAGAAAATGTTTACTTACTAGTTCAGCCACAGCAAATTTGCATCTGAGTTCTTAAATGTTTCACCATTCTTGCTTAAGTTAATTTTAATAAAATAATTATTTAATATTAAAATAAAGTACTATTAAACCATAGAAATGAATTGACAGTATTATGTAAACACCATAAATATTTCACTTTAAAATTTAATGAAATTATAATGTTCATTTATAATTTATGCTCTATTATTACATAATTATGTTATTAAAATTAATGAACCACACAATACTTATTTGGTTTTCATAACTCCAATATACCTTAGTATACCATAATTGTGTTATTCAAATTTTAACCTAAACAATTTAGCCACTTACAAATACAGTAGTATAAAAATTAAATTTTAAAAAACCTAAAATCTGAATTGCTGTCAAAAACCAATGTCTACACTTTTGAACAATATATGCTCCTAGTATGTCAGTCAGTTAAAGTGCCATACGTGATACACGCTTGGGCGATCATGTCTCGAAAGAGACATGACTGACTGGGCAGGAAATTATCCCGCAGTAGGTTGCCATTGCTTTCTGCGGTAGACTGGTTGCCGACCAAGGCTATAGAACCCAATCTGTCCTGCTATTTAACCCATAACTGGAAGGAAGAGACGGATTAATACCTTTCCCAAGGGTATTTGCGCGTAAGTGAATACAATGGATTCAACTGGAATTCGAACTCGGCTCCCCGGTTTCTCGTTCCGAGCCGATATCCATTGTACCACAACGCACATACATCCTAGTATGTATCTTCCCCAAATAAAAAGTATCATCAATTTCCTTCATGTGACCTAAATGTTCAACTTCATAGTTCAACCTAACTCTTACTTTTGATTTAGTAATTAATAGACACACCCATTATCATATTTTCTAACTTCCCCAACCACCCCTTCTTAACTTTCTGAATAACCATGAATTCATTTTATATTTCCTAATATAAATCATTTTCACCATTTATTTTTTAAATATCAGCTGAAGAAAAACAATGTTTTGAAACATGAACATTTTTGATGTAGTGATAAATATATATAATATAAACCATTGTAATAGAAAATAAACAAATTTTAAACCATTTTAAACTCATATAAATTATATATATATATATATATATATATATATATATATATTATATATATATATATATTAGTAGAATGTCAACTAGTGACTGAGTAGAACTACTTTTTATAATTTAGGTTTTTACAACTAACCCTGATGTTTCCTTAAATGAGTGGAGCACTGCAAAAGAGTTGAATTTCAATCCTCATGTAGTGCATGCTTAGCTTGCTGCTAAAAGCAGACTCACTTTGACATGAGCAACTCAACTTGACAATATACAAACTTTACTACAGAAATTACATGTAGAACCCTGCTGAACATTTTGCAGGTGTTATTTTTTGCATGGTGCTAGCTATGGTTGGTAAAACCTGCCTTAGATAAGTGATAAGTATACATCACAAATCTCAATCAAATATTCTCTCAATTTCAACAGCCTCTTTTCTTTACTTTTCATCTTAGATTGACAAATTTATCTCTCCTCAAATTCTTTTTATACAAAGATTATTGCAAAAACTGTGCACAATTAAAAAATTAAAAACAAAATTTTAATTACTCACAAAAATATTTTTTTTAGTCAAGCACAGTCTCCATTATTTCCCATTGTTCTACACACTTGTTGATGCCGTTTTTATAGAAACTCTGTTTTGTTTTGTTTTTTGGTGGGGGAGAAGATTGTGAAATAGTTTTGACTAACTTTACAGTCTAATTTTTTTTGTCATTTAATTGGTTCTATAGAAACCAGAATAGATGAAAATAAAAAGGAGCCAAGTTAAGGAAATATGGTGGGCACTGGGAGGTTTTCCCCATTTCAACTCTTGCAGCTATTTTATATATTTATGAAAATTGGGTGCAAACCTTTACAATGATCTGATATTTCAGTAAGTTTGTTTCAGAACTGAGTAACTAATAGTTTCACTTATACCAGTGAGAAGCATTTAAATCAGCCAAGTAAAAATTTTTCAAAGCAAGAAGTATTAGTAGATATTTATGAAGTTTTTTTTTTTACTAAAATGTTTCACCTAATTTTTTGTTTTATCTGACTGCAACTCAGGTAAGACTACCATTCCTGCAGTGCTGACTAGGAAAAAATGCTGCATACACCATGTTGATCAACATATACAATAATTTCTTGTGCATTTCAATAGTCACAGGACACTGACTGCTCGTGTATGAGATATCCATGTAGTGATTTCTACTTTGAGTACCTTACATTGAATCCTATATGAAATTGGATTTAACAGCCATTTGTCAGGACTTTTAAACTTTAGCACATCAATTAACAGGCAGGAATAAAGATGGAATCTATAATACCAAAATATAGAATCAATCAAAACAAGAAATCCTTATACCTAAAGAAATGATGCCCCTGAAAAAGTGAAAAGCATCAGCTAAATTGTAGTTAATACATCTGGCAGGGATAAAAAAATGAGTACAATCTAACTAGCCAAAAGTTATTTATTATGCTAGGATGAAAGTTTTGTTTATCTACTTTAAATCCTCTGTGTGTGTGTGTGTGTGTGTGTGTGTGTGAGAGAGTGATATGAGAGAAGATAACACTGGTAGAATCAGACCAACATAAGAATTTTTTAAATGCATTGGTTACCAAGTTATTATTTTAGAGTTTAAAATATAAACTTCTTTCTTTCTGAACTAAGACTATAAAAGTATATCCTGAAAATTCTAATAACAATAGTAAAAAGGCCCAGCAAATGCTAAAAAAAAAAAAAAAAAAAAAAAAAAAAATCAAGTTTTGCTTAAGTGGTAAATCCGATATTGTGCTTTTAATGACAATGAAAACCTCATGGTTTTTATCAGTAATGCCTTATCTCTGTACAAAACAGAGCACAAAAGGCAGGTCTGTTTGCAAAGGATTCATCTTCCAAGCAGTACCTTCCCATTTCACCAATGGAATAGGGTCAGGTGTAATCCCCAATACTTGCAGTGATACGCCAATGAAACACATACTAATGGTCATAGATTCCTACAAAAAGAAAGGCCTTGTACTACATCCTGTATTTGTGAGATGCTTAAATGCCATTTCAAATGATTTCACAATAAAAAAGGAATTATTTCTTTCAATTAGTTTGATGCAGTAAATAATTTAACTACGTATTCACTATTAGAGCAAAAGTTATTTAGTACTACCACTTCTAATTTGTGAGGTGTTGAAAGTAGAATACTGATTTGATTGTGAACTTTTATATATACAAGTCCTGCACTGAATGTAATTAACTATATGAATGGTAGAAACTTTAAAAAATTATAGAATTTCAATTCTTAAAAAATTCTTCTATATTTATATTTTTTAAGTTTGATACATGAGTATCATGTATATGTCAAAATACTTAACTACTGGTGAAAACCTTTGGAAAAATTCAACAATACATTCAGAATAGAGCTAACTTTTAATTCAATTGTAGTTAAATTTTAAGATTTTATGACACAGCATTTAAGTAAAATCAAAAATAAATAAAAATTTTACAATCAGATATTACAAAAATAGCTTGCTACTTATTTAGGATGACAATTGGGAATTAGCAGTTTGGAGATAAACAATCTCCTGCTAAAAGTATATATACAGCAATAAAGCTTATATATAAAAATAAAGCTTAATTCTTCCAAACTAAATATTTGCCCTGCTTCCTTTTGAGCACATTTGCTCCTACCTTTACAATTTATTTGGTTATTGTTATTCTTTCTGCCTCCTTTTTCCCAAAATAGAACATACTGAGTGTCATGAATTCAAAATGTCAGTCTTCAAATGGATTTACACTGATACAAGAATCAGTTGTTTTACTAACCACTGTTTTCCTGCATAGAGAAAAATTTGAAAAACAGAAAATACTACATTTTAGAAGACCAGAAATTACTAAAATACCCAAAGACACTTAACTGAAACATTGTGCTATATAGATAGTATTCAGATATTTATGAGAATCAGTTTGTATAAAAGTTTTTTTATAAAATTGTTCACAACTGAGATGTAAGGGAAAATTTGGAGTAGTTGACATGAGTTATCACTTGAAATTGATCTGAGTCTTTTACAGACATGAAATTTGATAGTGATTCAAGAGAATTCCTGTATGGTTATGAAGGCAGTGAAAGCAAAATTAGTCTGAAGTGGTTGACAAGATATTTTGCCAATATATCACACCGAGTTAAATCTTTGTTAAAAAACATTGTAAAATGTGATAAATTCTTTCTTTGTGAGGAAACTAGGGTTTTTATATGATCTGATAGAGGTGATCAAGTTATCAGAAATGAAAAAATTCTTACACCAGATTAAAAAAAATAAAATAAAACAAATACTTGTCAGATATTTTATAATATTAAAACAACTACTCAGCCCTTTGCCCACCTAAAAAACAAATATCACTTCAGAGTGGATTTTGTTTTGAGTATCTGCAATATTTTTTAACAAAATACCAAGTAAAAAAAAAAATTTAGGTCGTGGTAAGGTCATAAGTCTCTATATAAGATATCACAAAAATAAGCTTTATTTTGATGCAATAAATTTCCAAGACAATGAATAAAATGTTAGACTAATTTAAGAACTGAAACAAAATAAAAAAGAAAATTATCAAAGGATTTGATTAGTAACTTTTTTAATTCCACAAATAGTAGCAGAGAACAAAAATCATAGTGCTGCCAATGAAAAGCAGCTTATCAATAGCTTTTATTGATTGATAAACTGTCAATGTTTCACCTTGAGGGAAAAGAAAAAAAGTAGTTTGAGTAAGCTGTATATGGATCAGGTACTTGTTCAGTTAGCATGTTCACAATGCACTCAGATTTGATCTTTATATTACTAAAACCAGATGGCAATAAATAAGACAATAGGGTGTAAATAAGTTGACTATTTTAAGCTGTTACCACAGAAAACAGACTTGTGTTAAAATTTAAGATTTTTCCTGTCTGTTACTGATTTAAAGATTACTTTCTCCAACTTCAAACAAATTTGATTAACAGTTTTCAGTTTAAAAGGGAATAAGGTTCATTTCATATTAAGATTAATCAATCATTTCTTTATTTCCATATTTTTTCTGATTAGTATTTTAATGTTTTGTGGATGTTGAGAGAGAGGGTTGTTTCAAATGAAGTCCTCCTCAGTCTTATGCAACATAGAGCATTCTTTTCACATAAACATTCTTTTCCATGTGACATTCTTTTCATAGAGCATTCTTTTCATAGAGCCTTCTTTTTCACATAGAGCATTCTTTTCACATAGAGCATTCTTTTCACATAGAGCATTCTTTTCACATAGAGCATTCTTTTCACATAGAACACAATTCTTTTCACATGAGCATTCTTTTCACATAGAGCATTCTTTTCATAGAGCATTCTTTTCACATGAGCATTCTTTTCACATAGAGCATTCTTTTCACATGGTAATTCTTTTCATAGAGCATTCTTTTCTACATGACATTCTTTTCACTTAGGCATTCTTTTCACATAGAGCATTCTTTTTTCACATAGAGCATTCTTTTCACATAGAGCATTCTTTTCACATAGAGCATTCTTTTCACATAGAGCATTCTTTTCACATAGAGCATTCTTTTCACATAAACATTCTTTTCACATAGAGCATTCTTTTCACATAGAGCATTCTTGCACATAGAACGTGTTCACTACTAGGCATTCTTTTCACATAGAGCATTCTTTTCACATAGAGCATTCTTTTCACATAGAGCATTCTTTTCACATAGACATTCTTTTCATAGAGAGCATTCTTTTCACATAGAGAGCATTCTTTTCACATAGAGCATTCTTTTCACATAGAACATTCTTTTCACATAGAGCATTCTTTTCACATAGAGCATTCTTTTCACATGAGCAATTCTTTTCTGCATAGAGCATTCTTTTCTTGACATTCTTTTCATGAGCATTCTTTTCACATAAGTATTCTTTTCATAGGCATTCTTCACATGAGCATTCTTTTTACATAGAGCATTCATACACATAGAGAGCATTCTTTTCACATAGAGCATTCTTTTCACATAGAGCATTCTTTTCACATAGAGCATTCTTTTCATGAGCATTCTTTTCACATAGAGCATTCTTTTCACATAGAGCATTCTTTTCACATAGAGCATTCTTTTCATTCTTTTCATAGAGCATTCTTTTCACATGAGCATTCTTTTCATGAGCATTCTTTTCATGACATTCTTTTCACATAGAGCATTCTTTTCACATAGAGCATTCTTTTCACATAGAGCATTCTTTTCACATAGAGCCTTTTCACATAGAGCATTCTGCCTGCTACATAGAGCATTCTTTTCACATAAGAGCATTCTTTTCACATAGAGCATTCTTTTCACATAGAGCATTCTTTTCACATAGAGCTTATTCTTTTCACATAGAGCATTCTTTTCACATAGAAGCATTTCTTTACATGAGCATTCTTTTCACATAGAGCATTCTTCACATAGAGCATTCTTTTCACATAGAGCATTCTTTTCACATAAGAACATTCTTTTCACATGACAATTCTTTCTACATAGAGCATTCTTTTCACATGAACATTCTTTTCACATAGAGCATTCTTTTCACATACGAAGAGCATTCTTTTCACATAGGCGTACTTTTCACATAGAGCATTCTTTTCACATAGAGCATTCTTTTCACACTTAGAGCATTCTTTTCACATAGAGCATTCTTTTCACATAGAGCATTCTTTTCACATAGAGCATTCTTTTCACATAGAGCATTCTTTTCACATAGAGCATTCTTTTCACATAGAACATTCTTTTCACATAGAGCATTCTTTCATAGTGATGCTTTTCACATAGAGCATTCTTTTCACATAGAGCATTCTTTTCACAGAGCATTCTTGCCACATGAGCATTCTTTTCACATAGAGCATTCTTTTCACATAGAGCATTCTTTTCACATAGACATTCTTTTCACATGAGCATTATTTTCACATAGAGCATTCTTTTCACATATGAACTTTTCACATAGAGCATTCTTTTCACATAGAGCATTCTTTTCATAGAGCATTCTTTTCCACTTAGAGCATTCTTTACATGAACGTTCTTTTCACATAGAGCATTCTTTTCACATATTGAGCATTCTTTTCACATGGTGTTCTTTCACATAGAGCATTCTTTTCACATAGAGCATTCTTTTCACATACATTCTTTTCATAGGACTTGGAATTCTTTTCACATAGAGCATTCTTTTCACATAGAGCATTCTTTTCACATAGAGCATTCTTTTCACATAGAGCATTCTTTTCACATAGAGCATTCTTTTCATAGAACATTCTTTTCACATAGAGCATTCTTTTCACATAGAGCATTCTTTTCACATAGAGGCATTTCTTTTCACATAGAGCATTCTTTTCACATGACTTCTTTTCCACATAGAACATTTCTTTTCACATAGAGCATTCTTTTCACATAGAGCATTCTTTTCACATAGAGCATTCTTTTCACATAGAGCATTCTTTTGTGAGCATTCTTTTCACATAGAGCATTCTTTTCACATAGAGCATTCTTTTCACATGAGCATTCTTTTCACATAGAGCATTCTTTTCACATGAGCATTCTTTTCACATAGAGCATTCTTTTCATAGGCATTCTTTTCACATGACATTCTCTCTTATGTTTCTTTGACATTCTTTGTCTACATAGACTTTTCACATAGGCATTCTTTCCTGAAACATTCATTTCTTGTAGAACATTGCTTTTCACATAGACATTACCATAACAAAGCCTTTACCATACTTTAGAATATTCATGACATTCTTTCACGCAGTGAACTCTCTCTTTGCATTTCCATAAAGCAATACTTCACATAGAACAAAAAAAATCAAGTGCCCAAATTTTACATTAACAAGAGGGGATCAAAACAAGTTCTCTTTAACTGTGATCTTAGTCTATGGTTGTCTTGCAATAAGAAAGAAAAAAATACAGAGACCACTGAAGACAGCAGATGAAGATCTAAGAAAGAAGTATAGAACAATAAAAATACTTAATCTAAGATCAAATGGAACTTTACAATACCTAGTTAGATTTTGAAAATAAAATTATATATCAAATGGTAATGGCTATTTTTATAGGTAAATCATAAAGCAATAACCTGAAAATCAAGCTTAAATTTCTTTTCCTATAGTATTTTTAATAAATATAAAAAGATCCTGTTTTACTGAGGCAAATTCCAGGAGACCACAACATACAGAACTTGTGTGGACCAGCTTTTTGTCAGGAGTCCCAATTAATGGAAAGTAAACAAAAATAAAATCCATACCAACACCAAACTGTTAATCAAGAGTAGAAGGATTTCAAAAAGGAGAGTGAAGTTGTGCACTGAAGGCTTTGTTTGTTAGACATTTATATTAGTATTAAGCTTATGACAGCAAAGTTAAAATGACCAGAGAGACCAGTGTCTCATCATCTATTCAAAGTACACTTTGCTGTCATGACTATCAATGAAACTGGTCAGACAAGTTCTATTCAATTTGGAGGGGTTGGTGTGGGAAGAAAAAAAGCAAATGTTTTAAAGTAATTGTCCTCCAAACCTGCAGCTCCCAAGATTGACTTTTTTTGCTAGTATATGTGACCTTGTGTGAAAAATTTTTTATACACCTTTTTTCAAGCACCAAGTTAGTTTTTTTTAATCTCTGTTCAAGAGGTTACTACTTCTATCTTGAAGCACCTAGTAGTTTTCGCTTCATGAACTGGACATTCAGGTATACAAATCAGTCTAGCTCAAAGCAGCACTAGTGAGGTGTGTGTGTGTGTGGGGGTCATCTACTGAAAATCTAATTGTTATTCTTAACTTACTAAGTGAATTCTTCAAGACAAACTTTCTAATTGGGACATGAGAGGTGGCTAACACCCATACAAATATTCCCTCTCCACCAACTTACCTCTCTCTCTTTTAAATTCTAGGCCATTTTTCATAAATATTATTGCAAAAATAAATTTCTGTGAATTATAGAGGAAGAGATAGAATGAACAATTAGCAAGGAACAGAAATTCCTTTTTTTTTTTTAATTTATTAGAGTAAATGTTAGTATAATTGTGCCATACTTCTTTGATGTTTGTGACTAGTTATTAATAGAGATTAAAGATATTTTCACTTTTTTCTGGTTACAGAGATTGAAAAGTTTACAAAAGGTAGGTATTAAAATGGTAAAAAAAATTTATTCATGACTTAAGTTATTTTTTTTAGTTGTAACTATGATATTAGGATTTCTGTCTACATAATGTCACATGTATGTTTTTTTTAAGAAACATTTCAGTGCATCATGTAGTCTTGATTTTATTTAATATAGGTACCTAAAAAAAAATAAATAAATAAAAGTGAAACCTAAGTTTTAAAAAGCATTTTAAAAACAAGAAATCTTTCTTGATTTTATTTTTAATTCTCAGCTGTTTACTATTTCCAATTATCAAAATACTTTGCTGTATTACAAATCAAATTTAAAATTAGTTTTTTTTTTTTTTTACACTTTTCAGAAACTTTGATGAAGATTAACAAATTTCTGAATTAAAACATTACTTTTAGTTTAAAAAATTGCAGAAAAGCATTATTTTAAAAAATGGAAATGGGTGTTTTTCTGAGGTGTTAACACATTTATTGATAACCTGATGATTGAGAGATTTAGGCAAGGGAAGAAATTTTTTTTTTTAATTACCCAGTATTTTAAAAATATAAAATATTTTAAACATTTTGTCTCCTAATTTATGTACCAACACTTTAATCAACTAAATCCATTAAAGTGTTGGTTTGTGAATTTAGTGACAAAGTAATTGTGAGTTCAGTCTTTGGGTTGGGCAGTCTACTTGAACTCAGTAGAAAGGGGCGAGTAATAACTAAGCAGTAAGAAAAGTAAGAATTATACAACATATCTAGACATGGGGAGTAGAACAGAATGACCTATCCCTGTAGATTAAATAAAGGGTTCAATTCAGAATTCCCATTAGATTATCCAATTTGATATACATCTGACTGAAGAAAACTGGATGACAATGACCAAAATGTCATGATAACAAAGATGGGGACATTAGTTTGAATATAAATAATGGTAACTCCTCATCCCAGAAATTCAGACAGAAAAATACAGTAGTAATTCACTTTTTTTTTCCTTACTAACGAAAAGACAGTGTTTGCATTTTTGAAACCAGAAGTAAATTTCCAACTTGGTGACATCAATGACAGCATAAAAATGTTTCTTTCTTATGCTAAAGTTATTAGGAGAGTTTTGTAATTTGCTTGAAGCATTGTGTGTATTAAGTGTATGGGTAGGTTTTGAAGGCTATCACAATGCTAAAGTTATTGTAGTTAAGAAGGTACATTGATAGAGCACTAAGTAATGAACAAATTCACTAATAATGCCTTGTAAAATTAACACTCCTCTCTAGGCTCATATAAAATTAATATTTTGAGAACTAGTGTATGCTCATTTGGAAATTCTACAAGCAAGATAACTTTACTTTAAGAATGTGATGCCTAGGAAAAGATTGATGAACCTAAGTTTGTCGAGTCTTACAGTAGAAATAAATGGAGTTATTTTTCCTGATACAATAAAAAATTAAAAAAAAAATCGTGTAAAAAAAAATCCAACGAAAACTAGGTATTTTCTTTAAAGCTCTTGAAACTGATCAAAAAACATGACAATTCAAGCCATTTTTATTCATGAATTCTAAAAAAATAAAAAACCAGCACAACGTTTGTAAATGTGAAAATATTTTGTAATAGTTTAAAGCTCTAGTTAATCTAAGACTAGTTTAATTTGTTCTGTTTATGAAAATGACTAGTGGTGGCTCAACTTAAAGTATAGAAAAGAGATTAAACTCTCTCACTTTGGATGGTAGCCAGCCTAAAAAAATTTAAAAACCAATTGAGTGTACTAATGTCGATTGTGGAATTACCAGCCCTTGACTATCAGGCTTTAGCTTCTCATGAATATACTTCCACTATGAGAAATGGCTATGGCAGGGGTCGGCAACCTTTTAGGAAGAATGGGCCAGACAGCTATGTAGTTTTGTACCATTGTCGAATTTTAATGAAACTTTCAGGACTTATTCACAAATGAATGAAATTCTTTTTGAAATTATTATTTTTAAAAAATCTTGGTAAATTTTTGTTTTTACATCTGTTACACCACCCTCCACATAAATTAATGAAATTTTAAGAAATTAAATTTTGTTGGGAAAATTGGCTTTATTAATTAAATGCAGGACTCATTGGGGAATGTAAGTCATCTATTTTTTGCCTCTATTTCCAAAAGCCTGCTCCAAATAGTAAAATAAAATAAATACAATTAACTATTTGATAGTAAATTAAAGTAAAGTAATTAAACTTAAGTTAAGGATATTTATAATCTGAAGAAAAATTTTTTTTCGATAAATAATGAAATTAAGAGAATTGTTTTCATTTTTTCTTTTTTTAATTATAATCTATAAAGTTTCAAAAATATTTTAAAAAATACTTTAAAGATTTGTATATAAACTTATTAAACGAAGATTAGACCTACTAATTGAAAATTAAAAAGTTTAATATAAATTATCATGCCTTCCTATTTTTAAAATAATTTACAATTTTTTTTTTGTGTATTTGAAGTTTTTTTTGTATGGTAATTTCTACGTGTAAATTAAAATGTCATGTATTTCAGAGTTTCTTCCCCTTCCTGAAAAAAATTTGTACAATATGTCACTTGTGATTGTCATACACTTATCTTATCACGGATCTGTCAACACATATAGTGGAAAAAGGTTAGAAAGTTGAACACTGTGTTTAAGAAATAGTCTTATTCTAAATTTCATGCTATAAATAATACTTGTGTAAATCAGATTTAATTTAACATTATTTTTGGAAAATTAGCAAATTTAATGTGTCACAGGTGTATATTTTATTTTTGCAAGATTTTTAAAAACCAAGAATTCACTTTTGTTTAGAAACGTGTCAATCACTTAAAAATATTGAAAAATTAAAAGATAAAAAAAATATATTGAAAACTTTTAGATTCCAATCAATATAATTTCTGTTTGAAATACACCAGAGTATTTTGCTTACTAGAAATAGTACATAATCATTTAGCTTTTAAAACTACTTCTTGACATAAACTTGACGCTACGATATTTCAGACAGGACCGACACAATTGACATGTACCGAAACTGGGTCCACATTCATAAACAAACGCATCATTATCTTACAAAGATACATAATTTAATTCAACAAAAAATCAGTGATTCTGTGTTACGAAAAAAATCGTTTGGAGCGGTAACAAAAATTAAAATAAGTTTTATTTTTGTGTTAACGCTCCTGACTATCATTGTTTCTTTTGGTTTTTGTTGTTTTTTAATTTTATATAGACAAAAAAAAACTAAGAAACAAAGCCCTCTCCCCACAAAAAAAATCAATCCTACTCTTTAAAAGAGGGAAAGTACCTCCACCTCAAATCAAAACAAGAACTTTTATTCTAACTTCATAATACATACAAATAAATTAAATCCGTGAATTTTTTTTTCCCCCTTTAGAGTTAAATTCACTTTGTTTCCCTTTTTTACAAGGTCAGAGTCGGTCAATCAAAAGACCGGGAGAAAAAAACGAAAACAAAAAAAAACATGAAAACAAAAATTTCGTCTCTAAAGGAAGATGGGTGTAAAAGAAAAGAAAAAGAAGCCTTTCACCTATGGGAAAATTGTCAAAATAAATTAATGCATTTCGGGCGCTATTTTTTAATGTATTACTGATGCATGATTCTTTGAAAAAATTAAGTGGAATCCAATGGATATAAACAAGACAAGTGTTACGCAGAAACTGGGTTTTAGCGCTTCAAACGATTTTTTATACAGAACGCTGATTTACCTCCCTTACATAAGGTGTAATGAGCTCCTATTTTTTTTAGAAAATAAAAAATTGCGTTTGAAGAGAAAAATATATTTTTCCGGTATAAATGACATCTAAAATAAAATAAAAAAGCATCCCTATCAATACGCTATTTTTTGTTCAGTCTCAAAAAATTATATAACCATAAAAAAGTGAAATTTTTATTGGAATAGTTTGGAAAATGTTTCCGTTTGAAATCAAGAAAATACAAACTTGAAGCAAAATGACCATAGATTGGTGGGGGGGTCAGTTTAAATTTAAATAAAAAAGACGCCAAGAGGAATTATGGCGTTACCAGTTCCGAGCTAATGTCAGAAACTGAAATAGCGAAATTAAATTTAATTCAACTTTTAATTGAAAAAAAGTCTCGGGATAAAACAAGAACAGACTAGTTTCCCAATTCTAAAGTTTTTTTTTTTTTTAGCATCAGATTGAAATTTGTTATTTGTTTCTCCATATTCTGCCTATGTCTTTGTTCAACAAATGAAACTAACTTGGTTTGGGGGGAACAATATACGTCAAGAAATTTTGTCACCCTAAAAAAAAAAAAAAAAAAAAAAGTAGAGACCGAGCTGAGACGAATTGAGAAATTGCAGTTTCCAGATGTTATTTTAATTTTAATTTCTGACTATGCATGAAATACTTTCTTTTTAACGTTATTTGTTTTACGAATTACGAGATTATTGAACTAGGTTTATTTTAATTACAGAGAAATTAGGATAAAATTATTGCATTTGGAACAGTACTATTTTTATAGTTATTTTTGAAGCGCGACATTTTGAACCCCCCCCCCAAACCACCAAAAAAAAAAAAAAAAACCTAAATGCCTATCCGACCTGATTTAATTATTTTTGCTAAAGTGAGCCCTAAAATAGATAAATGTTTTTAAGAAAAAAGATAGATAAATACGTGCACTAATATAAATCAAATCAATATTTGGTACACAGAATTCATTTTGCAATAGTCGGCAGTATTCGAAATTGCTTGGAACGGAAAATCCCATATTTCTCTCTCATCATGGTGTCAATTAAAAAAAATGACGCCCTCTTTTTTTCACATAATCTGTAGTCATTTTGCTTAAAGTTTGTATTTTCTTGATTTTATATGAAAACTTGAAGAATTGGCAACATATTTCATTGAAATTTTCACTTTCACGTTTATAATTTAGTTGAGTAAAAAGAAAATAGGCGTTGAAGTACTAACTCCAATTATTTTGAACTAAAAATTAAAAATGGTAGTTTCACTTTTAACGTTTTAAGTTTAGGCTCATAACGTATTTTAACATCTTTTTACTTTCAGAAAAAAAAGAGGGAACAAATTAGTGAGGAATTTTAACTAAAAATGAAGGAACAGGAAAAAATACTAATGAAAAAGAAAAATAAACAGACATTCTCCCGTGTTCTTAACAGAATGAATGACAACCAACAGCGTTGTCATAATCTAAGAATAAAATATTTCCCTTTTCCTAAAATGTTTTTTTGTAAGAAATAGTTTTTAATGTAACTTGAAAGTTTGTTTTTTTTCTTTTAATGCATTTTTCTACCTACACTTTTTCAAAATGCTTGACATTTATTTTTGGTCTTTTTTACTCCCAATAAGACGTTCTTAAAACGAAGCACTACAAAAACATGTTATCAATGACAGCAATTCGCCTTGATAACAAAAGAGAATAGATAGAAAAACTGGAAATAAATGCAACTTACATTTTTGAAGAACTCGGTCAAATATAAATAGATATATAGATATCAGAAAATGCTGTGCGAATCTGACATGATAAAGAAATAAAAACATTTTATTTTAAGCTCGTATTTGCGTCAAATAAGAACAGTACACTTGAATGACCATGTTGAAAGATTTTTAGGTCAAATAAGATAAAAATAAACATCTCTAAATTCTTAGCCTGACATTTCCGTCTATTTATCGCAAGGCTGTTAACTTTCTTTCTGATTATTAATTGAAATAAAAAGTCTAAAGCCTTACCTCCAGACTCAAGTAAAGAGTTTCGCAGAAATTACTCCGTTTCTCAGAGGATTAACTGGACAGTTAAATAAATCAAAATTAATTTCAGATTTTTGTTGAAGAACGTAGGATCAGTTCTGCTCGTCAAGATAGGATGATACTTACTTAAGTCTATGTTGAATTCATTTAAATTAGTGAATTCAATAACGACATTTAACACACACACATATTGTGTGTACTGTAGTCTTAAGCTTTGATAAATTGGAAAAGCAGTTTCATTGATTTGATTATCAATGACTTATCAAATTTTGATTTGATTATCGATGACATATCAAATTTTGATAAGTCATCGATAGCCTTCCTCAGATAAGAACGAAAGAAATATGTCCTTAGGTGTGTAATATCCCAGCCTTTCTTGTGAATTTAGGGTAAATCCTTATCCTTTTTTCAGAATGGCTTGAAAAAGTGAAAGATTCATATATATTTTCTGCTTAAGTATGATAGATATGTCTTTCGTTGTGTTTTCCATGTCCAACAATATGTGCAGTTAATCCAGACAAATTTTCTTAAATAAAACTTGACAAAGTGGAAAACTGTTTTATTCACTTTTCTAATTTGTCATATACAATTATCTTATATATATATATATAGATAATGGAATTGTATATTAATTTCTTGGCAACAAGCCGTTTCTAGTAAAGCCGAAGTAACCATGACAACAGTCTGCGTCTCTTGGAATTCCAATCTGTTACTATGGTTACTCCCGCCTTCCCAGAAGTGCCTCGTTGTCAAGAGAATTCAATTCACGTAGTTACGTCATTATCTTTATAACTGTGTGTGTTTGTGTGTGTATAAGCAAACACGGGTTCGCAGCCCAATAATAATACTCTTCTTGGGGGAAAGCATTTTTTTTAAATTTATGCAGTTGAAAAATTCAGATCTAAATTTTTACGTTTCACCCAGGGTGTCGACTTTGTTTTATGAGGAATATGTGAAGGTTAACGAGTTTGTCTACTAGGGAAAATTTAATTTTTTTTTTAAAGGTGCAATAATTAATTATGGCGCTTGATAAAATATTCAGAAATTGCACTTAGCTCATTTCTAGCCTTCACTGAGACCCTATGCAATAGTGATCGTTTGTAGCGTAAAAACTGACAATCATTAAGTGTTTATGTCCCTGCGAGTGTGTGTATTTCCGATACGAGAAAGAGAATAAGATTTACTTTCACTGTTTAAATAAAGATTTAAAAAACTGATGTCTACTCAAGTCTACTAACGTTAAGTTTATAGTAATAAAAAATATTTCTATGTTCCAACCAGGTCAATACAATAAGGTCATAAAACCTTCACTAATCAGCTCTAACACCCCAAGTTAGTCACAAAAATAAGGAAGTATAATAAATGTAATTATTATACTTACATTAACGAATCCAAACATTAGAAATGAGATGGAACCAAATTATTCTTGGCATCTCTTACTGTGACTGCATCACAAATGATAAATGCAAAACACAATCATACAAGAAACAGGCTAAGAGGAAGACCTCAAAATCACCATCAAGAAGAGGAAAATGAAATGGCATGTAGCAAGAGCTTTCCACTGTCATCCTACAAGTTGCCACCTTAGGTAAAAGGGGAGACAGAAAAATGGGCTGACAAAGCCACTTAGTAGACTGAGAGTTCAGTTACAGAGAAGCAGGCATTGGCATGCAACCAAAATTTATGGAAAGAGCTGATCAGGTACTTAGCTGCATAGCAACCCTAAGACCACACTGGGTCATGGGCTTTAAATTTGATCACCATCTTTTATAAGAAATTCCACACTCAGAACCAAATGAGGAGAGAAAAGGAAAAGTGCATGAGAGAATATAAGGAGACAAAAACATGAAAGAGAAATAACCACAACATTCAACAAAAGAAAAAAAATATATCAACCTCACACCAACAACTTGTGCATAAATTAATTTTTAACTTGTATAAAAATATTGAGCATGAAAAAATATGTAGTCAATTGCTGAAGCTGCCTGATGAGTAGACAGGATAAACAATTACTAAATGTCTGTATTTTATATCTATTTCTGAGATGAGGTTTTGTAACTACATTGTCCAGACTGTTGTCCTTTATTGCCTGACGAAGACCAGAGTGTAAAACAGCAAAAACATCATGAATATGACAATAAAAATGAGGACAACAGTCCGAATAATGTAAATAATTACTAAAGGGTCTATGAAATTCCAAAGTGGAGGTGCTGAATATAACATTAACTAAGTGACTAATTTTATTTGTATTAATTTTTATATATATATATAGTAATTTTTTTTTATTACAATGGTTTATAAAAATGGAAGGAGTTAAGCAATATGCTTTTGTAGATGTGTCAATATTGCTCAATCAAAAGTGAGAATTAGGCTGAACTATGAAGTTGAAAATTAATTCTCACTGTTGATTGAGAAATATTAACACTTCTACAATCATACTGTTTAACTCCCTCCAACCACCACTTCCTAATTTTCTAAATAACCATGAATTCATCTAATATTTTCTAAATAACCATGAATTCATCTAATATTTTCTAAATAACCATGAATTCATCTAATATTTTCTAAATAACCATGAATTCATCTAATATTTTCTAAATAAATCATTTTCATCATTCTTAAAATATCACCTGAAGAAGAACAGTATTGCTCTGAAACATGAACATTTTTGTGTAGTGATGTCTTTTTATAAACCATTGTAGTAACAAAACTACTATATTAAGCTCTATTTTGTATTGAGCACTCTTTATAAAAGTAAATGCATGAACAGTGGGTTTTAATCTATCTGTTCTTTCACTTCCTTATCTATATATATATATATATATATATATATATATAAAAAGCAAGCTGATGAATTCATTTATATGGTGCGATATTTTAAACTTCATGTATATTATGTTGATAAAATAAAATATGGCTCAGTTAATGGACATCTGTTTTAAAATTTTAAAAAATATTTCTTGTAGTTTGCAAATGTACAGGTTGAAAAAGTGAATTAGAAAATGTCTGAAACTTTAGGATAACCAAAACGTATGAAAAACTCATATCCCATAACCCATTACAGTTGGTGGAGTACCATATATACTGCAGCCATAGTAGCAGTGGTGTTGTCTTGATAGTCCACCCCACTTCCAGCTGGTTTTTGAGTTCAGAATTGTTACCCCCCTAGACTGGTTGTCATCCAAGTCTAGAGATCTCAGCCTGCTCTTCTATTTAATCAATAGCAGAGAGAAAGAGATGGAGCCATATCATTCCCAAGATTATTCGCACAAAAGTGGATATAACGAACAATTGCAATTTCCAGCTTGTATCGCAGATTTTCCTCTTCCAAGTCAATAACCGTCACGCCACCTACACATGCACTGTCTAAAATCTAAGTTAACAATAAGTTGAAATAGTGACAAAATTGCATCGAAGATGGTCTTTAAAATGTTGTTCAGACAATAGATACAGTTATCACAGCATTTTGGTTCTTCTATACTTCATCAGGTGCATAGTCTGTAAAATAAGTGAGAAAAACAACTTGATTCTTTGGAAAACGGCGGAAGGAAACAGATTATTTCATGTTCTCAGATGATTATAATCTATACACAATCAAGTTCACCTACAGCTTTGTCAATCAAAGAAAAGCACATTGTGCTGAAATTTACAGTAATCTCACCTATGCAACTGGTCAACAATTGAATATCATCTCTTTCAACTTTCTCATTCTCCAGCAGTGCTTGCTATCAATTATCTGAACCTTATCCCAGAGATTCTAATACATTTTCTTTTCTTCTCTATCCAGATATGATAATCTACTTGATTTCTCCAATTTTATTTTGTCAATCTTCTTCTATGTACCCTGTCCTTTCAGGACGTAGGCGATCATGGCTTTCTATGTCTCCCTATCCCTGGTGGCTCTTAGCACACTTTCTTCTGTTACACCACACAAATCCTCTTCTGTCATCCACCTGCTCAGGCCCTTCAAATATGTTATCTGCTGCTTTCCTCTGTCTCTTTTCTTTTTCTCTATCTGGCCTGTTAGTATTAGATTCTCCAAGCCCTCCTTCCTTCATTGCATGTCCCAGGAACTTCAGTTGTCTTCCTGATGCTCACTATTAATTTTCTTTTCGTTGCCATTCTTTTCAACATCTCATCATTGCTCACATGCTCAGTCCATGATATGTGCAGCATCCTTCTGTAGAACCACATTTCTGCTGCTTCAAGTTTTTCTTTCATCTTTGATGATACTGTCCAACATTCACTGCCATATTGAAGAACTGACATTTTTTCTAGATGTTTCTTATAAACACACAAAGGTTATAATTTGTCTGAACTAAATTTAGAATTTTTCAAACTTAGAGATAAAGAGTAACTGCACAACTGATAGAAATAAAATTGATGATCTGCCTTAAAATGATAATATATATATATATATATATAAAATAACAAAATAATTTAAAATTGTGGTGTTCAATTGAACTTGAACACTGACTCCTGATATCATTGGTAAATACATTAGCTGCTATCAGTGGGCTGTAAAATGTCAATTGATGAAGAGAACAATGCTGTGTACCTGGGTTGCGAAAAGAGCTTAAAAAAAAACAAAAAACAAACAAACAAACAAACAAGACCGACCTATATACCACACAACTTCTCTAAATTAACCATGGAGGTACATTTAGAAATTTAAACTTATTTGTATATCCAACTGAATAAGCACCAATTATATACGTATGGATCAGAAGTAGATATGAAGAGAGTACTAAAAAAAAAAAAAGACAAAAAGAAAAGGAATATAAAAAAAGTAAAGAGATGAAAAGAAAAAAGACAAAAAGAAAAGGAAATGAAGATGAAAAGCAGAAAAAGAAAAACTGAAGTCAAATAACCTGACGTGTCTCATAATATTAGGGTGGACAGTGGCTAGTAATTGCAGAGGTCACATGATACCAACACTAGAATTATTCTGGGCGGTTGTGTTAATGCCTAGTCTCAATTTCCAGAAGCAATCACCTACTCCAAAACAATGATAATGCAATAACGAGTTTGAACACAAACCCATATTTAAGCAGTTAAACGTCAAGGGCGTTACAAAGTTAAATTGAAAAACCCAATATTTTCACGTTAATTTGGTCAAAGGGATTAAAAAAAATAAAATAAAAAAAATGGACAGGTAATGACATTTTGAGTTCAAAATGAAAGCATTGAGACCTGAAACTTCAAATATGTTGCCAAGTACCTCAGATAAAATATTTTATTAGCTGTTCTTGGTACATGCCAAGTAGTAGCTGCTTGTTTTGTTTTTTTTTCTACTGCCTACTAGTTATATATAGAAAAGCTATTTTTCCCCAAATGTTCACTCAATCACTTTTTCAGTCATTACTTTGACAAAACATTTTCGACAAACTTAGTGATCGTTCAGAGTGTAGAGAGCATTGGATTGATAATGAATGGTTTGGTTGTTCAATTTTACAACGTCAACATTTAAGTTATGTAATGTCGCATTTTGTGTTGGTCACTTAGTGAAGGATCAAACTGACTATTCAGTCATAATGGTTAAATGTATTAGCCTAACCATTCTCCCATTTTTTTTGGGGTGGGGGTGGGGGGACAATAATTATAAAAACATTAATTTATACTAGGTTGTCAAAAATTGTTAATCTGCAAAAAGGTCTGTGTATTGCACATATACGATTCAACAGGAAACAACTTCAAATTAATCTATTATTTCAATGGTCAGAAAGACAAAAATTATCTAGAGTTAGTTTATATATATATATATATATATATATATAAAAACTATGTGTGTGTGTGTGTATTTAGGTAGAAATCTCTTTTATCCAGGTTTCATTAAAAATGACAGACAATCTATTATGGTTAAATTTTTCAAGCAATTTTTTCATGTGATCTTATGATTTTGTTTTTCCTTTTCAGAACCTAAATTTTATAAAATTGTCCGAATATTTTGTTTATCCAAGTGCTTTTGGCTATACTTTTAGCCATTATTGAGGATGGATTTTATTTTACGTGTAACAATGTATGTAGTGTAATTCATGTTTGTAGAATAGTGTGTGTTTTATGTTCCAAACACGGTCAGCACGTTGTTAGTAACAATAAAAAAAATAAAATCTTGACTGGCAATTCTGCAGCAAGTCTTCATTTTGCAAATACAATATAGCATGCGATCATTGAGATAGATGAAGTTCTTGTAAGTGCAGCATATTTTCCAGACCTTGTCACTCTCAGACTTATTTTCCTTGGATCTATGCCACACACCTTGTCTGGTCAGTGGTTTCAGCAAATTCCTAGAAGCATCGTTCCAGTATTAATCATGGACTGTATGAAGAGTGTTTACCAGTCACTCAAAAGATTTTCATACTCACTTTATTTGAAGTGTCATAAAGAAAGGCTAATAAGTTAAGATTTTAGTCACAGACATGATTTTAATTTCTATGCCACCACCTAGAAGCCATAAAGAAAATTCCACTGCTGTTTGATTTCTTTTCTTTTTTTTAGATGATTGTTTTATCAATACCTGGGAAATAACTGAGGGTTGACAAGGGATGTAACAGCTTTATTATTCCTCCTCCTTTCTGGATGTAAGCTAGTTATGAGAGAGTGGTTTCCCCAAATGCTCACTTATCTGCTTTACTCAATCAGCCAAACGTGGCATGCTAGTGATTAAACATTTCCAGCCAAGGCAGCATAGCAAAAAGAGAATTGTGTTCTTGCATTGTTTGGAGGTATTAGTAGCTTTGGCATAGTTTATTATCTATGCTACTAACATATGCTACATTGTGGTTTTAATGTGTGTGTGTGTGTGTGGACATGATTACAACAATAAAGCCAAAAATTCATAAAACAAAATAAATAAATAAAAAAATTGTTAAACTGAATTCTTTTCTAAATTTCTGTAGGTTCCAAAATTGAAGAGAAGAACAGGAAAAGAAATAAATCACTTTTTCATATTACAGTAAATGTTAAAGATGTTGTTCAACTTGCACTATATATACATATATATATATAGCACTATGGAGGAATGGTAGAGTTAAAACAAAAACAAAAAAACAGTAGCTACTCATGCATCTATGCATCAGTCATTCAGTAATGAATTTGAACACTTCCGGCTGCTGGTGTGATTACATTGTATATAACATGCTATGGTTCGCTTTTCTTCACCAAGCACTCATAACTCAGAGGTAGAACCACCGACTTATGCCAATTTGGTTGGGTTTCGATCCTGGCTAGAAGCAATTGGATGTCTAATCGTACTGATGAGCTGTGATTCAGCAAAACAGATCTGTCTATGGATGACTATGTATATATAGGTAAATAAAGCAAAATTATCATGAAAATCTTTATGCTATTATTAAGAGGAAAGGCAAGATGATTTTTTTGGTTATTGTATATTATGTTTTAATCTTTAGAATCTTCAAAATTTTGGCTAATATTTTTTTTTTTCATGGTGGGTGACCATAAATTAATGTAGGAAGGAAATCTTAGCTTCTTTTTTTTGTGGTGTAAAAAAAAAAAAAAGTGGGGTAGAAAATACTGATTTGAAAATTCTTGCGAAAATCATTTAATTCTTGGATTTTAATGAAAATTTCAAGGCTTATTCTCAAATGAATGAAATTATTTACTAGTCATAAATAGAAAAACCTACAATTCAGCAATCTCATGTATTTTAAAAAGAATTTTGATTTTTTTCTGTGTATAAACATGCTAGGTTTTCTAAATACAAATGCCCATATGCAACATTAGAAAATAAGACCAGTAACTATAGTTAATCTAAAGCCAAAGTACCTAAATTTCAATAAACCATTACTTAGAATATTTTCCTAATTTTTTAAATTACTTCCATAGTTAAAGAATTTTATATAATAGGTATTCATGTAATATTTTACAGGTATGCCCCCACCCTGTAAAAAAATGTTACATTTCCAGCAGTCAAAACATCATAAAACCCCTACCTTCTGTTAAAAAAATGCTTTTCTGTGATATTTACACTAAAAAGTAATATTTATTTCGAATCATATTAAGAAAACTTTAAATCAGCAAATCTTTCTCAAATAATATTTCACAAAAGTATATTTCATTTTTGAAAGATTTTTAATTCTTTATTAAAGATAATAATTATGAATTATGTTGTGTTGAAAGAATTGTAAATGGGTAAAATCATTTCCAATCAATTTAAATTCATTTTGAAATACGGCAAAACATTTCTGCTTATTAAAACTTGTAAATTTAACCTATAAGCTTGAAACTAAAATAAAGGCTTCAAGAAAGATTTTTGATTTTTAAAATTCATTTTAAATCTTATGCGTGTATGTATGTAAGGAGGTGCCTTTTCTGAACAAGTTTGAAAACCTGACTTCTATCAATCCTGCATCAGTGTGTACATATATAGAATGGGGAGAATCTTTTGCAACCTTGAAAGAGACTTAATGCAAAAGAAAAAAATGCATTTCTTTCATATTGAAAGAAAAATAAAAAAAACTTTTGATGTGGCTGAGTCAGGAAATAGTAAAAATACTCGGTTGGATTTCATAATATTTCGAAATGGACTTGATGCTAATAAGGCAAGAAAAAAAGAGAAAGAAAGAAACTGTTCATCCATATAAGGTCTTAACTTTTTAATACAAAATCGCAATAAATTTATAACATCTTTTCCTGCGTATAACACATGCCCAGAGATTTTAAAGAATTTTTTGTACAGTAGATTCCACTTTAAATACAACACATGGGGACACTAAGTGCTTGTTCCTTTTAAACAGATACTAAGAGGCAAGTTCTTGTTATCGCCATTACATTGAACTGGGATCCACTTTGTGTGTGTGTGTGTGTGTGTAAGACACCATATGGATAGTAGAATGAAAACTTTCTACCCTCAAATATCCAATAAACTAAAAGGTTCAGTTCAGAATTCCCTGCAGGTTACCTGGATCAAATACACCTGAAGACGGCCAGAGAACATAATGATCAAAACATTATGACAACAACAAAGATGAGGTCAATAGCTCACATGTAAAAAGTGTAAATATTGATAACTCTTGACTCCAGAAATTCAAACAAAGAAAAGTGTTGAATTGCTCTGTAATATTTGGTCTTGCTACACAGCATTGAATGGTGGAGAATCTCCTCACAGATGAAGAAACTTGAGACAAGGGAAATGTGGTTCTACAGAAGGATGCTGAGAATACTGCAGGCTGAACATGTGAGTAATAAGAAAGTTTTAGGAAAACAAATGAGGAAAATAATTTACAATTAGAAAGAGAGGGTTGGAATTTCTGAGACACAAACATAGGTATGGAGAATTTGCCATTCATATGCCATATTGAACGCAACAGAAACCAAGTTAAACACCAAATAATGTACTTAAATGAATAGATCACAAAATAAGATCAAAGAAGCTAGTAAAAAGTAAAGTTACTTAAAGCAACAAAAGACAGGAAGTTGTGGAGATCCCTGATCACCTATGCTCTAAAATGTGTAGCATATAATTAAAAAAAAAAAAAAAGAAAGAAAAAAAAAGGAGCTACGCCCATGCATGGTATTTTGTTAGTGATAATAAATAAAGTTCTTCAAGTAGACAAAAGAAAGATGGACAATCATGAGCAGTGATTTAGAAAGCCATTTTTGTCCAAGAAGTGGAGGAAAACTGGAAACTAACTTGTAATAAATAAGATTACAAAGTGCACTCTTTTTGTTTTTCTCAGTTACTCTACCTCTGCTACTGAACCCCCAAGCACTCTATAGACATATTGGCTGAAGCTGATGGAGTGGAGAAGAGAGAAAGAGGTTATTTTAGCCTTTTGGTCAGGACAAGAGATATTTACCACTACTACCTTTCTTCCTAAAGCCCAGAGATGGTGGAAGGTGGGAAAAATGGCAGAAAGACAGAAGCAGCAGCAGTCAGTGTTAATTTCTTAAACAAGCAAGCTAGCCAGCCACATTCTTCCAAGAGAATGAGAAAAGGAGGCAGAACAGGTGCATTGTGGGAAGAGAGCTATGGAAAGCAAGATAGAAGTTAGGATGTCATAAGGAAACAGGAAGTTTTCAACAATCCTCCTCTCCTGCCAACTCTAATTCTATTCAGTTTGTCATTCTAGAAATCCTACTTTGCCATTTCACTATGGTCACCCAGAAAAATTAAACAACCTTCAACTAGAATGAAGAGAAAACCAAACAGAGAAAGTGGGGAATGGAAAGGAGAAGAGATGAGACATGATGCTTTCTTCAGACCAGATAACTGATTCATTTATTTCTGAAGATTATTTCTTAAGGCTTCTATAGCTTGGAAGCAATATATTCCCACCACCTACCTCATCTTAACTTTTAAAAGTTAATATTCAAAGAATAGATTTTAAGTGCCAATTCTTGCATAGTGAGCATGTCAGGTAAACCTTATTTCATGAAATCATATGAGCACTTTTGAAAACATCACACTGCAGATATTGAGAAATGAATGTAGATCTCTTTTAAGGAATGAAAAAAAAATGACTGGGAGGTTTTATTTTTATAAATTAAAGAAAATTTAGTTTTAAATAATAAAACATTTGTACACAATTAATGCAAAATAAAATGTGACAATCTCAAAGAGATTTGTTAGGATAATTGTAATGATAGACAGAAACTAGGCTATTTCCTAAAATTAATTAATTTCTTTTAAAGCTATCTCCATTCATTAGTGATCATGGATCTTCATAAATTACTCTTCTTTATATACATTTTTTTATAATCATTTCCCCTCAAGCAAGGCAGGACCACTACTGGTGCACAGGGGGTTACAGTGAGAGGAGAAAAAAAACAACAACAAGGTACAGGGGATATCAAAGAAAGGATAGGAGAAGAGTGGGAATCAAGGAGATAGAAGATGGCAAATGACATTGCATTTAAACTTCTGGAGATTGTATCTATCAGGCTAGCAAGCAAACAGAAAGGAATCTCACAAACAGGAAGAGCAAGAAATGAAACTGTTAGATTTCAGTTACATCTATCTATTTTGGCAGTAAAAGGGTGGGACCTTAACACTAATCTAGTAACCCTTGTAAATACATGTGGTTAGGAAACCAGGGAAAAAAAGCTTGTTAAACCAGTTGCTATGAAAATATTTGTAGAAAAACAGAGGGAAGCCACATCTATGAAAAAGTGACTGAAGGCGAGCTGCCAAGTCAAGATTGATTATATTGCAGATCTTTGAATTTTGTTGAGAACCTCAAGATGAATAGCAGAAGCACCTGACTAGATATGGCAGCAGTATTCAATGCCTGGACAAATGGTAGATTTATAAATGTGTAAAATGGATTCTGATGAGAAAAACTTCCTGACCCAACCTTCATAGAAGTAGATACAGCTATAGATTTGATAGTCATTCCATTTAAGGTTTATCATGTGGATTACCATGAAGTTTTTTTCAACTAATGTTTACCCAATACAAGGCTCATGAACCACTCAAGTTGAAGGGTTACTGTTTAGAATTGTATTAGTGTAAAAAAGGGTAAGATAAGTTAGCTAATTCCAGAAATGAAGAGGTTAAGATTTAATTACAGAATAAAATTTCAGTGTTAAGGTAGAGACATTATGAGTATAGAGTTGAAGTAAAATTTAGAAGGAACCAGAAACCCAATCGTAAATAGAAACAAGGGATTAACCTCTACTCCTGTTCAAAAGCATGGTGAACCGGACAATAAGTAAACCTACCTACTTCTATTCTTGGGAAAGAATATGGGAAAGACAATGGAAGGGTTTCCAGTTGGATTGATTCTCCACAGTGTGGAATTCAGAATTTTACTTCTTTACTTCTCCGAGAGTGACTGCCAGCCAGTGCTAGAGAGCCCAGTCTTCTCTGTTTAACTTTTAACTTGGGGGAGAAGAGATAGATTTATGCCTTTCTCAAAGAAATAGTGCGAAAGGGAATGAAAGATCAAGCCAGACTTCGAAATCGGCTCACCAATTCTACTATCCACACAGAGTCATTACGCAAGTCACCCATCTAAGATTATATTACCATTTTTAATGCTACTCATGTACTAGAAAATAAAAAAAAAATATTAGAATTAAAATGAAAAAAATATTTGTGAAAAATTGCTAATGATAGACATTTAAATAGTGTTTCGTCTAATAATTTTGGTTGGTTGATTTTGTTTAGCGACATATCAATGGGTTATTTAATGCTGAAATGTGCGTTGTGGTGCATTGGATATCGGCTTGGAATGAGAAATCAGGGAGTCGAGTTCGAATTCCAGCTGAATTCATTGCATTCACTTACGCGCAAATACCCTTGGGAAAGGTATTAATCCGTCTATTCCTTCCAGTTATGGGTTAAATAACAGGACAGATTGGGTTCTATAGCCTTGGTCGGCAACCAGTCTATCGCAGAAAGCAATGGCAACCTACTGCGGGATAATCTTCTGCCCAGTCAGTCATGTCTCTTTCGAGACATGATCGCCCAAGCGTGTATCACATATGGCACTTAACTGACTGAATGCTGAAATATAGATATTTCAGAACAATTTTATGGCTTCAACTAAATATATTTTGAATGCATTTGTATGCCTTCAACTACAGATAAAATCTATTGTTGGTCATATGTGTGTATTTGTATTAGTGGTATTTCACTATAAAAATGTATTTTTATACTTTCACTGTGTTTTGCTTAGGTTTCACTATTTGCCCATAGTCAGGACCCTAACAGATGCTACCACCCTTGGTCAGGGTGAACCTGGAAATAACAGCAATTAAGAGGTAGTTCCAGGCTCCTTAAAAGCTTCACTCTCCTGAACTGCCAAATTTAGTTTGTTATACCCAGGACTATTCATAAAAACATTTTTACTAATAACTAGCAGTATAGCCTGGTGTTGCTTGAGTGTAATGAAAGCTTTAAAACTAATAATCCATGGTCCTGGAGCTCAGACTCTTTGGATGTTGGCACGAAAGACTAAATGCAATAGTTGTTTCCAGTTAAAGCGAAACTGTAGATTGAAAGAAAAATGAATGGATGTAAGTCAAATTTTCATTTCCTGGTATCAATATCAAATAATTTTTTTTTGTCGTAAACTGAATTTTGAAGGCTAAATAAGTCCTCTGAGTAAATGGTATCATGGCTGAGACTAAGAACTACAATTATACCTATGTAGAGCCAAACCCGAAGCAAAAACTAAAATAAAAGGGCTGAAAAAAATACAGACAGATAAACAGACACACACAGAAACATATTGCCTTATATATAATCGATTTTCTGCACTATTGTAAGAACTGCAACCTTGAAACTTCTGAATATCGTTTCTTATGTCTTTGTCTATGAGTGTATCAAATTTGATTAAAATCGGACAACTCCTTCTATACCCCGATTTTTTTCGATTATCGATTTTTGATATTTATCGGGGGTACATTGATGGAAAACCTAGCTAAGAACACTCACAGACGTTTATAGTACAACTGTGTAAATTTTCAAGAAAATCGGTTCAACCATTTCAGAGTCTATAGGTAATGGACACACACACAAAGTTCCATTTATAAATAAGTTTAGATTTAGATACTATAAGTGTATGAAAAAAAAAAAAAAAAAAAAAAAGAGAAGACAGATTAACCTATATGGAAAGAGGTATTATTTACATTAACTTTGGCAGTCTGGTTACTTTCTGCTAAACACCACTCCAGTTTTTTTCTTTGAGTCTTTATCACCCCCCTCCTTTAAAGCCCATCTGCCTACGCAGTCTGATGTAAAGTTTTTCTAATTGTACACGACATTGGCATTTCCAGATTTGGCAATCTTACTCAAGCAATTTAAGATTATTTAATTATTTCTCCCAATCAGAAAATAATAAATTATAAAGTAAAAATAATAATAATAAATAAATAAAAATATCAAAATAAAATTTAAAACCAGCAAACCCTTTCAAAAAGTCCACAATCAGGCTTTAATTTTAATGAACGGCTATCATCTTAATGGCCAGCTACATCTTTGTTATGTTTTAGGTTTGTCAAAACAAAAAGGTCCTGCTGAGTAAAGAGAAGTCGGTTATCTCAAAGAAAAGAAAAATACATTTCCCACATTTCTATGCAACTACTGTGGAGCTGTAACTAGTTCAGAAAGTCTAAAGGATTATCTATATAAAACCATTTTCTCAGATCAATGAGTAAAAGCAGCTTCAAGCAAATCAATCCTTTCAGTCTTAAAGGACAACAATCCTTCACTAGACCCTATACACTGATACAAAAAAAAAACATCTTAAAAGCTTTAACAAATAACAAAGACCACATCAGCTGAATACTTCAACAAAAATCATTAGCAAATGTAATGAGGAGAGAGAGAATATTATATATATGTTGGGTTGTGATAATGTTTAGCATCTAGATTGTTTTTCAGTAGTTTTACTGATAAGACATTTTGGCATGCAGGTTTTTTATTTTAAAGTGCTCAATATCAGGATGGAAATTGAGTGTGGATAGGTTTAATGCAAAGAATTTGTCACTTTAACTGAGCAGGTTCATACCGACTTCCAAGTTTCATGAAGACACCATTATGATGTCTGAACTCATGGCTGAGTATTGTTTTGTGCATGGAAGCATCTAATTTCAAAATTACTGCCATTTTTTTTTTTGGACTAAACTAATTTTTCCTCTATTTTTGCTTTTTATTACAAAGAAGTGCCTTCCAACAAGACTAACTGGTATTTCTATCCCAAATACTTCTATCCCAAATACTTACCTAATTCTGTATTGGAAGCCAATGATTAGACAGCAATATTCTGCATATAGGTTGAAATACTGATAAAAAATAGTTTGATTCTGATGAGGTACTCCATTTTTATAGCCTTACTTAGGCTTATTTCCTGAATTCTTGTAAATGACTCCATTTCCATGAACAGAAGAAAGTTTTGTTTGAGAATGGGGAATGGCTTACTTTCACTGTTAAGATCCTTTCTTCAAAGATGATTCTCTCACCAGTGACATCATCATTAAAATTTAAAGACATGAAAACAGTTTCACAGGTGATGACGTCTATCATGACACAGCAAATCTTAGTAGAATGAAGTGGATGGGAGAGAGTTTCAGCTCAAATCCAATAGATATTAAATGGTTAAAATAAATTATTTCTTTTAGAAAGTATTGTCACTGTCATACTTTTTATAACTGCTAATGGCCAGGAACCAAGGTAATGGTTATTGATAGACAGGTTATTATATACAATAATTGAATAGGTATTCATTGTCAGCCTTTTTTATCTGCTGGCTTCTCCATGAATTAAAGTGTATCTAAATATATAAGTTGACCTTGATGTCAATGTTTGTTTCATGACTGAACACAGAGACACGTCCTGAAAATTGTGTTTAGTCATGAAAAACTGTCACCACTCAGTGTTGACATCAATTATATATATATATATATATATAAATGTTCATTAAATGTTAAGTATTATCTGTAGACTGAGAGAAGAGTGAAAACAAGAAATGCAAAATGAATTTAACACAATAAATGAAATTAACGGAATACTCAGAAAAACTAAACTACATTTTGCCATCAGGCAAAAGCAACGAATCAAGATCAGAGAGACAAATATGTTTATGGCTTTCAGTAAAAATAGAGACAAGACAAGTTTTATTAATGAATTCTGCAATCCTGAAGGCAAGTTGGAAAACACCTTCAAGATAATGGGAACTGGGGTTGGAGAGTTGCTGCTGAGGTGGAGGACTTTTAAACAATAGAAGAAGAATTCTCTATAAGCAGTGACCTAGAATGTTGCACAATCAAAGTTGTTCTAATGTAACTATACAATAAAGTCATTCTGCCACAGTCTATTGTTGGTGCTCACTCAGTGCTTTTCAATGTCAATTTCATGCCCAACTTATTCTCCCTCCCATTTTGTGTCGGGGGGGGGGGGAAGAAAAGTGAATTAATGGTGTATACACATACTCAGATCTAAAGAAAGTGTGTTCACCAGCCATATCCTTGCAGGCTCAGGCATATGCAGTTGAGAAGGGACAGTTGGGTAGAGAAAAAAATAAATTACAAGTGTATGATAGGTATACACAAACAATGAACACACCCAATTTATATTAAATGGTACATCTACGAATATGAGAAACACACACAAAGTTTGGCGAGTTTGATCAAGAAGAAATAAAATTACTTGTTTCTACTCTGGAGCTGATGAAGAATGTGAAGGCAATATTGATGACACAGGTATTCATAGTTTGTACAAGAATAACTTAATAAAAATCAACTTTACCATTTCTTAAATCCTACTCCAATATATTTAACTAATGATTTAAATAAAAAAAAAATAAAAAATAAAAAAAAAAATAAAAAAAATGTGTTTTCCAACATAACAATATAAATAAATGTCCATGAAAAATTAATAAGCAGCTGTATATCATAATACATTTTTGTGGGGAGGAGTAACAAGCAGGGTACATTTATTTAGCAGCTGAAAGTAGATATTGGTAGTGTTTGTGTATGTGTGTGTATGCATGATTTTGTACGTCCAATTATGATATATCTATATAGAAAACCAGCAGTATGAATTTAAGTGCCTAGCACTTTGTGTGTCCTGCTAAATATTTTGTGTATCTCTTGAAAGCATTCTTTCAGGATGTATAGAAACCAATCTCCCATTTTTGTGTTTTTTATGATTGATTTGTTTTTTACAGTTTATCAACCCTTTACAGGTTATTTAAAGTCAAAACATTTTTAGATTTTAATATTTTTTTTTAGATAATTGTTCAGTTATACAAGTACTAGCAGTATAGCCCTGCGTTGCTCGGGTGTAATGAAAACTTTTATATATATATATATATATATAAAATCGATTTTCTGCACTATTGTAAGAACTGCAACCTTGAAACTTCTGAATATCGTTTCTTATGTCTTTGTCTATGAGTGTATCTAATTTGATTAAAATCAGACCACTCCTTCAATTACCCGATTTTTTCAATTATCGATTTTCAATATTTATCGGGGGTACCTTGACACAAAACCTAGCTAAGAATACTTGCAGACGCTTATATTACAACTCTGTAAATTTTCAAGAAAATCAGTTCAGCAGTTTCGGAGTCTATAGGTAATGGATACATACACAAAGTTCCATTTATAAATAAGTTTAGATTACTAATTAGCTCATAGCTGACAGAGAAAAGAAGTGGATTTATACCTTTCCCAAGGGTATTTGTACATACATGAATATAATGAACCCAACAGGAATTGGAACTTGATTCTCTGATTAATAATTCAGAGTCATTATCCATTACACTACTTGTGTATCCAAGTTTACATCACTTGATACTCCTAAGCATTCACTCATCTAGGTACCAGAACTAACAGTGCTTAAATTTGGTGATCATACAGGAATTGGTGTTTCAGTGTAATGTAGTCATCAGCCAAGTGGTTTTAAATTAGGGAGATGTTTCTTTGCTATGGTGGTTCCATCTATCAGTATAAATCTGTATTACTTTAATTGGAAAGATAATTCAGGTTTGGTTTGTTACTTAGAAGAAAAAAAAAAGACAAGATTACTTTTGATAACACATAAAAAAATGTTTCAACAAGATGTGACTGTAAGCTCTTGTTTTTATGAGGCAGCCATTTTTGTAACTGAAGTTTCTCAAACTTTGAGTTAGCATCTCTTAAGTTGGCCAAAAAGATTGACAATGAATGCCTTGTGATACTTTCAAAATAGCCAGTCCATCTTCTACAAGAGAAACTAGACTACTTTCCTGTCTGCCATATATTCATTTCTCCAAAATACATGAAGGCAGGTAAGGATAGGGAGTTGGGTGGGTTTGTTGGGTAGTCTTTTGAGAGCCAAGAAATATGTCTAGAATAGCTATTTTAGACAGCCAGTTAGCAGTGTAGCTGGGTGTTGATCCATTTTCCAAAACAAACTCCCATTTGTCAGGAGTAATTTTATTCACTGCAGATCTATCAGAAGTCAGCCTCCAGGTTTTCAGAAACGGATGTGCAACTCAGAAAATAACATAAATAGTGGTGGGGGTGAGAAAGAGATGTACAAGGGAAGAGAGAATAACAGATGTTTACGAAGGGGAGGATGACAAAAAGTAATGGTGAAGAACAATAAAGATGTACAGCATTTTGTCTTTTATAATTCTGATAGGGATCCATCAAGCAGGCCATTATTTAAAAAAAAAAAAAAAAAAAGAGAGAGAGAGAGAGAGAAAATAAAACAATTTAAAAATAAATCTGTTGTGTATAATGAGGAAAATGGTATTTTTCTGTTTGTATAAAAATCTTATAACATGCAAATGTTTTTTCATGATGATTACTTTAGAAATAAAATAATGCTGACTGTGGGATACAAGACGTTCTTTAAAGTATAATTGCTCCATTCATACAGCCAAAAAATTGTTACCAAAAGCTTAAAAAATGAAACCTCTTTTTGTTTTAAAAGAACTTAAGATTCTTAAATTACAATATACTCTAAGGTATCATAGAGGTAGGAAACATTTTTTTTAAATAAATTTTCTTTCCTAATTCTGAGCTTATTAAAACTATGTTGTTTATTATTTTCACACATTTTGGCCATTTAATTTTTTCTGACCATCCTTTTCTTCAGGCCTCTTACCTATTTCATATCAACACAAATTCTGTTCTCCCACAATTATTATGATCACCCTTTATGTGCATTGTGGGGCATCGGGTATCGGCTCAAAACGAGAAATCGGGGAGCTGATTTTGAATTCCAGCTGAATTCATTGCATTCACTTACGCACAAATACCCTTGGGAAAGGTATTAATCCGTCTATTCCTTCCAGTTATGGGTTAAATAACAGGACAGATTGGGCTCTATAGCCTTGGTCAGCAACCAGTCTACCGCAGAAAGCAATGGCAACCTACTGCGGGATAATCTTCTGCCCAGTCAGTCATGTCTCTTTCAAGACATGATCGCCCAAGTGTGTATCACGTATGGCACTTAACTGACTGATTGACTTCACCTTGTAAGGTACATAGGAGTACATTGTAGATATTAAAGTTTGACCGGGTTTACTATAAGACTAAGTCACTAAAATAGAAGAAATAATTATTGTAACAATCTTTCAGATTAAAGACACTGCTTACCTTATTTTATTTTTTCAAACAATTTAAAAGATATTTATATATCCTTTAATGGGCATGTGACCAAGTGATTAGAACATTTATTTTTGGAAAACAAACATACCAAGGGTTGATCCAAGTCTTGAGTGAAATTGGGTAGATCAAATTGTTTGCTGATAGTTGTGCTAGTACAAATTTTCAAGTCATTGTGGCTAACTTTCTTTTTTTTTTTTAATCATATCACCCCGAGCAAGGCGGTAACACCACTGAAGCACAGGGGGCTACGTAAGAGTGAAAAGATTGGAAAAGAGAAAGCCGGAAACCACATCCTAAACAGGGAACAAGGGATGAGCCTCTTCACCTGTTCAATAGACGTAGGTGAAGTGTGAACCAGGCGATAGTTTAGTCTATCTACTCCAATTGAACTTACTGGCCTTGTTTCAACTGTCCATTATAGAAACTAAGGTCCACTCAGCAGAGCTGTAGTATAATTGAGAGGTGGGTTCTGTAGGTATTGAACTCAAATGTGCCAGAGCAGGTATCTGTAACAGGGATTGGTTAACCATCTTAGCAAACAGACATACCTTGGAAACAAACAGCTGGCTATTATATATCTTGAGCATAACAGTTGTAATTTTTATGCCAAAAAGAAATAAAGAAATGCATTAAGAAAATTTTTTGTTTGAATAATTTTAGACATTAACAATAAAACAACAGTTAGCAAGTTTGCTACTATAATGAATTTGATCCTAACTGGGGGGGGGTATTAGTACGGTTTTCTGTAAGATTACTTCTAGGTACATTATAGCAATGATGTACAAGCTAATCTTACAGTAAGCTTGATCTACAGTAGCAGAGTTTGAAATGAAATGGGTTCATTTACATTACAATAGTGATGCATATACAACACTTGATGCATATACACCATACGTATGTGTGTGTGTGTGTGGGGGGGAATGTATAATAGATTCTGGAACAAAAAGAGAAAATAACCAGAAAGTGGAAAAACTATAAAGAAAGAATGTCTGTTGTAGCCAACCTCTCAGGTTAGAATGAAAGACAAAAGTGCATGTAAGAAAAATAAAAGGTTGTCATAAATCAAATTAACTTATCACATCCAATGGCCAGAAACCAGAAAGTGTCTGTCTGCCATTTTATTGTGTGTGTCTGTGTATATATATATATATATATATATATATGCGTATGTAAGAGATTTGTAAGAGGTACTTTAATCATATATAAGTAAAAAAAAAGCCATCAAATGCCTCATTTCAAAATGGATTTTATACATGGGGGTGCACACTTTTGTTTTTTTACTTGTTTCCATTCACAAATGTTGATGAAGGCATTACATTGTATGACAATATATTACAAAAATAAATGGTATTTCATCAATAGCCAGCTTTGTCTCTGAATGTGCCAAGGGCAAACAGGAAACCAATTTGCAGAGTAATTATTAAAAAAACTATTAATAAATTATATATATATATATATATATATATATATAATCCTTATAAACAGAGATTGCTATTTCTGTCTAAGATCAATAGCTATTTGTAAACTGTGCAAAGTGGCTCCATAAATGTACACAAAAGCCAGCTCCATACACTAAGTTTTTACAAATTGATTTTTTAGGAATAAATTGTTTTGAATCCCTTCAGATAGACACTAGTAACTCTTCAAAAATTGTATCAAAGCACTACTACTATATGAGGTAAGGTAAAAATATAGGAGATTAAGAATGTCTGACAGACAGCAGATGAATACAGTAAAGAATAGCAGAAAAGCCCAGTTCTTGCAAAGAGTCAAATTGCCTTTAGAGGAAAGCAAGTGGGGGTTGGTTAGTTGTTGTGGCCATCTGTCATTTCCAGTCTGCCAATGGGTGACAAGATGGTTGACCCCTCAGCAAAGGTAAGGGGTGCTTGGCCCTGAGAGACTGGAGATGGGAGAATAGGTGTTGAGAAGTGTTTGGAAAAGAGGGAGAAAGCTCATACAGGAAATAGGAATGAAGTTGATGGTTTTAAATCTTTCAACCAACACTCACTAACATTGGCACCTCCAAGGTCAGCAAGAGGGTAGATTGGGGTAGATAAACAGTACAGTTTAAAAGAGGCTTGATGTGTTTCACTCTAAAAGTGAATGACTTATGTACACACATTTGGATTCTTCATATTTACACACATACACACCATTATAATAGATATTTTCTAAGCTTAGTCTGGCACAAGTCCATAAAGACAAGAGACCCAAAAAACCATGACCTCATTACAGACAATATTCTGAAAGACTAGCATGTCAACCATAGATAAGTGTACATCAGTCAGTTAAGTGCTATATTTAATACACAACTGGGTGATCATGTCTCAAAAAAGACATGACTGAATGGGCAGAAGATTTTCCAGTAGTAGGTTGCCATTACTTTCTGTGATGGACTGGTTGCCAAACATGGCTATAGAACTGATTTTTGTTATTTAATCCATAACTGGAGGGAGACGAGACGGATGCCTTTCTCAAAAGTATTTGTGCATAACTGAATGCAATGAAATTAATTGGAGTAGATAGTCTAAACTATCGCCCGGTTCACACTCCACCCACGTCTATTGAACAGGTGAAGAGGCTCATCCCTTGTTTCCTGTTTAGGTTGTGGTTTCCGGTTTCTCTCTTTTCCAATCTTTTCACTCTTACGTAGCCCCCTGCGCATCAGTGGCATTTTTGCCTTGCTTGGGGTGATATGATTAAAAAAAAAAAAAAAAAAAAATTCAACTGAAATTCAAACTTGGTTCTTTGATTTCTTGTTCCAAGTGTCCACTGCACCACAAAAACACATTTGAAGTGTTCATATATGATATTATCAGTAAATTTTAACAGAATCTTTAATTTTTTTGATAAATATTGATAAGTTTGTTATGAGCATATATAACAAATATTAATGTAAATTAGCTGCGTCTACAATATGCCATGAACATATCGAATGGGATCTTTCCCATTGTTCCTTTGCAGTAAAATGTATTCTTAAAATTTTACAAATTCGTATCGACTGAGATATAAAATTTAAGAAAATCCTAAACACTTTCCCTCTCGAGGAATATTTTCCTTGCCTTTTGAAAATCTTTAAGTGAAATGAATTTTTTGAGCTAATTTAGCATATTTTTAATTCACATATTTTAAATATTTTTTTAAAAATTCAGTCGCAAAAAATTTCTTTGACCTGACTTTACCTATATATCGTCTATATATATATATATATATATATTTTCTAGACATATGCTATTAAATATAAGAGACAATGAATGTCTATTATGTTTAATCATGAGCCGTTCTAAAAAAGATCATGTGCTTGCTAAAAAGATGATGTGCTTGCTTATTTCTTTGATTCATCAATGTATGTTCATTTGCATATTAACTCCATATGGATCATTTAATGCTGAAATTTAATTTTCTTGGGAGCTTGGATAATATTTTCCTTTTTACAAAAATCTATTGCTGGTAATTTATTTTTTTCTTTTATGAAAATCTGTTCCTGGTAATTCTTATATTTAAAAAAAAAATCTATAGTTTCATTTTTGGATTCTAGTTTCAGACTTTACTATTTGCCCATGGATGAAACCTTAACAGATGCTAGCATCCTGGATCAGGATAAACCTGGAAACAACAGCATTTAAGAATTGGTTCTATACTCCTCAAAACCTCCTGTTCAGAGCTCTTGTTGCTGGATATTTTTTATTATCATACCCAGGATGAATTCATCAATGTTTAACTATAAGAAGGTATAATATATTGTCAGCAAGAGAGACAACATAAGATGTGAGCTACATATTTTTTTTTTATCATATCACCCCAAGCAAGGCAAAAACGCCACTGATGCGCAGGGGGCTATGTAAGAGTGAAAAGATTGGAAAAGAGAAAAACCGGAAACCACATCCTAAACAGGAAACAAGGGATGAGCCTCTTCACCTGTTCAATAGACATGGGTGGAGTGTGAACCGTGCGATAGTTTAGTCTATCTACTCCAATTGAAAAAAATATTGGGGATATCAAAATCAAGCTGTCAAAATACAGAAACTATGAAGTGTAGTAACAGACAATGAAAAATGTAACATCTGAAGGCGTATAAGAATAGGGAAAGTTGTCTTCCAGAAACAAGTACAAAAACACAGGAAAATATCATTAGAAATAAACAAAAGAATGTTGAATTGCTTCTTAATATCTACTTTCTTATATGACAGTGAATGCTGGACAATCTCCTCAAGGATGAAGACACATGAAGTGAAAACAGTTCTACCAACAAATGCTGAGAATACAATGGACAGAACATGTGAGCAATAAGAAAAATACCAACTACAAGGAAACTGACAATAAAAACATGAGTTGAACTTTCTGGGACACATAAGGAAAGAAGGCCTAAAAAATTTAACACCTATAAGATCTAATGAAAGCATGAATGTAGGAATGGATGACAAAACAAGGACAAAAAGAAATAGTAAAGGATCAAATTACTTACAGCAACAAAAGACAGAAAGTTATAAATTTCTTTATATTTACCCTCAATAGTTCAAAAGATACAAATAATGAAATCTCCCATGAGTAAGCAATTTAAAAGTAACTTGATGATCATGGCTCTGAAGTAGGTAGATGTTTACTAAACTTACTGGCACAAGGTTACTACAGAGGAAGTAGGGACAAGTTCATCCATGTGTTCCCAGGGCACCTCTCCCTTGAACTTTGTACTAACATCATATTTACTGAGCCATAGGAACATCAAAGTTGTTTTTCCTGAACACTACCACATCCCCCACTGTTTAGATGATTGCTTTTCTGAATGTCAAAATTCATTTATTACAATTTTAAGTGATCTACAACACATGTAATCAGTACATTCAAATACTTGTAAATCATGATAGGTTTTAACAGATTTAGATTTGATGAGACTATAATAATGAAGCTTCCCTCCTATTTCTGATTGAGTGCATTTTTGAAATTTTTCTGGAGGGAAAAAAAAAAAAAGAAAAAAGAAAATGATTATTAGATCAGTGAGGAAAGAGTAGCAGAGAAAGTATTCTTCATTTTGATTGCCCTTAAAAGCTGAGAGAAGTTGCTGGAGACTATCTTGTGTAAAATCTGCTCTTGGGTGGATTTTGTTTGTTTCTAATTATGAAATCAAGTTCTCATTTGGATGTAAAAAAAAAAAAAGTTTCTTTTGAAATATATTTGTCTTAAACTTGTGAATGCAAGGAGAGAGAGAGATCAACATTTAATTAAATATTTCTATCAAAGTTGGCATCTTTTTCAGCCTGGCAGCATGAAGGAGAAAAAAAGATTTTTACAAAGAGAGAACGGTAAAGAGAGAACAAGAGAGAACGGTAAAGAGAGAACAAGAGAGAACGGTAAAGAGAGAACAAGAGAGAACGGTAAAGAGAGAACAAGAGAGAACGGTAAAGAGAGAACAAGAGAGAACGGTAAAGAGAGAACAAGAGAGAACGGTAAAGAGAGAACAAGAGAGAACGGTAAAGAGAGAACAAGAGAGAACGGTAACGAGAGAACAAGAGAGAACGGTAACGAGAGAACAAGAGAGAACGGTAACGAGAGAACAAGAGAGAACGGTAACGAGAGAACGGTAACGAGAGAACAAGAGAGAACGGTAAAGAGAGAACAAGAGAGAACGGTAACGAGAGGAGAGCTGGATTACAGTAGAAAATCTTTTTTTCTTGACAATACAACTGGTTAGACAGAAATTCTAGTCATGTTGACAACTCAGATTATCCCTTATCACTGCTTTTACTTTCTGTATCTTCTCATTCTTTCCCTTATCCATTCTAATCCTCACATCCTGTATATATTTTCTTTTTACCCTTTATCTAAATGTTAAACCAACAAAAATTACTTTCATTTGAAGAAAGGACTTACATTTTCTACTGTATCTTATCATCCTTCTTTTCTTTCTTCATAAGGTTTTTTATGGCACCATGGTTTTTATGCCTTCCTCTACCTACTTGCCTCTCAATCTTTTGTTCATTGACACTTTCTATCCAGACAAACTCCTATTTCTTTCACCTTTATTTTTTTTTCTTTCACTCCAGCTTTATATTATTCTGAGCCCAGCTCAAAAGGACCCGGTACTAGACACATACTACACTGATATTCAGCAGAAATGTTTTGCATAATGGCTGTATATAAGGAAACAAGAATATAATATAAAGAATTAAATATTCTGTGACATTATTTTTTAACCTACCACTAGGTCTGCAGGGATAAATAACTTTTGTGTTTTCAGATGATCAGTTTATTTAGGCAGCAAGCATTCATCCAAACAAATTTAATTAAAAAGAACTGCCAAGGTCTGTCTGTCTGTTTAATGTTTAACTTTTTGTGATTATTTTTTTCCCATTTTTGGATAAAATGTTGAGTATTTATTCAAACAAGTTTAATTAAAAAGAACTACCAAGGTCTGTCTAAAAGTAGTGTATAAACTGAAGTTCATATGTTATTTTTGTTCAGTACTTTTGACTATCAAAAACCAATGGGATAATTGCCACACAGAAACAAAAATAAAGACTTTGTTAGTCAAGAAAGTACACTCAAGAGACTTAAAAAATGTGCTTTTCTGCAGAGTTTAAACCAATTTGATTCAGCATGCTCTGTGGCTGAGTGGGTCTAAAGAATGCCAGATCAGACAGTGGTTTCTCCTAAAAAGGGTAACAGATTCAAACACTGGAAGGGGTGGATTTTCTTTATTAAATCTCAAGTATGCAGGTTGGTTGTCATAATGTTTTTAGAAAAAGAGAGTAATCAAACATGGGTATCCATAAAATAATAGTTGGAGTTGGAGAAAATGCGTGTGTATGGTGGGAGGGATATGGAATCCAAACAATATTTTTGATAAGTCCCACAAAGTAGAAAACAATGTTATTCTTTTATTCCAACAGAAAAAAGCCAGAATAAGAGACAGATTAACTATTTAATAAAAGGCACACACAGAATTCATTCCTTTTGAACCATAGAAGCCTATCTAATGAAGGTGAAATGTGTAGTCTATGAAAAAGCTTTCCACTTTGAGTTATCAAAAAAAAGAAAGAAAAGAAAAAAAAGAAAAAAGGAAAAAGAAAAGAAAAAAGGAAAAAGAAAAGAAAAAAGGAAAAAGAAAAGAAAAAAGGAAAAAGAAAAGAAAAAAGGAAAAAGAAAAGAAAAAAGGAAAAAGAAAAGAAAAAAGAAAAGAAAAAGGAAAAAGAAAAGAAAAAAGGAAAAAGAAAAGAAAAAAGGAAAAAAGAAAAGAAAAAAGAAAAAAAGAAAAAAGAAAAAAAGAAAAAAGAAAAAAAGAAAAAAGAAAAGAAAAAAGAAAAGAAAAAGTTAGATGTATCATAAAAAATGACATATATAAATATATATTAAGCAATGGCAAGTAAGGGTATCATAATAGTTCATTAATGAAAATTTGAAGTTGGCATGACTTAAGTGACAAACTTGTCCACATTAATGATCTATCTCTATCTCAATATTGAACACTTTACAACCAAAAACCTGGTTGCCAAAATATCTTTGTCAGTAAACCACTGAAAAAACAAAAAACAACCCCCCCCACTATCTTGGCACTAAGCATCATATCACAATATATCATAAAAATGTCATACATATTTGGTTATCTGGAAAGTTCATGCTGACTTCTAGTTGTTCATGTTAAAACGTCAAATTTATTGGCAGATATATGCTTACATTTCCAATAAGATCACACTTCAAACTATCTCTTGAGAAAGAAAGTTTAAAATTACTTAATTCATGTTAATTTTGTATCCCTATGAAAATGGATCGTTATAAGATTAGACACTTGATACTTTCTTGTTACTGTAAAGGCAAAAATGCCTTGCAAGCAAGAAAAAAAAAAGATATGTGCTATATATGGTGAAAGTGCTTTAGCTGACAACTGTACAGAAGTGGTTCGCTAAGAATAGAGTTGGTTGGTGATTGTAGCTTTATTGATGAAGAATGCTTAGGTAGACCCCTCCCACCCTTTACAGATGGTGACCAAATCAAGACATTGAGAATAGCCTGCATTACACAACACAGGAATTATTAGCAGAAACACTGCATTCATCAAATTCCACCATCCATGAGCACTTAATGGAACTTGGGTAGTCAAACCGCAACAATGTTTGGCTACCTCATGATCTGAGTGAAAAGAATAATTTGGATCACATTTCTATCTCTGATTTGCAGTATAAACACAAAGAAAATTCACTCTTTTTTTTAAGAAAATTGGGACAGGTGATGGGTCATTTACAACAATGTTCAGTGAAAAAAATCCTGGGGTAGGTAACATGAGCCAACTTTAGCCACCTCCCAAAAAGCAGGTCTTCATCCTATGAAAGTCATGTTGTATATATGGTAGGATTAAAATGAAAACCTGTACTCTGAGCTTCTACCAAGGAAGCACTCAATTGATTCTGAAAAGTACTGCTTTCTACTGGATGAATTAAAGCCAGCAATTCAAGAAAAATGCCCAGAACTGACAAACGGGAAAGGTGTTATTTTCCATCAGGATAATGCCAGATTTCACATTTCTTTGGCAACGCTTATAAAAAAAAAAAAAACCTGGAAAAAATTGTTGCAGCTCGACTGGAATGTGTTACCCTACCCACCACGTTCACCAGACATTGCTCCTTTGGATTTTCATTTACTCAAGTCCATGCAAGATAATCTCAATGGCAAAACTTAAAATTTTTTGAATGATATATAAAAAAAAAAAAAAAAAGAAGCTAAATAAATAAAAAACAAGCCTTAATGAGTTCTTTGCCAAGAAACAACCAATATTCTGGGAAGATGGAATCTTTAAGTTGAAGGGAAAATAGAGAAAGTTTGTGCCAAAAATGGTTCATCTATAGTTGAATAAATATTTGAGTCTTTGCTTTGCATTTTAATGTTCCTTAAAAACCAGCATGAACTTTCTGGACAATCCAGTATGTATAAAAATATGTCATTATATATATATATATATATATATACACTAGCAGTATAGCCCGGCGTTGCTCAGGTGTAATGAAAGCTTTAAAACTAATCCATGGTCCTGGAGCTCAGACTCTTCAGACGTTGCCAAGAAAGACTAAAAAGCAGTAGTTGTTTCCAGTTAAAGCGAAACCGTAGACTAAAAGAAAAATGAATGGATGTAAGTCAAATTTTGATTTCCTGGTATCGATATCAAATAAGTTTTTTTCGTCGTAAACTGAATTTTGAAGGCCAAATAAGTCCTCTTAGTAAATGGTATCATGGCTGAGACTAAGAACTACAATTATACCTACTTAGAGCCAAACCTGAAGCAAAAACTAAAATAAGAGGCTTGCAAAAAAAAAAAAAAAAAAAAAAAAAAAAAAAAAAAAAAAAAAAAAAAATACAGACATACAGGCAGATAAACAGATACACACACAAACATCTTGCCTTTTATATATATATATATATATATATATATATATATATATATAGATAAAAAATTGATTTTCTGCACTATTGTAAGACTTGCAACCTTGAATTTGATTAAAATCAGACCACTCCTTCTATAACCCGATTTTTTCGATTATCGAAATTTATCAGGGGTACCTCAACACAAAATCTAGCTAAGAACACTTACAGACGCTTATAGTACAACTGGGTAAATTTTCAAGAAAATCAGTTCAGCCGTTTCGGCGTCTATAGCTAACAGACACACACACAAAGTTCCATTTATAAATAAGTTTAGATATAAAATGTATGTACATACAAAGAGATTATCTTGTCTACCTTTGTATGTAATTATAGAAAGTTGAACTAAAGATAATTCTATCAAACAGATATTTAATATTTACAGACGCTCCGCATGTTATGTTGGCTCAACACATTTATCAAATTTGTATTTTTTTCCAGATGGATAATATTGAACACTATTTCTACCAATGTCAAAATTGCAGTGTGTGTAGTTTACAGTTTCACCAACACTAACATTCCCCAGTTTTTGACTTTGTATTATTAAGCTTTATTTTTTATTGTTGCTTTTTCATAGCCTGCTACTCTATCTGTTAAATAACTGTGTGCATCTCTTATGATAATCTTATAATAGCCAAGTACCTTTTATAACATTACTGGAACACTAGATTAACAATGACAGGCTTAGACAAGCAACCATACTTTATTTACATTCACTATACATGTAACCAGCCTTTAGGATAAAACATCGGTTTAAAGCTATCAACAAAATATAACATTGTAGGAAAGAATGGGCATACAAAAGGAATTAAAAAAAAAAAAAAACAAACCCAAAAAGGCAAGAAAGATAAGCTAGTCTAGTTCTTTATTTAGTGCTGTTCAGTTATTTTTTACCAGTTTTCATCAAGTACAAATAAACACAGCTCAACCCAGAGTTTGAACTCAAAATCGCTATGTCATCAAATTCACAAACCAACACGTTTATTCAGTAAGCCATTGTACTACCATTTTATTTTAATTTGATATTCATCTTAAAATTAAATGACCAAAGAATCTGATTTTTCTAACAATAATATTTATATTAATTGGTCCAACTAGTAAGACTTCTTGGTATTGTTCAGTTGAAAGCTTATTTTACTATTTATTGACAATAGACTGGTTGTCAATCAGAATTCATTCCTTATTTTGTTGGCCATCGGATTTCTAGGTCATTCTTTCTACTTTAATCTTATATCCCAAAATTGAGATGATTACAGACTCCCTAAATTGTATGCAATACATTCCTTTATTGTCTGAAGCTCTCAATAAAAGAAGTGACTGTATTATGATAAGCAAGATTATTCGTTTCCCCACTCCTCCCCAGCTTAATAGCTTTCTAGATTATCTCTAACCTTTACAAGTAAGTGTCTCCTAATCCATATTAATAATATGACAGGATCAGAATACAAGAATGTGACTATAGCACATGCAACTTGAAAAAGAAAATAATGATATAATCAAGGTGTTGATATTTTACATTACTTCAAAGAAAAGGTTAGGAAGGAAGCCCCCCCCCCCCGCCTCAATATTTGAAAGAGTAGTCACAGTAGACTTTATTAAATACCATATGTGATACATGGACAATCATGTCTTGATTCATGACTAAGATTCTCCCACAATAAGTTGCCATTTCTTACTGTGATAGACAGATTACCAATCAATGTTTTATGACCCAGTTTATTGTTATTCAACCTATATGGAGCGGGGTAGAGATGGATTCATGCTCCCCCCCCCCAGGATATTTGTATATAATGAACTTTGCTACTTCACTACTGCTCGTCTATTACTTGACCAGTTTCTACTGAGTCGATGTACTATCCACAGCCCAATATGAACTCTCAAAGAATGTGCCACCAAATTCAAAAACTAGCATGAGATATCCTTAGGAATGGACAATGGAAGGAGAAGAAGCTATCCTCATGAATTAAATAAAGGGTTCAGTTTAAAATTCCTTAAGTTACTCAGGTTGACAGATACCTGAAGAAGGGCAAAGGTCACACTGGACAAAATGATGAGATAACAAGGATATTAGTTCAAATGTAAATAATGACAGTTGCATTCTATAATTCCAAGCTGAAGAACTATAATCCAAGCCTTCCAGAAATTTGATCTTGTCTTAGATCTAAGCTAATAATAAATTTAAAAAAATTACTTCAACTGATATGACAAAGAAGGAGAAAAATCTGCCACTAAAGAGTGTCAGATAAAGTGAAGTAAATTAATTGTATCACTTTAATATGGTTAGGAAAGTTCCATTAAAGAGGTACAATTAATTGAAACCAATTAGAATAAAAAAAGGTTAATGTGTATGATTTCATGGTATCACAACTCCTGTATAGAAAATGTGATACAAGTAAACTGAAATTTTACTTAGGTTATTTTTATTTTTTTAATCATATCACCCCGAGCAAGTCGGTAACGCCACTGAAGCACAGGGGGCTACGTAGGAGTGAAAAGATTGGAAAAGAGAAAGCCGGAAACCACATCCTAAACAAGGAACAAGGGATGAGCCTCTTCACCTGTTCAATAGACGTGGGTGGAGTGTGAACTGGGCAGTTTGATATCTTATTTAATCAATTCACTCCAGACAAAGCGATAATGTCACTAAGACACAAAGGGCTAATAGGGGTGAAAGAGAATGGAAAAACTTTAGAAGGAACTGGAAACCTGATTTTAAACAAGGAACAATGGATAAACCTCTACTCCTGTTCAAAAGACAAAGGAGGAGTGTGAACTGGGTGATAAGTAATTTAATAACTATATTCTCAGTATCAATTACAGTTTTATAAAAAAGTCGCTATAGTACTCTTTTATTAGTGGAACAACTATATCACTACTTTACCTATTATGTTACACATGTCATCTGGCTGAGTCATTCCATACAAGTCAAAAACCTCCAGGGTATTGTAGCTTTATGCTTTCTTACTTTATTTTACAAATATTTTTCCATAAACTTCTTTCTTAATGATGTAATTAATTTAATGGTCAATATTCATCACAGATCATCTATTATACAATGAAAATTTCAGATCAAAATTCAGATCATAATATATTGAGCTATATATTTATTGATGCACCTTCATATATACAGTAGTCTCTGTTGCCTTACCTATAATTTCAGTTAACCACAGTTGATGCCAAAAATAGACAATTCCTAAATTTTGCTGAACCCATAACCTCCTGATGTCAGTTTAAACTGACAAATGTGACACAAATTGAAAACGTGAGTTTAAACAGACTCCAAGAGAAAAGTACGAATCTGTCAATTCTCCCTCTAGGTATGGGTTAAATATGCAGGACAGGTTACTTTAAATGCAATGCTATATGATAAGTTTCTTGTTCTCATGAACACTTGTCTATTATTATCATTACATTCTATCTGACACACACATAAGTTTCATTAAAAACAACGGACAAGGTACTGTGGTTAAACGTTTCATTCAATTTTTCTTGTATTCATGTAAGTGTTACATACACTCACATGAACACAAGAAAAATTTATATATAGTGCTTTCCAAATACACAATGTGTGTGTCCACACACACACACACACACACACACACACACACACATATATATATATAAAAAGGATGTATTTTATTACCTTGAAGTTTTATACATCAACTATGTGTTTATCTATATTACACACACTTTTATATAATTGTTCTTTGCCCAGAGTTTTTCTCTCACTTCTTGCTTGTGGAACTCTTTCAGCTGCTTGCTTTCAAGACAAAGATTTTAATGCAATGTCAATTGTTATCGATTCTTGATGTCTTATTCTTGTGACCTAATGCTTTCTTATTCTTTTATACTTCGTAACCCCTTGTGTCTTACAGGCTTTATTGCCTTACTTGGGGTGAATTGATTGAAAAACTATTACACATGCACACAAACCTTTGGTATCTACCAATTCCAGAGAACCAAGCTTAAAGTAATGGTTAACAAACCCATCTTGAGAATAAGTGATAAGTTTGACCTTTATTAAGTTTGCTAAGTTACTGTAGTCTTGTGCCAGATTAATAACAGTACAATGGTTAACATATTCATCTGACTGGCCATCACAAATATAATGAGTTTGGTACAAACTTGTGACCTTGGATGATACTAATCTCAGCTTAGTATGGAATTATATAACGACCTAGTATGTGATTAATCTCAATTCATTATCAAAATAAACAAGGTTAATTAAAAACTTCAGCTTTTAAGCAATTTTATTTAAAATTGCAATGGATAAAAAGAAGTTACTTTTGACTTCAAATTATTTTTTTCTTTGTTACCTCAAATCTGCAAAACAGATTACTCCATAGAGAATATCAAACCCTTTAAATTTCATGCTTATTTACACACAAATATATTCTCTTTTTTTCAACAAGAATCCTGTGGGAAAATTTCAATCAGTTTCCTTTTCATCATTCTCCTTATCTTTGTCAGTCTTTATTACCTATTGTTATAGTGAGAATGAGTCTAAAAGGAATTTTGTTGATATTCACTAAACAAAAGAAAGTGAAGACATTATTTTCTCATGTTTACTTATCAAGAAATATGCCTTTTTATGCTTCTGAATTCTTTTATTTTATTTTATTTTTTTTTGACACATTCTGAAGATGGAGGTTTGATTTGAATCAGAAAAAATTGCAAATAAATATTGCAGTGTAAATTTTCATATTTAATTCACAACTTATACAGATTGCGCATTTTGACTGTGAATACTTTCTTTTAAAATATGATTGAACACAATGGAAAAATTTGTGACATTTTTATTTATTTATTTGGCAGAGGAGGAGGAGTCTAAAAAGTTTTAGCTCAGTGTTTCCCAAACTGGGAAATATTGCTCACAGGTGGGTGGTGAGCAACAGGATTTTGAGTATTAAGATATTTCAACATATGCTACATAAAAAAAAAAATATTTCAAGGATATATGCAAGGAATCTGTATACAAAAAACAAAACAAAAAAAAATATTCCTGTAAATAACTATTTTGATACTTTTTATAATTTTGAGAAGGATCATTAAGACTCAAATAGTTCTTCAGGAAAAAATAACATTTTTAGGGGATATAAATCAGATAAGGGGAAGACCAAAAATAACAAAAAAATATTTGCTGAATTTTTATTAATTGCTTGTGGTGTATATTATTTTTAATTTTATAATTATGAATAAAACATTTAAATATTTTTGTGAACACTTGCAACACTAACCCTGACCATATATATATATATATATATATATATAGCTTTCAATGATCAAGTTTGCTTCTATTTGTTCTTTAATAAGATAGTAGAAAAAAGCAGTTAACAGAACTAATGATTACTTTTAGCCATTTCAACATGAATATGATGAAACTTTTTGCCAATGTAGTCAGTCTGTCAGTCAAGTGCCATATGTAATACACATTTAGATGCTCATGTCTTGAAAGAGACATGACTGACTGGGCAGAAGATTATCCCGCAGTAGGTTGTCATCACTTTCTGCAGCAGAATGGTTGCCAGCCAAGGCCATAGAACCCAATCTGTCTTGTTATATGGAGGGAAGAGACAGATTAATACCTTTCCCAACAGTATTTGCATGTAAGTGAATGCAAGGAATTCAACTTTGCTTCCTGATTTGTTGTTCCAAGCCAATATCCACTGCACCACAACACTGTGCTTAAATTCACAAAGTCTAAGTACCAAAGAGAAAAGCTCATCAGAGCAATTGCTATGAAAATATTTATAGAAAAGGTGCAGAGAAGCTATATAAGAGTGGTGGAAAAGTGACTGAAGAAATGTTTGACCAACTTGTCTCTTTTATGGAATACCATTCATCAGGGTCTGATGAGTAGGTGTAAAACTTTGGCATCTGTCAACAGAAGTTTCTTGAATGTTATATACACATGCACAAACAGTTTGAATATGGTACATGAACTGAAAATAGTTACACATTGTGTCGATGTCATGAGTAAACAGTTCTGAACCAAATCTACCACATATCATGTTGACGTAAATTTTCTTTTTTTTTTTGATCACTCAATCATAAAATATCACAATTTTGTTTGACATTGAACATGGCTTGGCAAAAGTAGTAAGGATAAATTTTGCCAATCTCCCAAATGAAGAAAAGGGTTAAGCTGTTTACAAAAATTATCATTGGGAATTATTGCTTCAATCCTGAAAAATCTGATTGAAAGTGCCATGATATATTTTTATCATTTTGTCAGGTTTTCTTTTTTTTAACATTAAAATCAAAATTATTCATGACTTCCCTAGATAACTGATCTCAGTATTCCTACAGCCTCCATCTTGGAAATACAAAATAAAATAAAATTTTTAAAATTAAGAACAAAAAAAAAAAAAAAAGTTAACATTGTTTTTGGTGATTTATATTATTTATTCCTAATTATTTTATCCATTTTTTTTTTTTAAGGAAAGAGTAAAGTCAGTTAGCAGAATAAATAGGCTATTAAATTCAAAGAAATTTTTCCATGTTAACATAAGAAAAAAAAAAAAGAATTAAAAAATAGACAATTAAAAGAAGAGAAAGGAAAGCCTTGACCTTAAAGACCTAACCTATCTGCACCCTGGTTCTCTGAACCTAACAACCATTTTCTACTTGACTGGATTAAATGAAAGAAAAACACAATTTTCATCAACTGAACCAGATAAAGCCTAAAAATGGCTGTACTTGAAAACCAATATCCATCCCAACCCCTAGAAAAGCCCATAAAGGAGGAAGCAGAAGACAGTTTGATATCTGGGAGATAAGATAGAATGCTTAAAATAAAATGAAAAAAAAAAAAATTACAGAGTAAATTAATATGAACTATTTGAAAAGGTTCTTGATATTTACAATTTTTAAGATATAAACACCAAAATATAAACTGAAAACCATCTTATTTAATGAAGAACTATGGTTATATTCTTAAAATGGTTCTGTTCTTGTAACACACAACAGAAAATGTTTATATCTTCTGCTTCTTTAATTTTGCATCATATTCTCCCTATACTAACCCACAAAAAAAAAAAAAAAGACTAAATTAAAGCCCTTAAAACTATTTATTTTATTTAATAGGCAAAGAAAATAACCTATTTTTTGTGCTTTACCAAAGGGTTATTTGAGTCACTGTTCTAAATGTTGTAAAACAGAATGTTATTTTTGAGTTATGTGTTTATTTAACCAGTTATAGGATGTAAATACATCAAAACTTTTCTGTTGGATTTTTAAGTCCTATCAGTGATTTGCTATGACTTCTTGAGGGGGAAAAAAGAGAGAGGATAACTCTTGCCATTCTTAAATCCACAATTGTGCTTATCTTGCAATACAATGCTAAAGAGGTCAGCCTAACCTGCTTTTTAACCTATAGCTGAGAGGAAAAATGATTTTTGTGAGAGCAAACTGAACTGTCTTAGCTAGAATTTGAAATTGGCATGCCAATCTCACATCAACTGCTATGCTGCCCAGTCATCCATTACTTACACACACACATACATATATATATATATATATATATATATATATATATATATATATATTGGACATGCTGAAAAGCTCAATCCACTTATAACCAAACACCAATTTTAGGGTAGATGAACTTCTTGGTGAGATTGAGAAATTACATAAAATTCTTTTAAATATGTTTGGTTAAATAATATGGAAAATTTTATCAAATGAGTTTTTTTTTTTATTGAATTTTTCTTCAGAATATTTTCAAATACTACTACGTTTGTTTTCAAGGATTGTATATATATTTTATACTAATGTTCA